>VXAA01000087.1:26805-71826 GCA_013399115.1 Anseranas semipalmata | reverse complement strand
GGAGGGGCGCGTCGCCCTCCTCTCCGCCAATCGGAGCCAAGCTGCCCGACTCCCAGCCAATGAGAGCTGCAGGGAGGCGGGGATAAACCCAGCAGATTTCGGAGGTTGTAAACATCTCTGACAGCTCTGGCTTGCCGTCGGGATGAGCGGCGGAGGGGGCGGAGTCACCGGTATTCCAGCAGCCAATGAAAGACCTCTCCGCAACTCTCTGCCAATCACGTTTCACGTGCTACCGGCGAGGAGGGCGTGTAGCCGTTCCCGCCCATCACTTGCGGGGGGGGAGGGGGGAGGTGAGAGGCGCGCGCAGGCGCAGTAACGGCCGCGGCGTTCCCGCGCTCGCGCCTGTCCCGCCGTTGGGCGCTGACAGGACGGGGCGGCTGCGGCTCGTGGCAGTCATGGCACCAGCGCGGTGCCCGGCAGCAGCCAGCCTCCGGCACTGCCCCTGGTTTGTCTGGCCTGGAAAGTCCAGTCACATCCAAAGGGTGTTCGTCGCACTATCAGTCCTGCCCCCCCCGGCTACAGGTAACTTAATCTCAAGAGCTGGTTCTGTGTCGGGACCAATGTCTGTGCCCCACCTTCCCTGAGGAGAAACCCTGTCACTTAATTACACCAAGGAAGGTCTGTCTGAAACTGGTTTGGACTGTAGAGCTCATAGGATCATTTGCCACTGTGCATAGCTCAAGTCACTTAAAGATTGCAGGATGTATGTCAAAAACATCGCTTCTGCAAGACTTGGTTTTGCTAGTTGAACAACCTCCTGGCTTTCAATGTGTTACACAAGTAAGTACTGAGGTACACCTCATTTTATCTCCTATCTTGTGCTCAGCCACCTTATAAAGGTTTATATAAAGAAATATTTTAATTGGGGTAATAATGAGACGATTCAACTTTTCATGAAAGATGTGAGATTTCCATTTTTCCACTTTAATTTTGCCAAGCGTGTCTACGCTTACATAGCAACATATAGAGAAACCCAAATTAACTCTATCATAGCTATCAGTGCCAGGTTTGCAAGGGTATAGGTTGAGTTTCATAGCAAAAGTAACAAGTTTCCGTACTTCAAAATACTTATTTAGCATCAGTTACCAGAAATCTGCACTGCTATTTTGTACCATCTTGCAGCATGGCTAGTGCAGATACAGCTGTAGACCAGAAATGCAACAAAGCATGAAACATGCCATGCTTCACCTTCTCTGTTCTTTACCCCGTTCAAGTCTCTGACAGAGCTTAATGGGTCAGTTGCTAGCTCATGATCCAGCTGTATGCAAGCGTGAATTTCAGTCTAAAAACATTCTGATCACAATGTTGAGAACAAAATATTCTATGCTGATGGAATCTGTTAAAGAACAGCCATACAGAAGAGAGAGGCTGAGCCCTTCTGCAAAGACTGCAAAAGCTTTACCTTTGAAAAGGCTTTTCTGCAAGATTTATGTGCACAATAGGATCACTTCAACATCCCAAAGCCCTTGTAGTCAAACCCTCAAAAGCCATGTTATAACAGGCAGACTTTTGATCCCCCAGAAGTAGATATGCCAAGAGTTTTACTTCAGCTTTACTCATTTTATTGGAAGGTGCTCATATGTTACAGAGATACAGTCCTCCATGGCCTTTCTGGAGTCCTTTTTCTTTGCCTGATAAATGGCCAGACCAGCTTCATCTGCGGCAGGTTATAAGCTTACAAGAGGCACTTAGACGAGGCTTCTTTCCCATCACCCAACCAGTGCTTTCGATGTGACATCTGTCCCCAGGTGCCCCATCATATGGCACATGCATATCAAGGCGTTGGCCAAGGCTGTGGGACACTTGAAAAAAAAGATCTGGCCATGGGCTGCCAGGTCAATTCAACTGAAAGTCCTCTGGGAGTGCCAGGGTGTATGCCAGATGAATCATTTTGTTGGGCTGAATTCAGGAAACCATCTCTTCTCGAAGAAAGATACACCGTGGATCCATTCTCTACCGTTTGTGTACTGTCCTGTAGTTGTGTACAGGTAGCATAGAATTCTTTTTCCTACAATATTCCCCTTGTTTCCAGGAACAGAGCCTGGCTTTCCCTCCGGGGCCACCAAAACACACCCTTCCACTGCTGCACTCTCCTGGCAACACTTGGGAGAAACCTGTTTTGTTTCAACTGAAAGGCAAAAAAAAAAAAAAAAGAGACTGCTCTCAACCTGTTTTGTGCAGCTTGGGTGGGTAGCTGAGCTTGCAGGGAGCAACTGCTCCAGCAGCACAGGCAATAAAAGCACCCTTGCCTGTGCTATAGGACAAGTTACATCTCAGGGCAAAGTGCTAAGGAGAAAATAGGGCAAGAAAAGGAGTGAGGTGCAAGAGAAAAAGAGGCTGCGTGGAAGGTTGCCTTTATGTATGTAGGATTATGGACTATATTTAGATGAGGGGCAGGAATGGAACGTGTTGAAGGGAAAAAGGCAGCAACTGTTCTGCAGAAGTGAAAAGGGTACAGAAGAGAGGGGCAAAAATGGTCTAGAGGAAACGGTTTGGGAACGAGAAGGGGAAGACAAACTGCAACAAACTTTTCGTTAGAGATTTTGCTAGCTGAAACAGAGACATTGCTTCCTCTTTCCTCTCCACCAACATACTTGCATGCATACACAGAAACAGCTTCTTTCTCTTCATTTTCACAGCAGTCCTGCCCTCTGAGAACCAGGGGAAGGGGATCAGTGTTTCCCAGCTGCAGTCAAGGGGACAAGTGGTGGGGTGAGGATGAGTGCATGGGTGATTTTGCTGGGGAGCAGGAGAGCGTGATGGGGAGCAGACAGGAGGTGGTTGGTGGGGTCAGTACAGGAAAGAAGGGGTGCCGTGGAAGTAAAAATGGATAGAAAGGAAGGAAGATAAATGAGATGAGGGAAGGAGAGCTGGCACTTCATTTTATTTTTTTTCCAGAAAAAGTGAATGTGGAAAAGCTTTTAAGTTACGGAGATTAAATTTAGTAGCTGAATATGTTGTCTGAACATGGTTATCCGTCCTTCCCTGGGAAGGCTGCGTGTTAGCGGAGGTGTTACCCAAACTACCACCGCACCTGCACACTTCTCCTCTCCTCCCTCTCCCCCTCCAGCCTTGCGGCGCTCCCGCAGCCTTCCCCATCAGCAGCCGCCAAGGGGAGCTGCTGCCCAGCCCTGCTCGCTGCGGCAGCGGGAGCGGGCCGGAGCACACCCGCTCGCAGTCCTCTTGGAGGATTTGGGCTGAGCCCGGCGGGCGTTCAGCACTGAACAGGATTTTTTGACGCGAATGCCGTCGGCTCTTTGTGCTATAGAGAGCAGGATTTGTTAGGTTGAGTACTCTCCACTGTGGGCAATGCACAGCAGTGTATAGACCGTCTCGCACACTGCACTGAATGGAAGGGGCTTGTACTGGCCCTGTTCTTGGATGGGTGATGTTGGGCGAACCTGTAGGGTGAGGGATATGGCCTTTAACTCTTTCAGCTTACTCTGAAGCAATGCATTATCTGAAGTAAATCTCCAGGCCTCTCTCACTTCCTCAGCTAGATCTCGGAGAAAGGAGAAGGATTCTTTCTGTTGTGGTGCAATGAGTCTAGGGGTTTCCAGGATCCTTGCATAACAAGGTCAGGAAAGTATTGCTAGCCACTAGTTCTCCTTTTCAACTTATGTTCTTATTTACATCACCAAAACAGTACATATACAATAACATCTTACTGTAGATTGAGCCAGTTTACTCCCTCCAGGTGTTGGCCAGTTAGTGGAACAATCTCAATTTCAGTGTAGTTTACATGCCAAGTGTTGAAGGCTGAATTTGGGGGCCATGTCGCTGGAGAAGGTGCGTTTTAACCAGAAAGTCAGCAAGGTCTCCATCCTGTCTGGTGTGTCATCATGCTCTGGCTGCCTTCTTCATAGTTGCTTTTGCCCTGAGCCAGCTCTCTTTAGATAGCATAGTTGTTTGTTGGGCTGGGCAAGTTTTCTCTTCAGACGCACAGTCTAGCTGCGAGCTGGGCCAGGCTTCCTGTCTAGATCATGTAGTCTGTCCATGAACAGAAACCTTTCTTTGTCCAGATAACACTCGCGGGCTGTGCAGTCTGGCTCTGCGTAGTGCTTGATTTGTGAGCCAGGCCAGCTCTCTGCATCCAAATGACAGCCAGAGTGATTAAAGTCACTCACCGCTGCGTTTGACAGAAGGGACTGACCTCTGAGTCAGCTCTGGCAGAAGCTGAAGTACTCAGTGCTTTGAAGTGCCAATGCTGGGTGCCACATGAGACCCACCATGCAAATTGCTTCTAAAAATGTTGGTTAGTTATCAGCTTGAGGAGATACCAGCCCTGTCAAACAATGCGGTACAACTGCTAGTAAGAAACTTCACGCAACACAGAACTTTGCTGAACACAAAAAGGTATTGCGTGCTTGTGCATAATGCATTTACTTGTTCTTGTCCGCAAAGTTCCCAAATGAAGTTGCTCGGGAATTTAGTTTCTGTCCCTTTCATCTGTATATTTTTAAAAGGTAGGTGAAATGAATATAGCACTGGCCTGGGATACAGCTAAAAGTCCTTTTACCTTTTTAACAGCCACCACACAGACAAAGGCAATGCAGGCCTCCTCTGTGCGTAACCTGTTAGGGAGCAGAAATGTTCAGTTTTCAGTCAGAAAATCTTGCTGTTCAGTCAGAGCTTGGGCTGCATGCTGAGCAAGCTGTTGAACGGGCCAGCTGCAACACTGGTTTCTGTGGTGCTGGGAGATGTGTAGGACTGGCCTGGGAATTATGCAATTAGTCAAAAACATGGTTGTATCCAGCACAGATACCAGGGACTGTGTCAGCAGCCCTGTTCTGACTGTAACTTTGTGTTTCCATTAGGTCTTGTTGCATATTGAAACTAGGATGTAGCCATGCCTCATAGTACCCCAGTTCACTTTGTTCTCTATGGTCAAGTGGATCAGCCATGAAAGCAGAGCTCTCCAAAGAAATTCAAGCGCTGTAAGAGGTGACTCTAGCTGCCTGTACAGCACCCGCCAGTCCCAGGTTGCCTGGTATAAATGAGGGTGCTGTACCTCGGTGCGATCTTGTTCCTAAGAGCAGAGCCACTGAGGCAAGGCCTTGCAGGTGAAATGCTCCCTGTACAATACAGTATTTTCCTAGTTTTTCTCTGTTTAGGGACAGGCTTTTGCACAGAGCCTGGAAGTTAAGAAGCCTGGTTAATCTGTACAGAACCATGAGGTTAGCACTCAGGCGCAGCCTGGCCATCAGGAACATGTGAAGTGATTCAACCTTTTCGGTTAATGTCAATCAACTACTTTTTTATGTGGCCACTGCGCAACACACTCACAGGCTTGCGCTGTCCAGTACAGCTTAGCAAGAATCCCTTAGAGCCAAGTCCCTTCACGTAATTCAAGCATCTTTGGTAATGGGGCTTGCCCAGTCACATCAATTCCCAGGCGAGCACAGTGCCTGGCACGTGAGTCTTTGTGTATGTGCGCGTGGTCGCACGTGAGCGTGTGTGCGTGTGTGTTCTCAGATGTGCTTCACTGCAGCTGCGGGATTGGAGCAAAAAAATGTCGATAGTACAAAGCGTTCCAACTGACTTCATTTCCTGCTGATAACTCCCTGAAGAGGAGGGTGAGGCTGAGCGTTTGCAGCGTTAGTTTAATGCTGAGGGGCGAGGGCAGGGTTAGCAGGAGCAGATATTTCAGAATGCAGTTAGCAGATCGGTGGGTTCAAAAAGCAAGTTTCCCATAGAAAATGCTGTTCACGTTCACTTCCTGCGAGCTTGCCTTTGTCAGAGGAGTTGGTGTATAAACCCAGCCCAAAACAGGATGCTGGCTTTTAGAGTTGATTGATCTTTGAAATGCAAGCGCTTTTTTCTGTGGTCATCCTATCCCCTTTTTTTCAGTTGAGAATTAAATTGCTTGAGGGGGGTTGGGAAAGGTTGAGACCCCAGTTTTGGGAGGGTCAAAAACTCAACCTGGTAACAGCTGCTGGTTAATAATATAAATTCTGGAAAGTGATGCGGGTATCACCAGCCAAGTGTGGTCACATAAATGGACAGAACAATCTCAGATACTAGTACTGACAGGCAAGCTCTAATAAACTCCAAACAAACACCTTAGCAAAGCATAGAGATTCAGTCTGTCTTGCAGGGACCCACAGCTTCCTCCACCCTTTGCTAATCCACCACCCTCACAAACATACTTTCCCCAATTCAGCACCCACGTAGACACACCCAAACAAGCTAGCTGTGGGGACACAACTATCTGAATCAAAGCTCCAGATGCCCTCAAAAGCTTTCTTTCCTGAGTCATCTCTGAACAAAGAATTGCTGTGTCCCCGCATCTCCTTTCTCTTGATCTAGTATGATGGAGAAGCCCCTCTCTCCATAATTTATTGCCAAAATGCAAGAGGCCAGCGAATATTACAGATGGCGTTGCTGAGCGTGGCAGAACTAATCATGCTAGCTCTTCTGCAGGCATGCCAGGATGAATGATTTCCTTGCACCTCTCCCCCACGCGCTGCATGTAGCAGGAGCACCAGTCATTTGGCCTGAAGTGAACACGCTGTTTTCGCCTCACACGTATTGAAGAGAATCAGCTGGGAAGCTGCAAAATCCAGGGGTCCACAAGCACAGCATTTTCTCACTCAAATTAAGTTTCCCCTTAGAGTCTGTTTTAATGTCACTTGGGATGACTGGATTTTTTTTCTCCTGAGAAGAACAGATGTAGAAATATTTGTTAGCATATACCAGCAAGTTAGTCTCATAGACACTGCTATATCCCAGAAGGTCTGTAAACAGGGATACGCACAGAGATGCAGACAGTCATACTCCAGAATATCTCACATTCATACTTGCACGTACACATCATGTAAAACACCCAGTTCCTCAGTATACTCTCCCTTAATAACATCTCTCACAAGGTTCCTGCAGTTAAAGCATGTTGGTTGTTTGTTGCAGATTTTGGTGGTTTTCAGTCCAGAAACAAGAAAGCCTAGGGCACATCCACACCTTACGTCTTCCTGTCTGGAGGGAAACGTGCACCCTATTTCTGGAAGAAAAAAGAAAGATCTAGCATTAGTAAACTGAGAACTGTGTACCATGCTCAGAGCAACGGCATTTGAGAATTCTGCTGGCAGAAAAGATTTACTTTATGGTGAGATACTTTGGAGCATAAATAAATAGAGTGAAGAAGTGTGGTGGGGCAGCTGTAACTCCCTTTGCTTTATTATTACGAGTAAAGTGATACTATCTCTGCCTAGCAGTTTCCTTTTCTGTAGGCCTAAGCAGACAGTTTCCTCCACAGAGTAAAACCCTGAAAGCAGAAAGAAAATACTGAAACAGACCCTGAGCAGAATGAAGCAACCATTGGAGGTATCTGGTTGTGACGGTCTGTTACACGGCAGACATCTTGAAAATGACACTCGTGACCAATGCTGAGAGTGAAATCCCCGAGCATGAAATTCTCCTTCTGCCCCTACCACAGGCAAGGCACGGGCAACCAAAGCATCCTGCCTTCCCCACCTCACCCTGCTTCTCATCATTTCAGTTCCTATCCCCTCTCCCAGTGCACCACTGGCATGACTTTAAGAAATCAATAGGATTTCCAATCGAGAAGGAATTTCATTTTTCTATTCCTTTTAGGTTCTTAGTCTTTGTTTTTGTGGATTTCTAGTTGCAGCGTCTGCTGGTTGCTTACAGCAGAGGGATTCAACTAATCCAGTGGTTCATCAGCAGAAGATTAATTAGTCCTCTTGCCTAACCTCCAGATTGCAGCAACTCAGTGTATCATTCTTTTGGCTAAGGACTGAGGAACCATTGTATATTGAACTTGGGAGATAATGAGATCATGATTTAAATATACTAATTCCTGTACTTTCTAAAGAACTACAGGAGTCCTACAGCATGCAGTACAGCAGAAGTTAACCATACTGTAAGAACAACTATGTTGAGATGATTTATTGGTGACAATAATCTGGGATATGATGGTCACATTTAAATCCATTCTGGAGTGTTTTCCTCCACAGTCCGCAGGGACTTGTGAAACACTGCAAAGGAAAAGTATGCATCCCTTTCAGAAAAGATGCTTTAACCCTCTTCTGCCCCCAAGGTATCATCCCAAGATGATGACATGAAATTGTGTCACTTTGCAGCTGCATGCAAGGCACGGGAGCCAGCAGAAGACAAAGGGAGTGTTTCCAAATTCCTCTGCACCACCCTGTTCTCAGGAGATGGGGACTGAAATTCTTGAGAAGGAGCATGTGCAAACAGTTGCTAAAACAGGAACGAGATGTATAGTTTACAACACTGCGATCTGAATGGAAAGGAAAACCATAGCAAAACATTCCTGAGGCTTAGTTTTTCCCGTCTGAGTTTTTCTACCACCACGGAAGCTTCTCATTTCCAGTGCGCAAATCCCTGCGAAAAGGGGGAAGAATGTCCTGCAATTTCTGACCTGGTAGAGTGAGAAACAAATTCAGAGTAGGAAGAGCTAGTCCTGCTTTAGAGCTAGCCAGTGACACCTTGCATGGGGACCCTCTGCTTGTGCCTGCATTTGTGCCTCACCTTTCTCGGTGGAGCCCTAGTCTCTGGCTGGGGAATCGCCCAACAGCACATTAGTACTGCAGGTATTGTGCCTGGGAATCCCAGCTGGGGACCAGGGTACCAAAGCCTTACGTTCTGTGCAAACGCAATCACCACCTGCTTTCCGCTCCTCTTCTGCCCCTCTAACTAGTCTAAAGGCAGTCTAGTGCGATTGAAATTACAGAGAAGTGTGAAGGAAAAGAGAAGGGAAGCTGCAGTTAAAGGAAAAAAAATCGTAAACAAACAACGATGAAGAGACCCTGCAAACTTGGAGAGGGAAGAGTGGACTGGGGAGAGACCCAGGCAGAGATGTGGGGGGTGCAACTACAAGCAAAAGAGGCAAATATAAAAAAAGTGGAGGCAAAACGGGGCAGGGGAGAAAAAAAAGAGAGATGAGATGATAGAAATACAAAGGGTAGACAGAAAGGGAGGGAGAAAATGCACATATGGTGTCCCCAAGTTTGGGCACAGCAGCAGAGTTTGCTGCTTGTTGTCTCATGAGCCCAGCGCTCCGGGAAGGACAGTATCTGTTTAGATTTGTGTCTAAATTTAAACCCTGATTGCCTTGCCTCCCCCTCCTCTTCCCTCCCTCCCTTCCTCTCACCCACCCGCCCTTCTTCCTTGTTCGTAGTGCAGGGCCGCTCGCTGGGCTCTGTCAGTTTTCAAGCCGAGCAGGAGCTTGGATATTACATACCCTCCACAGCAGCGCGATTTTGCTCTGGCTTGGCTGAAGTTTTCCCACAGATAAGAGGGAAAGGGGTGGGGAAGAAAGATTGCCCTGAGGACACCTCTCTCTGGCAGGACATGGAGGTAAAGAAAACTTTTATTTCCACTTGCTTGTGACTCGCTCCTTGATCTGCATTAGCTGCACCTTGCAAAGCAATTTCTCACTAAAGGCAGCTCAAAATACCTTTTTGCTGAGGTTCGGATAAATGTCTCTCCCCGCCAGTCCAGCCCCTGCCATGCACCTCAGAATGTTTTGCGGGGTTTAGTCCAGGTTTGGAGGAGGGGGGAGTATGGGGAGAAATTACATCTGTGCAAGGGGAATGAAGAAGGACTGCCATTTACTTTTTTAGTCTCTGAGGTGGAAAAAAGAGTTGCATTTTAAAAGGGGTCGTTTTTGAAATGATCATTTAAATGATCGTTTTTTGATCATTTAAAAAAAATCAGTAAAATTGGGTGCGTAAGGAGAAGTGAACAAAGCGCACAGGATTAGTGGACTCCTTGGGGTTGATTCCTTGATTCCTACCCAGCCCATGCAGCAGCAGCTCTGATTTAGACCCACCTGTCCCCCTGTTCCACGTGGATCATGCACTCTCACTTTCATTATCGGCAGCATTTTGGTCCAGGAAAGCGAACCGGAGAGCCATTGCTTCGGCAAGGTGAATGAACAGCACACCCACGGAACGATTCCCGTGCCTTCCTTCACGCTGTGTGCCTTGTGCCTCGAGGGAGTAGGGACTCTTGTCTCTTGATGGGCACCGCTGATGGACAGGGGTGTGGAAGCAGGAGCGAGGATTCCCTGGTGTTTAAGTCCAAGCCTTCTCCCATGTAGCGGCCTCTTAGGCAAGGCAGTTTACCTCTCCTTGCCTCCTTTCTTTCCCGTTCACATGAAATGAGTGATGGAGCTTGCTTTGCTCATGTGAGGTTGGATTCACTAGCTTTTCAAATGTTATTTTAAGTGGCAGAGGAAAAAAGTGTATTTTTTTTTTTTTAGGAGGGGCACAGGAGATAGAAACGCGATTACAACATTGGCAAAACCTCAAATGATGAAACAGGGCTCTGGGTATTTCTTTCAGCTAAACGCAGATCTTACTAAACACTTTATGTTGTCTTTCCAGAGAAGCTTCTTCTGTGTTGGTGTAGCACCAACAACAGGGGACATGCCACAAAGCCAGGGAACAGTGTGCTTGAGGCACCACTCTAATTTTTCTTTGAAGATTTCCGGCAGATAGCTCAGCTGGGCAGCTCTGATAACACCCAGGTGTTAACATCTCAGTCCTTGTTATCTGTGCTGGCCTGCCCTACAGGCGAGGGTTAAAGACCAGGCACGCTCATTACAAGAAAAGTCCTCAACGGAATATCTAAAAAATGTTGGTGTGGAGAAGGACCAAGCATTGATCAAACCAATGCAGCATAGATGATACGCAGCATGACAAATATATAGCTTTATAAGGGTTTTTAGTTTTGACGGAACCTGGATCAGTAACTGTTAATGCTTGTTTTATTCTTTCTCACTATGTAGCGTCCTGTGATGTTTCAGAGGGGGGGGTTGAACTTTTAATTTGTTATAACTGCTGTGCACAGGAAGCCACATATGGAACAAAGAATAAATTAGGACTGAAACGGATACTCTGTCATGCTGAGGACACTCTGCCCCACCTCCTGTGCTCTGCATACACAGGGGACTGCACCCCTCAAGTATTTTCGGTTGTCTGCTGCAGGGGTGTTTTAGAGTAGTAAGGTACGGGCCTTCATTTCCTTTTGGGAGACGTGTCACACACACGGCAGGTCTGACTGTCAGGAAGCTTCTCTGAAGTATTTAGCCTATGACTTTCCTCCTTTTGATTCTGCCCCTTTACCTCTATTTCCCACTTGTTCCACGTGTTACCCTGTTTTCTGATCAGCTATAGATTTCTGCATCTGTTCTTATTTGTAAAACATCTCAACTCCCCAGACAATTTTTAAGTAGTGCACTTGGTCCTCCCTCCTTGCCCCAACCCTCCAAAAAGGTGGTTAATGTCCCTAAATTAAGAAGATATTAGACCAAAATAGAGCAAAGAGCAAAAACTTGAGTTCCCACCTGCCAATTCTCTGCTTTGTTTCTTCCTGAGAGCTTTTCACAGACAGCGTGAGCAGGACACAGAGGCTCATTACCGTCTTTTGCTTTAAAAAACATTTAATGGTCCTGTGTGACAGGAACGAGAAGTTCTGTCATTTCCCCATTTGCTTCATCGGTAGCATGCAGAGCTGTTCTGTGCTTTGCTGCTGGCATAGCTGGCAAGCTCTTTGCTCTAGTGGGACACATGGGGATTACGAGCATTAGGGAAAGAAGGGCAGAGGGCTGACCTAGCCAGCTGATTTCCATCACGTCTCTGGCAGGAAGACCCTGTTTTTGAAAAACCTACAGAAGCAAGATAGTTGGGCTCGCTTTCTTAGAGTGATTACTGTAGTTTTGCTGCTCTTTAGGGGCTAGTACCTACAGTCTTAGCCATTCTCCTATCAGGAGCATACCATGTTGAAACCAGTACCTGTAGCCATTTAAGGTCCCAAAGAGGGATTAAAAAACAGCAAAACCCCATTCTTGCCAGTTCATATAATTCTGTGAGTCTGCCGATGTTCTTTTTTCTTTTTGTCATTTGTTTGTTTTTGTGAAGACCCAGCTCATTGATGCAAGATAGATTTCAGAATCAGTTTTCGTTTCAGTATTATGACTGATCAAAAGAACTTGAAATATGAAGCTTCTACCACAAACAGACTGTTGACTTCAGGAGTTCATATAAAAATGTGTAAAATTGGTGAAAGCTAAGCTACATGTAAGAAAGCAGCCACTAAATCTTTGCAGTCACAGTACAGAAAGGATTGTGAATAATTGTGTTGGTTTGTTAGTTTACACCTTCAGAGTTGGTCCAAGCTGTCTCATTTGAGGTTGGACTAGGTGATCTTGGAGGTCTCTTCCAACCTGAACAATTCTGTGATTCTGTGATTCTGTGATTCTCATAGCTGTACTAAACCTTGCTGAAAACGTTGCAAGTGAAGGCATCCACTGAAAGTGCTTGTGGCTTTCTGCAACCCCTATTCAACAGCGGTCATGGCATTCCTCTTTCCAGCCTCTCTGTAGGAGCTTGGGAGCATGGAAACATTTGAACTTTACTCACAAAACAAAGGGAAGCAATCCAAGACTGAGTCTCGCTTTGGTGGCTCCTTATGGTGCAGTGGGTTCCCTAAGCTGCAAAGGTGCAGCAAGCAATTTTATTTTGGGAAGACTCCTCTCTCCTTTGTGCCTACCAGCAGATTTCATGTCTTTCTTTGATGTCTTCGTTCCCATCTCTGTTTTCTGCAGCTAGCTCCTGCTGGATCTTCATTTTGCCTGTTGCTACACCAGCTAAGCAGAGGAAAAGCTTTTCCAGGCCTGAGAGCAGTTCTCTGCTCGCTTTTCCACTTTTCTTCTGTGCAACCTCTGGACGTAGCTCCAGCCCCTGGGCCTGTGCTCTCCCTACACCACGATGTCCTCATCCTGGGACATTTGGTTAGTGCTGCATCCACTGCTCTTTTCAGTAGCCCCGTCCTGTGTTGTGTGAGGATACCACAAAGAGGCCCTGGGTCCTGCCCCACTCCTCTAGCTAGCAGCAGAGCAGCCCGGAGAAAATTCCTCTGACTCCTCTGTTCTGCATCTCACCGGGAGCCTGCAGAAACCTCTTGGGGTTCAAACACGTCCCCTCCCTCAGCCCTTTTCCAGGTGTAGTATCCCGAACTGCTACATCCTTCCAGAAGCTGTGGGGAATGACACTGTCTCCCAAACTACAGGGCAGCTGTCTTTCTGCAGAGCTGCTTACCCTGACCCTAGGAAAACTGCACAAAGGTGTATCTATTGCCTGTCACCCAAGAGGACTGAAGTGGAGGGGAAGAAGGAAAGGGTACTTACTGTGTTGCCGAGAGGGCTGAAATTTGTGTGCTTTATGGCCCTCAGAGCAGCTGGACAGTAAGCCATGCGAGGTGAGCTGGGTTGAGCGAGTTCTCTGTCCACCCTTGCAGCCGTGGATCCAAGATAAGTACAGGCAGTGTGCCATGGTTAGCTCTGCCAGGAAACAATTTCCCTTTCTTAGGAAGTTCTTCTGGTTGTCATGCTTTCAAGCTTCGTTTTCATTCCAAAAGTTAAATCCTTCCTTTTGCCCCTTTTTTTTTTTTTTTCATTTTGCTTAACAACATTTTCACCTCAGATGCACTTAGTTTCAACGTTTTCCCCCAAACTCATCAAAATGACATTCACGCAGAGTGTCTGTCTCAATAAAGGGAAGAGTATTTAAATGTACTAGGGGAGGTACCACATGACCCCATTTTACTCCTCAGGTCTGGACAAGTTCAGGACCTGCCTGACAGTAAATAGCATGTCTGCAATAGAGTCCAGTGACTGGATGAAGCCCCCTCTTGAGGGACAGAAGGGAACAAAACCAAACCCCATGCGCTGTGCTGTGACCCTTACTAGTACCTAGAGGAGACCCAGAGTAAACGGTGTGCAGAATTAAAGCTTTTCCCGTGCCAGTAGAGAAGGGATGATTCTTGATAACCCTGCCTCTCCCTTTCTCCTCAATTTAACTTCTGGGTGTCTGAGTATCCCAGGTCATGCTAATAGCTTTTTGGAAATTGGCAGGACACATTACTGTTGAGCAGCATATTATGCATACCTTCTCTACCACATTCCCAGGATCTTCTTGTCTGAAGAACAGGGAAGACATCAGCATTGCTTTGCAGATAGCTGCCATAGGTGCTGCTAGGAAGCTCTGCTGGTTTTCCTCGTGGGACTGAGCAAGCCCATACAAACTAGAGGTGATTTTCCTGTCTGTTTCCATGTGGTTGGTTAACAGTTCTAAAGGGGTGGATGCTCCTTTTCCTAAAACACCAACACTGCAGCCTCAGTTTGGGATCTGAGGTAACAGCTGTACCCAGCAGCAAAAGAACCTGTTTGGAGGACTTAACTATTTTGCAGGTGAAGCCTTCTTGCTACCTGTCGGTGCTCTAATACAGCAGAGACACAGCTTATTTTGGTGTCTTACGAACAATTATATGCTTTCAGCAGCTTGCAACACGGCATGCATTAGGATGAATTTGGTCTAGAGACAGGAGATGTGTCATGTAAGGAGAAGTTACTTTACATACTCACTGTCCAGTTGCTTCACTCCTAGGTCTTGTCAGAGGCATGGGGCACTTTGTTCTTACGGTGTCTCAGGTGGGTGTCTCACTTCATCCAAGCCACAATGTATCCAGCTATGGTCTTATGCCAGAAATACTTTTACATCCACATCAAGTCCGAGGCATATCTTTGTGATATCTTATCCTCAGAATATGGGTTCCGGTAATGTACTGACAGAGATGAGGCTTATCTGCCCCAATAGTGCCAAATGAAGTTTTCACCTCTGAGAAAGAGGGAAGAGATAAGACCAAATTCCTGTCAGGTATGAACACATCGCTTGCTAAAAGGTACTTCTCAAAGTCTTCTTCAAATAAAGACCCAGGCCTCACTCGTTACATTGACAGCTGATATAGATGCATGCCATTTTTCTTTTGTTCTTCAGCATCAAATTTTAAAAGAGCTCGAACCCCATACCACAGGCAACAAGGTGGTCAGCTCTTTTTTGTATCCTAGTGTCCTTGTGCAAATAAACCTGTTTACCCTTTGTAATGAGATACACACTGTTTTGGTCAGCAGGGATGACTAGCGGACTGCAAAAGATACTAATTTGCCACTGCCAGCTTCAACAAAACCACTGTTCAGCTCAGGCTTCTGAAATGCATGCTCTTAGCATGATAGGACCACAGCTCAAGTTGTGCTGTTGTACGGGTTGGTAGCTATGGCATGCAGCGGTGCTTTTCTGAGCATCTTGAAGTACTTCACAAAATATAATACCTTTACCTCATGCTTTATCACTGAACCAAGCTACATACTGCTTCTTAAGGCAAGAAATTTATTGCTCACGTAGATCACAGCTTTTCAAGGACGATGAATAATGTGTGCGGTTTGGAAAGCCTCAGTATCTAGAGGATGCAGACCAATTACTTGTTCAGAGTTTTGTGTCTTTACACAAAAATGCAAAGGAGGAGGAAAGCTGCCTCAGAAGAATGGAGTTAAACGGGTGGCTGTGCAGTCAGACAGAGGACTGTAGCCTAAACCTTTTAACACAGAGGAAGGAGAATCACTTAGTGCATTGGAAAAGAAGTATGCCTGGGAATAATGGGATCAAATTAAAGGGAAGATGTATATACCACCAGATAGCAGGAAGGATTTTTAGCAGTGAGATCTGGAAGGGTTTGCAATAATTATCCAAATGTAAAGGAAACTTCTTTTCCATGAGTGATTTAACTGGGCAGAGCTTTAAAAAGACAATGTCAGGAGCTATCTTGTGTTAAATTCAAGCAATAGTATTGATGGGGCCATGAGAGGGGCAGGACAATGCTGTTTCTGCAGTCCTTCCATGTGTGGAACTGCTAGCGAGAGTTAGTGGCTATTCAGCATCAAGACCAAAAAGCATTTATGATTCCTTCCTGCTACATCACGTTGTTCAAGCCCTGCAAACTTATACCTATGGGAAATTGAAGTCCAAATAAACTGACATAATACCTGCAAGGCTCTAGGAACTGTTCTTTTATTGGGTTTGTAAAATGCAAAACTAATGTTACTTTGTATTCTTTCTTCCTGTTTTAAGAATGGATTTCTTTATCCTGTAAAATTGTGTACTGCAACAGCAATCAGGGGTTATTCAAGTCAATCCTCTTCAAATACCTTTCTACCGAGTGCTGTCTTCCACTGATGTAAGTTCAGATGAAAAAGGCCCTCTTTATTCCTCCCCTCTTTTTTCATATACACACACTCGAGCTTGTGTGCCAGGTTTCCTAGGAATTTCAACTCTTGGACCCTGCAGCTAGAGTGTGTTTAACTTGAGAAATGTGTGCCGTTTAGTTTGCTTTCCCTGTTAGTCTTTACAAAGAGCATGGAGTTATGAACACTGTGCCTCCATGAAAACCCACTGTTTTCATTGCCACTTGCAAGATATTCATTCCCTTAGAGGCACGGGGGCTGTCAGTGCAAACAAGTACACACGTACACACCGATCCTCGGGACAGCAGGTGTCTGGAAACAGAGCAGTGTGGAAGAAAAGGGGTGGATTGCTGAGTACACTGGAGTATGAGGTATCAGCGCACATAAATATAACAAGTCAGGCAGGTCACCCATACAGAAAGGAAACAGTTTTAGCACTGTCACTTTCATCTCCCTTCTCAACACAGCTGTCTTTTTCGCTAATGCCAGGACTATTAGTCGTATGCAATATCAAGTCCTGCTCTGTATAGCTCTTTCATCTCCCAGAACAATGTCTTTTCCACTAATATCAGTACTTCTAATCTCATGTAATATCAAGTCCTGCTCTGTATAACTCAAGAAGCCTTTGCCCGCAGTCCCCACAGGATTTCTTCTTGGCCCCTCTCCTCCTGCTCCTTTGTATGCACTGAGCATGGGACTCACAGTCTTTGACTCTGCCCTCCCACCCCAGCGTCCTGCCCTTGGCAATGGCATCTCACACTCTCACCACTCCGGTTCTGACCTCGGGCGCCTGCCGTGGGTGACCCACCGGCAATGCTCTCCACGCCAGACCCTGCAGGGCATTGCTCAGAAGTGTGGAGCTCAAGGTCCAGTCTACAGGGCCCATTGCCACAGCAGCTTCACGCTCTGACCAGCAGACTGAGGTCAGCATCATCCATAGCAGCTCTTTGAGCCTTTGTAGCAAGCATCAGTTTAGACTGTAGATTCTCTAAGGCCAAAGCTGGAAGCCTTTCCTTTTTGTAGCCTGTGGGAAAGAAACCTATCAAGTAATGCAGCTGTTATATGGTATTTCTTCTGCATCTGCTCTGCAATTTAAAAATTGCTGGATCATTCTCTTGTAAATTGAATACAGTTTTTCTTCTCAGAACCTTTCATTTTAAGGTCAGTGAATCCAGAGGCATGCTGGCCAGAGCTTCCTAGTGCTGATTTCCTCACTGAGAGGCGTGCAGGCAGTGAGCCTGCGCTTCCTGTACACCTGGTTCCGGTGCCCCACCTGCAGAAACTGTGTCTGAGGTCAAAGGAACTTAGCCCCTCTTCTTGTCACAGAAAGAACATGTAAGAGTTTCAGTCAGCCATGGAGCACTGGAATAGGTAGGGTATTTCAAAGCTCCTACAAACATTGGGTTTCTCTTTCATGGGGTTTTGGGAAGAATTTTACAAGCAGGTTAACTCAGAAACAGAGGTAATTATCTTTCTCAGGTCACAGAAAAAATCCATGTCAAAGGCTAAGCTGGAGCTCGGGAATTGCTTGTGTGCATTCTCCTTAACAGTCATTGACCTATGGGAATCACTAATTTCCTAATGCATCATTACAGCTGATCCAGACTCGGCTTGAAAATTCAGAAAGACGTTTTCAAACATAACCGTAAATTACAGCTGCCTGGCTTCGTTTGCCCAGTGTAGGACCAGCTTTTCAGAGGTCTCACAAACTAGGAACTCCAGGCAGAGCCAAAGGGAGGGCAGCTGCTGAGCTCCTAAGTGCAGCAGTCCCTGAGCCTTCCAGAGTCACGCTAAAAAGACATCTCTGGGGATGTAGCTTAGCACTCACACCTCAAGTTGGCTGCTGGTCGCATGCTTACTATCGCTTTCCTCCCTTCCGTATCTGCATATCTTTTTAGGCTAAATTCCTGGCCCACATAAATACGAACCTCCTTCTCTGCCCTGCTTGTATCCAGCGTAGACCTAATTTAATAGCAATGTGTTACAAAGATAGCACAGTCCTAACTGATGAGTCCTGGAAGCTGCAGCAGCCGGGAGCTCTGCGTAGGCTCATTTACCCTTTTGATTTTCTGTTCCCAACACGATAAATCAAGAAGAGTTGAATCCCTGTGCTGCTACAACCAGAGTGTATCTAGTATCAAGTTTGAATTGGGAGGTATCACAATCTACTTAAAGCATTTAATCAAAGTATTTTGAACTGTCCCTGCTTCTTCACGTTCTCTGTGTCCGTTCTTTGACAGTTCAGTGACTTTGATTTCTAATTTGGCCTTCTGAATAGCTGCAGATTAGGTAATGAATGCAGTTTGCATATGCACCTGCTTGAAGGTCATCTTCTTTAACCACTCTATCAGTCCAAGAGCTGTCTGTCCTTCCTCATCCTACCTGAAACACCTTGTGTCTGAGGCTCCTCCTGTCAAAGTCCATCTTGTTTCAGACCTCTGCTAAAAGCAGGGCTGTTTTCCTCACCCCACATGAGGCAAGCAAAGGAGAAGCCAAACTGAACAGCAGTTGAAAGGTGATTCACAGAGCCGAGCTGCTTCCTGCACAGGCTGTTCCATTAGGTCAGCTCATTTCCTTCAGAGCAGCTACCCAAGCGTGTCAATTTGTGTAGGTGAGAGCAGAGTGCAGCCTCGCGTTGTGTCTACAGCTGCAGTGCTATGAAAGTCCCTCAAAGCCACACCGTGATTCGGATGGTTTAAAATCATGATTTTCTGCAAGGCACGTTTTAATCAGCAGAAGGCTGTTTCTCTCAGAGGCCTGTATCAGATAACTGTGGTTCATGCATTGTATTCCCCGCTCTCAGATAGTATGCACGCATCCCCACTCTTCCCAGCTGTCTCCCTTGTGCCTCAGCTGAGGAGAGACTGGGCTCACGTGAGACTGGATGCACTTGCCTCACAGATTGCCTCACTTGCCCACCCTCTGCGGGCAGCCGGGGAGGTTTTGCCGGTTGTTCCTCCGCTAGCTCCCCGCTCATCCTTCTAGAGCAGCAAGAGCTCCCCCAGACGAGGCCTGGAAATACACACAGGGAGGCACCAGCAGTTAATCTGGGGCAGCTGACAGGCTGTACGCAGTTCCAGGACCGGTAGGAAAAACAGTCAGAGGTCTGAGAGGGAAACATCTGGAGGCCGAGAAGGATCCTGGGGAAATCCAAGGCCAGGAGTGGAGCTCTGTACAAGCAGTTGATGCAAACAGTGTGCTAGGTAAGTGGGCAATGTCTTACAGGGGCTACTGCTCTTCACAACTACCATCTTACCCTTCCACCCATGCAGGCGTTTGCTAGTAGCATGAGTGTCTCAAGGACAAATCCCAGCTATTGGCTGTAGAAGCTGCTAACGACACAAGGGAAGCCATGTGCTCCAGACCAGCCAGACTGCAGTCTTGGCCACAGCTGTTGTCAGCTGTAGATTAGGACATCAGCATCACTGTACCAGGGCTAGAGATTGGCTCTTGGCTCTGAAGGAGCTGTTCCAGATCTGGAATGTCTCTGGATTCCTGAACAACACAACCTCAGCGACTTACCTATTCAAAGGATAATTTCTGAGAAATAACCCCTTTCTTTCCCCCCACATGCCTTTCCTCTGCATTTTAGTTATCTACAGTAGCTCATGTCTGGTTGTATCAACCAAGTTTTCAGACAGCATTTGTTGCTAGAGGGCTCCCATCAGATAAAGAGAAGGTGTTGATGACAGGACTATATATCCTGCTTGACACACAAGAAAAGCCAGAGTTCCTCCTGAACTAAGTTGAAAGCTGTGTGGGTGTTCATTTAGTGAAGATTAAGTTTGGAGAAATTAAAAGTGGTGCTGTTCGAAAGAGAGCAGGGATCTTCAGTTATTTAGGAAAATGGTACACTGGCTCTCAGATGGTACAGCAATCTTGCTGCCAAGGTAATGCCCATTAGCTTCCATCATTGTGACTTTCTGTGAGGCGGTAAGGGATCTTATTTTCAGCATCCCAATCCACATTTTTGTATTCTCAAGTAACAGCAAGGCTCAGTGTTATCTGCTGCAGGATTCTGGCTCACTGACAGCACTCATGGTTTAGAGACACAAAATATTTTCCCCAAAACACTTAGCATTATTGTAAACTTGATGGAAAAAGACTACAGATGTGTCACTGGTGTTCACTTGGAGCAAGAGAAGAGCTCTGCAACATCAAAACTGTTCTTTTAAGGCCAAATGCTCATTTATAATGACCAGTAATTTCTTGAAACTGTTTGTTCTAGATAAAAACAGCCAGAATTTTTAAACAGACATATTAACTCAACGGAAATGGTTGGACATTGGGTTCCCAGGCCTTTATAAAAGGAGGACACTTTCATTTAGTCTTCTACTACAGTCAAACTTAGTAATTGCAGAGATCTTTAAATTAGTTGTATCTTTATATGTCAGTGCTGAAGGTTACTGATGGCTCAGCTCCAGTTTGCAGTTTACAGGGCACCACTGGGTAGTAGTTAGATGGTTTGAAATACATTACCATTTATAATACAGCATTATACTATGCTACCAGCTTGTGAATCTTGCTGTATTTCTTTTGTTCTTGAGGCTGTAGCACTGGAATAGCTCAGCCTCTTTTAAAGGGGCATGTCCTGCCCTCATCACAACACAGTACATCTAGAATTAAGGCACTAGTGGATGGAGCTGCTCCAGAGAAGGGCTGCTATGCTGCATGTGTGGACAGAGCCTCTGTGCCTATCATTGTTTCTCCACTCGCGTGGCTTGGTGTGACTGGATTCAGCCAGCTATCAATTTTATCCACAATCCTTTTCCTGCTGCCTGAAATTATTTCCATGTTGGCTGCTTGGCCTGCGTGCAAGCAGCTGTGTCAGGCTGGTAATGAGGCAATTACATAAGCACAAGCCCCTCTTACAGGAAAGGCTGAGGCCATTTCTCCTTGAATTGATTGGACACCTTAATGAGGCTTATCTGCTTGTCCTGCTTTCTCGGTTACCTTGTCAGTAGGCATCTGGCCTTGCTGGGAGTGTAGATTTTTGCCTCTCCACCTAGTCCTTCTACCCTTTCCTCTTCATTGTCCGCAAGCAAATGTTGTCATTGATCTTAAAAATCTAGTGATCTTGATGATCACGATCTCTTCTTACTGCACGTGGCACTGCTTCTCCCCTCTGTAGTCACTCACTGATACCTATCAGCCTTTTATTACACCTTCCTACCTCTCATCTGGGCCTCCTATGTGCTCACTGCAATAGGAGTCATCTTGCCCTTCTGGTATCTTCTGAGTCCTTCTTGCATACTCTCTCTTCTGAATATCCTTTCAGCTGTTTCATTCTTACTACTTTCAACATCTTCTTTGAGCTTCTCCTTCCTCTTATATTGTTGACTTAGAGGTCTAGGGAAACCATAGTCTGACTCCACTTGCTGAGCCTGTGTATGTTGTTGTGCATGCAGACAATTGTTATAGTACAGCTGTGCAGCTGCAGACAGGAAGGGTAAGCTGAACAAACAGACCAATGAAAACAAGGGATGCACGTGACCTAGACGTGAAATCTGTTGTCTAGCAAAATGCCTTTAAGACACCCTTATAATCACGCTGCATATTAGGAACTTTTTTAAAAAATCTGTTCAGATAGAAACCAGACTGAAGACCCATTAAAAAGACGGTTTTCTGGGAGGGAATCAGCCCTTTGTAGGTGCTGGGCTTCCTCAGAACTTGCTTAGGAAGAGTTTTGTGGCAACAGGGCATCTCAATTAGTACGTGCCCAAAGTGACTCTGTGTCATGCAAAATCCAGATGGCTACATCCCATGGATACAGGTGTGAAATGTGGACACCTGATCTAGGTGCATGTTCATGCAGTGCTGTGTCTGAGCTAATGATTCCCTTGGTGTGAGCACAGCATCAGATGAATATGTCCAGTCTGATACCATCATGAGAAGTTGTGCAACACTGTGTGACTGCGGGGCTCAGATCCCTTCCTACAGGAAATCTTAAACTGCTCTGCTTCGCACAGTGTAGTCATCCTCAGGCATGCGTGTTGTGGAGAACCAGTGTGCCACGGAGGACCAAGTATCAAGGCGGAACTCATGCAGCCCTGGACTAAAATTCTGCCCTTGATTTTGAGCAGCTGAGGGCAAGTTATTCCATGCAAGATCAACAATACTATTTATGCAGAAGTGAGACACTGTAATCCATGTCTTTGGCCTGGAAAAAAAATCCTTGCAATCATTGCCTGACTCTGCTGGCTCCTTTGCTTCACAAGGCATCTGCTTGCTAGACATAGAAATCGAGCAGTGCCTGGAGTTCTGCTCCTGCACAAGCCTGGAGTTGCCCCTCAGACCTGTTCATGGGCGGTCTGCTGCCCAGACCAAGCTGCGTTAGAGATTAGGTGTTTCACTATCACATCCCCGCTGCCCCACATCCTCATCTTTACTGTGCACTCCTTTCCCCGGAAGAACACTCTCAGCACGGTGAACACAAACAGGATTGGGCATCTCACAAAATGCACTGCTCACAGAAAAGGAAATGGTGATGCTCATGTGCTGCTGGAGGTTTCTGCAATCGCCTCAGTCAAGGATTTCCAAAACAGTGTACATACACAGAAAATAATCTGTTTACTTTCTGAATGGTCTGCCACCTCTTTCCTTGAGCAACGAGCCTTGGCTGACCAGCCAGATGCCTCCTCTTGTGCAGGGCAGAGCCAAGAGCTGCTCCGGTCTCCACAGGGGACGGGCTGAGCTTACGGACGTGCTGGCCCCTGCACAGCCCGGCAGAGAGCAGGTGCTGCAGCTCACTGCCTCTTTTGGTCATGATGGCACTTGATCAAACCCTCCTTGGCAGTCTTTGACAGACGGGATAAGGTGCTTGCTCAGGAAGTGGGCAGTCTGGGCTCGGTTCTGTTCTGTAGGGGTGCAGGCTTGAGACTGCTTGGTCTGTCTGGCAAGAGGTGATTTTTAACCTGTTGCTTAGGGCAGGGCTAGGGCAAGCACTCTCCAGCCTGCCTGTTAAAGCTGTGCCAGCACATACGAAGAATCCACAATTCTCTGAGGCAGAGGGAAGCACGTACCTAAGTCCTAGCGGTCTGAGCGCTCTCCTGACAGATAAAACCACAACCTCCCTCTGGACTGTCCCTGTGTTGTATGCAGCAATTGTTAGGTACGCATAAAAATGCACAAACCTGTATGTTGCCCCCTCAGTGGAGGCTCCTACCCATGAAGGTTTGAAGTGATGCTGTGGTAACAAAATGACTCGTATTGTGTTGGGAACATGTAGGCACTGTGCAATTTCTAAATACTGTCATTACTAAAAGGGAAAGTCAAGGTCTAACTCGTATCTTTTGTAGTGATACTTGCTGGTTTTGCTGATCTCACCAGGCAGTGTTTAGAAAGCACAGGCCAGGCACTCTTGAGAATTATATAACATGGCATGAAGAAAGGAACAACTTGTCATAAATCCAGCCTCAAAAATTTTCAGCACCTGCCAAAGACTAGTGCAAGGTGGCTGGCATACTCTTCCTATATAAGGGCCTTTCCAGACTGGACTGTTGATGTTAGGACATGTTACTAATGAACTCCACGTAGGCAAACAGGAGGCTGCTTTCTTCACTTTGGGTCCATGAAGCTGTGAGGAGAGAAGCAGAAGCCCCACCTAATCAAGTTAAACTGAGACTTCACACAGTTACGCTGATGAGAAGACGTGCTTTTTGGAAAAAGTGGCAAAAGCTGGCATTGTTACCGACCTTCCATCAACCATGAAAAACAGTGCTACATAACGTTAGCATTGCACCTGCTTTGCTAGGAGAAATGCGTCAACAACAAAGGGAGGGACTTTTCAGAGGGTAGGTTAAAATGACCCTTATCTCATTTTATTTTCATTGTAGTTAATCTCTGAAATGGAAAGCAGACAGTGTATTTGCCACTTCTCATTTCCTGATGTCTACAGCTGTTTCCTACAATTCTGTTGCGAAGGACGCAGCTCCTTACTTACATGTCTGGCACACCACACCACCTAATTCCATCCACCTACTTAGTGGTGTCTGTTGCCCAGTGCAATTAGGGTGGTTTTTTATTCATGATAACCATTTGCTTTGATGGTCAGAAGCTTAAGGCAATCCCAAGATCACTTGGAGGGAAGTACCGGAGAAGGACCCTGAGCAAGCTTCTGATCCAAACAGGCAACAAAGCTTTCTTGATAAAAGCCACACCAACCACTGTGCTGCTTATCCAGGCCCTTTTACAGGTAGGCATGGGTAGCTCGAGACACTGAAAGAAGGATAACCAACAGGAGTTTCCTGTCTACTTTTAGTAGGTAAGGTGCAAGTACATCAACCATTTTGTTACAATATAGCAGACAAGTTCAACTCTGTGTCCCTTCCTTTCAAAAGCATTTGTTCCTTTACTAGTTTCTGTCCACAGGTATCTCCCACCCCAACCCCATTCCCTAGTCTTGCTTGTGTGAGCCTTTAAATCTGTTAGATCTGAGTCCCTGTACTTTTGAAAGAGCTGCACTGTATTTGGGAGCTGCTTGCTGTCTTGTGGAGGAAGGCTGCTCATCATGACTGAGTTGAAACATCCTCCTGTTACCCTTTGTGCAATGCTTGACCCTGAGTGCCAAGATGGCAGCAGTCTACGAGGGAACTCTCAGAGGAGAAAATCAAGACCAGACCACTGCAAGTCTTGAGAAAAATGTTTTCCTAAAGTAAACTTTTCCCAAACACAGGAAAATTTTACATATTTTTACATATTTTATGGAAAGTAAGATTTTCCTGCCCTTTCCCCTAAAAACAAACATGCAAACCTCCTTTAAAGTCCTTATTCCTCATACTATTCTACTCTGTGTTATAGTCAGAGCTCCTTCCTCTTTATCACCATCATTATGGCTATGTAACAGCCCTGCAGTTGAGTTCAGACACACTCATCCTGCATTAATTCATCTGTGGCGGGATAAGTGTTGACCTGGATACCATTTCTGAGGAGGGATGTTGTACCTCTCAGAGTTATTTTTGTGGCTAACTTACCTGCAGACTTTGAGAGATAGGCTGCAGTGACTTGCACTCAGGCAAGAAGCTTGCTCTCCACTGAAGAAGTTACAAAAAGGAAGAATTTAAGATGAGACCTGACATTTGTGAAATGGGAGTGTTTAGCTTCTGATAAAAGCTGATCAAAGAAAACACAACAAAGGGAGAGAAGTAGAAAATTACTATTTCTTTTCCAGCATGGAGGACACACCTGACAGATCTGAAAGGTATTTGGGTCCTGTCCTCACCTGGAAAGTAACTGTAATAAAGTGATACGCCAGGTTCATGGAGATGCAGCTCACAGTGGCTTTTGCTGTGGTGCAGCACAGCACAGTTGCTGTCATTCCTGTTCTGTAATGAGTGGTGGGAAGTGCAGGTAGGAGCCTTGGACCTGAACCCCAGGGTGCTACTGGCTACTCCAACACAATGATGGACAGGACTGGCTATAAGGTATCACAGCAGGCACAGCTGCAGCCACTTCTAGCTGGGGCTTCTGCCAATAGTTAAAATTTACCACAACCAGACAAGGAGCAGAAGCATTGCCAGATAAGAGGCCAAGTGAATAAATAAGCCACATAAATCCCTCCTGAAACAGAGAGCTGGAAGGTCTCCAATGAGAATAATTTGTGAAGAAGGGTAAAGAGAGAGACGGGAAGAAAGATGCTTCTCTGGGATGTAGAGGGGTCAGCGTAGCAAGAAGAGGCTTGTTTATTCAAGGCTTACATCTTGGGATGCGTTGCTTCTTGAGCCAGGGGCCCGGCATACTGCTGAGCTCCAGTCGGAACAATCACTGTGACATTTCCTTCTAGGGATGTAAAAAATGGGCCACGCAAGCGTGAGCCCTCCCACTTCCTGGGTAATCTATGCTCAGCCCTCGCTGATACTTCCATGGATCACGAGAGGAATTAACAGGCTCTGGTTGCGTGTGGACTCTATCAGTTTTTGCTGCTCGGTTCCTCACTCTGTAACTCAGTTATTTTCCCACCCTCTTGCCTTTCAGTTTGCTCCTTGGGGGCAGTTTGTGTTCTAAACCTGCCCTTCTAACTTATTTCTCCTTTTCCAGTCCTAACAATGTTCCCCTTTCAATATAATCTTGATGCCACTGATGTGCTCACATGGACATAGATAAACAATCAGTTCAAATTATGTTGGCATGAGGGTGCAAACTGGGGTTCACCTAAATGGGAGATGCAGAGATGGCTTTGAATGAAACTACAAACTACATATTAGAGATTTTTCTTTGGGTAATTTGGGTCCAGTTGTAATTAAAAACAATTTTTGAGCTTTTTTTTTAGTTCATTTAAAGAGGAGTTCCTTACAAGTTGTCTGTCTAAACTTATCTGCACTTACATGAGAGAAGAAATAACTGGTGCCTGTAAGAAGTTGAAAATGCAAATTCAGTTACCTAATTCCTGCCATTGGACAAGACAAAAAGAGTGGCAGATTTCAGGTGAACCCAAACTTGTCCATTCTGCACTATTTTCTGCTTTAAGGCTAAGATGTACACCCAGGGATCCATTCCAGGTTTCTTTACATTCTCTTCCTTGAACAGTAAACGAACCCCGGGTAGAAAAGGATGGTTTGGAAGATTGACCTCTTTGGACTCTTACCTTTAGAATAGGTAACCCAAGGAAAGATTTTATCATTTCACTTCACGCAGACATAGTATTATTGTGTTTTGCATCAATACTGAATACTGTTGTGGCCTTTAACCACATAGGACTGGTCTCATACACGTGCGTTTGGCCGGTAACGAGGTGCATTCGTGATGCGTTCTCCAGCGCAGAAGTTCATATCCTCTCCAGATAGACAGGAACGGTACCTTAGGTGCTGTCACATGTGCATATGCAGTGACTTATGTGAAATATGACTTATCTGAAATATGACTTCTGCCACAAGTCCAATGGAAGATTGGCCAGGGAGAAGGGATTAGGTCACACCCGTAGACAGGGACACCCCAAATCTCTGGGGCAGTGTGGGAGGCGCTGGCACTGTCATCACTTCTCCGTTGCTTGATGTGCAAGCGAGTAGGACGTCTCTAATTCATCCAACCCCATCCATGCAGGGGAGTCCTTTCGGGGGCAAGCTGCAGCACCCCGGCATGGGGGCGAGAGGCAGCCACCCGCTCCCACCCCCGGGAGAGCCCCGCGAGAGGGCGGGCGCCCCGCTGCAGCGTAACACAGCACGCCCAAAATGTTGTCTTGTGGGTCAGAAACAGGTACTCGAGAAGTTTGAGAATGGGTCTTTTAAGGCCAGCCGCTTGTGAAAGAGATCGGTTACGCTGAAAAAAGGCAGCTCTGTCGGATTAGGGTTGTATTGCTCCCTGTGCAAGCTGAGAGAGTTACCCCAGGGTACAGTATAAGCTTTCCCAGGCAAACAAGGTCCACAAGTGGCTGGCTCTTTAAGTCCTGCAGCTACCTTACTGAAAAATGAGAAGGGTACGCGTGGTGTCTGGGAAGGCTGTGGGCAGAAAGCGCAAGTCTGCCTTGGGAGTGCTGCTTTGCTGCGTCAGGTGGGCAAGGGGGGTCTGTGCGAGGCTCTGTTCCCTCCTGAATTCACTTTAGTTTCAAAGGAAACCTCAGCATTGCTTCCCAGCATTTCTCGCTGGACCCCAGGCAGAGTGTGGTGACGTTTATTTTGGCAGGAGCGCTGACTTTAGTTTCCTGCCCCCAGATGCCTCCCCCAGCCCTCCCTCGGCTGAGCAGGTACTGTAGGTGTAGAGCTGCTCATCCTTGTGCCACACCACAGGCTTCAGCACTTCTGGTGCCCACATTGCCCCCTCCGCTGTGCCAGCGCTGCTCTCTGCGGGATGGCATGGTGAACCAGATCAGGAAACTGTCCTGAATGTTTTTAATTCAGGTTGGTTTTAAAACTTCTTTATTTTTTTTTAACTGGGTAATTTTCAGTCTGAGTTACATCCGCAGCCTGGTTCAGGGCACGGTCCTGCAAGCAATTTCATCGGCACAGCTGAGGGAGGGCGAGGATGGGAGCTGCTGAAAACAGCACTGTGGCTGGAGAGAAGGGTTCAAAATACACCCTCACCGCTGTACTAACAAAAGCACGCCTCTTCAAACCGTTAATCAGTGGGCGGGAGGGGCCTGAAGAAAATTTACTGAGGGAAAGCAAAAATTGTGCAAAAACTTCTCCCAAATCATTCAGCTGCCGATGGTGTGCTGCCCGTGGTGGCCCGTAGGAGCTCCGTGGATCCGTAGGCTGCACTCAGCTGTGCCTTGGATGGGATGCACCGGATCGCGGGGTGCGACACAACAGACCGGAACAGCCTTTATGATAATAATATGATAATAATATGATTTTTCTGTCATATCAGGCCTGTGAGCGGGAGGACACATGGGGACGGCTTTTCCTCAGGCTCTGGTGGTCAGCAGGAGGTCTGGCCCCTCAGCTGCGGTCCGCTCCTGCCGCCTCTCCGCCCGCTGCCGCGATGGAAGCGCAGGCGCTTGTTGGATCGTGCCGCCAACTTGGTTACTGAGATGATCAGGGTTAAAAATAACCCTGTAAAGAGTTAAGGGAGGTATTTTTAGCCCAGATCGTTTCAGTGATCTGGTTTACAGCACAGCCCCACAAACTCACACTGGCGCAAGGGAGGGGGGAGGAAAGGTCAAGGGAGAGAGAGCGGTTGGAAACATAAGCTCCCTGCCAAAACCAGGGTTTTATGAAACTGTACCCCAAACGCACCGACCCTCTCTTCTTTTCAGCTAGCTTATTGACAGCTCTTCTTCTTGTGGCGCAGTGTTGAGAGCTGGCTGCTGAGGATCACTATTTCTGGCTCTTGTTTCTGAGAGCAAGACACTAGCCCTGCGCCTCTTCTGCCTTATTGTGTCTGCCACTACATTCGTCATTATTTTTGCCACATTTGCTTTTGCTTGGGTAGACAGTGCAGCAGTGAAAAACCCCATGAGAGTCACAGGGGAGCTGTGCAGAGCTCGTGCGAGCACAGGGTACGGGAAGGCAGCCGGCACGATAGCCTGGTGTGAGGACTGACTGCAAGGAATGGCTCCTGCGAAGCTCTTCAAAGCAGGGGAGGGATGCAGAGGTCAGGGCTTGACCTCAAAACCACGTCTAGATGCAGCTGTGTGAAAACAAGGGTGGAAAGTGCACAGGACTGGTACAAGCAGTCATGTAGCAGTCACTGGTTTCATAGCCACGAAACACTCCAGCCTTGCAAAGCGCTGCAAAGGGCACCTGCGTTCTCAGCTAAAAGGTGCTCCATGCAGCCGGAGTGTCGTAACTGCAAAAGCAGGCACGTCAGGGGATTCCTGGGGCGGTGAAGGAGAGCAGGGGAGTACAAATTTCTGCTGTTACTCGCTCAGTATTAGGTGCTGCTTAAGCCAAAACACCCTGCTGTACGGCGGCTAATAGGCCTTTGCTCTTTTCATCCACCAGAGCTGATGCACAAATCCAAACCTGAGCTTCTCTCTCGATGTCTGCTTCCAGCCCCAGTGGTAGCCTTTCTGACTAGCATTGCCAGTAGCATATTACAGCCAGTGACAAAACTGGTGGGGTACCAGTCCTGTGACATGGGGTCATGAGAGCTTTCAACTGCAGGGGGCTGGGTCGTGGCCAAAACTGCTGGCTGAGGGCTGTGGGAGCCAGTTTTGCGCCAGTCCCAGCAGGACTTTCAAATTCATCCCCAAAGCCACCTCTGGCTTTCCAGTTTTCCCCTGGACTCTTTGCAATTTTGATTTCATAAGAAACTCATCGTCTGTAGTGATACTTCCCACCTGTAGCTGAAATCCATGATGGATCCCAAACGATATGTGCAGGGAAGCTCTGCAGTCTCTAGACCTCTTTTCTCCCTTGCACTTTCTCTAGCCCTAGCATCTTCTGGCATATTAAATTGCCAGTGCAATTCAGGTGAACTGAACCAGCTTCAGTTTTAAAAGCAGATGAAGAAACATGGGATTTAAAAAACATTTTCAAGTTTACTCAAATGTATAAACTTACTTGGAAGAGGAAAGTGAAACCCCTTACACAGAACTTGTTAGTTGCACTTCCTCTTTTGCAGGCAGTGTCATGCTTACATTGATGGTACAATTTAATTCCTGTTTTGCTGCTCTGTCTGACGTTTTTCAGAACATGAAGAGTGAAAGACCTCAGAGTAGCAGTCACCAAATTATTGAGGGAGTAAGTGTTATACCCTAGCTCACTCTTTTTAGTCCATGCGGGCTGACCACGTTTCTGGAAGGTAAAAGAACCTGCACCTGGCTGCTAAGGGTGCAAAATTCAGGTCTGAGTAATTTTGCCCTTTGGCCAAACAAGAGCAGAGCTGCTCCTCTTCATCGTTCAGCAAGTCATTGGGTTACGTCACCGTGAGGGGAAAAACCACCAGGAATGGGAGAGAATGCATTGATGTCGTGGGGTGGGAGAGAGCCAGCACCGAGGAGCGGGAAGGTGAGGCCTCCCACCTGCCTTGCAGCCCCTGGAAGTCAGGGGGACAGCGAGGGAGGGAAATTTCTGCATCCGAGTGCCCCGCTACAGCGAGCCCCCTTGACTAGAAGGCATACAGCCTGGCACACCAGCTGGGAATTAAAAAAAGGAGCTGCAGAAAAAGCTGGATACAAGATGGCAGTGCAATTGCCAGGAAGGATCTGAGAAAGGAGTTTTCCTGTTGCAAAAGGCATATAGCGTAATCGGAGAGCCTGCAGCTGGCAGTTTTGGGAGGACACAGCCCGTGGGCTACTCGTTCTAATCTTAGAATGGCATGTTCGCTGCTTCCTGTGCGCCGGACGCAGGCTCCACGGCTGAGAGCCGCGCTGCGATGCCTGCTACCAGCAAAACGAGAAATGCATGGAATGACTCCAGCTTTATGGCTTTGATCAAATCCGGAGAAAGGGAGCTGTGTTTTCAGGCTGGAGCTCCAAAAATTGCAGAAAAGCAACCACACAGCAGCCCCAACACAAGAGGTCAGGGAGGCCAAGAGGAAACGCGCTGCCTTTTCTGGGTGAAGGCAGAGGGCTGTGAAAGAAGCGCTGACACCAGAGGAGAAGGGACTAGAGGGGAGGCAACCCTTCCACAGGGACTCGGGGCACCTGCAGCTCCTCAGCCTTAACCGGGTCCCTGGTTCAGGCATCAGCTCCGCTGTGCCCAGGTATCCTGGGCTGTGGCAAGCTGAGCCAAGCCTCCAGATTCATCCTCCCTTCCCCAGCTTCATCCTTCTTGCCCTCCTATTTCCAGCCAGCACGGAGGTCACCTGCAGCTGGGAACTGCTCAGCCATCGTTTTTCGCATGCTGCAAGTTGCCCTGCTGATCTGCCTACTTCACTGTTTCTTCCTTTCCCCTTATCTGCCACTTCCGCTGCCTCTAATTACTCTAATGAAGGCTGAGATGAATTGGGCACGGGGTGGGGCAGAAGTTCTCTGAGAAGAGAGAGCTTGGTACGGCTTTTGTGGATGGATGCAGAAAAGCTGGTCAGAAGTGTACGGGAAGTTTTTAAGGGGGGAGATGTAGTCAGGATCCTGAAAAGAGGGGTAGCAGACATTGACTCAGGGCTTGTGGGACTGGGAGAAGGACGATGGCATTTATTGGGAGCTGCAGCTCTCTGAGAAGGGGAGAGGCCCTTTGCCACAGTACAAATGGGCCGGCCCTAGCCATGCTGCTCTGTTTTAGACAACAGATTGCTCCAAGCTGTGGTATGACTTGGGCTGATCCTTAGTGCAACCTCTTCTATTCACTTTTAATCTAGAAACTAGGAACCTAAAGAAAGTCCTTTAATACGATTTCAAGTTTCCACAGCTATTCCTCCAGCCCCTGTAATGTGGTGGCCCAAAAGAAATGGCCCACGCATGGGCCAGATGGGTGTTTCGAGGGCCTTTCACCTCTGGTGATGCTGAAGGAGTGCTTGTGTTAACTGGCCAGTGGGTTCCTTCCAGGCAGAGCAGCATTAAGGGAGAAGGAAGCCCACTGGTGGCACTTTTGGAGAAACAGAAAGGTATTCCTCAAACTACAGCCTTTGGTGAAACTTTCTGACTGAGAAACAGAAGTGTACTGGGGGAGAGGGACAAGAAGTGTGGTGCCGGTCAGGCGTTAATGGTGGTGGTATAGGGAGTGGAGGTGTGAGGCTCCTTTCTGATGGTTTGTAGCCTGGTTTGTTGTTTTGAGGTCTCAGCCTCCAACAAAACAGGGATTGCTGGTTAGATATTCACAGTTCCTCTGGTTTGGTTTTCACTGCATCAGATATTCAAGATAGAGAACAAAGGTTTCCTTTCATCAGCTTTGATTTCAAGGCTTTCTACTTTTTTCCTCTTGTTTGATACACAGCGAAGAAAACAAGGTAAATGTGGGATGAGCAGGGCTATGTGCTGTGGGAAGAGCTGCACCATCCAGTCTCCAGCAACCCTCCCACTTCTCAGCCTGTTCTTGGCCCAGGAGAGGGGAAGCTTCTCGCAGCCCTGGTATTTCCTCCCTCCCGCCCACCCGCCTGAGTATTTCACTGCCATAAAAAGCAGAACAGCACAGGGACATCCCCAAGCAGATGCTGACTTGCCGCGAGGACAGGGAATGGCTTCTCACAGCAGAACCACTGGAAAAGGAAAGGCACTTGTCACTGGGGCAGCAAAAGGGGGTGGGAGGGCTGAGAAGGTGTATGGGGATGTCATTTATCGCCCAATTCCATCTGTTCACTGCTAGGAAGAGACAGAGAACAGATACTTGGCTTGGAACATTTAGTCTACTTCCAGTGAAAAATACTGCGTGGGATCTTTAGCCAGAGATGAAAGGTGCTGCATGAATTACTAGTTTCCTCTGATTCTACTGACCACCTTGGATATTTAAACGTGCTGCTATGTCCTATATTCCCAAACCTTTTGCTCTCAGACTGGATGATTGATGCCAGATGTGAGAAACTCTGCGTTAAGTCCTTGCTTACTCTTGAACTTTGCAACACATATGCAGGCTCTTCTCTAGCGGGCTTGCTTTTCCCAGCCTTTGCTCATTACATATTGTTCCTGATTTGTCAGAACAGGCCAACAGAGACCAATTCAGAAGTGGACAAGTCAGCGTCACCCTCAGTGGCTCAGCTAGCAGGGAAATTCAAAGAGCAAGCAGCCAGTATCACTGGAAAAGAGGTAAGGAGCTCTGCAGCCACCAGCAGGTAATCGGGTGGAAAATGAGGGACTTGCCTCTGCCTGTAGAAGTTAGAGCCTCAGAGATCTCAGCATAAATCCACATTGATTTTGAATCCCCCCAAAGGCTTTGTCTCCTAGTGCAATGCAAGCTATGACAGTATCTTCCATGCATTGCTGACTTGTGCACGAATACTTTGGTAGAGCCGTATGTTCACCCTGTAACTGAGATGCTGTAAAGCCAGGTAGGATATGCACGTATCCCTAACAGTAGCAGACAGCAACGCCTGTGCTATCTGGGCTGGCTTTTGTGGGCAGGGGGCGGCAATGAATAATAAAATAGCTAATTCTGAACCATGGAAGTAGAAGGCAAACAACAGATTATGTAGAAGCCAGTGGCAGGTCACCGGCACCTTGTTCGCAAAAGGAGAAGGTTCCTTCAGATACTTCCTTCTGTATGGTTCTGAGACAGAAAGCTGTCTCCTTACTTGCCTTGGTTACCTCTTTGCAGTGACAACATTTCAGACTCTCTGCCTATCTCTGTCATGCCAAGGCTTTATTCTACTGAAAGCCCACTATGCCAAGCATTCAACTCACAAGCTGTCTTTCACCAGATAAGCAAAACACTTGAATACCTCTCTTGGGAAGAAAGGAAAGTCAAAGTGTTTATGAATGGACGCTGACATTTTAGGAGAGCCCCCTGTATCATTACACACTTTTTTAGAAGCATAAATGCTTACTGACAGCCCTCCGCAGTCAATGGGTTTAAAACCCCTTTAAAAACGAACTGTTTCCATTTGTTGCTCGGCTGATTTCAGTATTGTCCCAGGCTGGGCCTAAGGGGACCCTCCCTGTCACCCATCCTGTCTTTGGCTGGATGCTGTGGTGACCTCTGTCCTGCAGGGCTGGCATGCCACCATTTATCAGAGGTCAACATTCGCATACCGGGGCCACAGACTGGGAATAGCCCATCTCTTCCCAAGCACTACTTTTTTCCCTCCAGTCACCAGTACACTGCTCCATCCATCCCATTACAGTCATTTCCTCTTCTTAAGGTATGGGATTTAATTGCACCAAGTCCCTCACTCTTTAGAAGGCAGCAAGTTCCCAGACCTCTCTTGTGTTATCTGCAAACCTCTGCTGTTCCCAAGCCCGGGCAGGGTGGAGGGGCCTCACAGTGGGGAAAAACTCCTTTTCTCCAGGGACTGAGGAGGACAAAGTTTCCTGTCTTTTCTCTCCAAGCCATCTGTCACTTCCCCACCCGCTTTCTCAGGCTGGCCTCAGATTAAGGGCTGCCTGGATGGTCCTTAACCCTTGCTTGACCCGTGCCAGCAAAGGGGAACCTGCCAGCCAGGGAACCTCTGACACATCAGCGTGGCACAACACAGCATTGCATGGTTGCAAAATGATAGGGTTTCAATAAAACATGGTATTACTGCTTCCTAGTGTGATGTAAGGGGAAGGGCAGGGCTGCTTTTGGCTACTTAGAGATGCAGCATTGCCATGGCTGGGTGTAGCACCACCAGAAGTTATGTGAAATCAACTCTACTCGTTCTCCAAGGCAGCCAAGGGCAGATGCCATAATCCAATTTTTCACATGCCTGCCAGTTAGAAGGTAACAAAATTATCCAAACATTATATTCCTTAATAGCCACAATATTATCCAAAAATGTTGTATGTTAACACTCAAAAGTGTGTTAACAGCTTGGCAGGAGACTACAAACCTGGCATAATAAAACAGAGACACCTTGTCTTCAAGACCAGAGTAATAGTTAAGAAGAACCAACTGTACAGGTGCTGTGCTACGTGTCCCTTCCTAGTGAGAACTCTGTACTTCTGAGAGCCCAAGCACATTCAGAAGGAACCAGTGTCCCCGCAGTTAAGTTGCTTTGTTCCTTCTGCCCTGGAGAATCTGTTTCTTAGTCAAATATTACAGCTGATGCCTTGTCTCTGTGAGCTGCTCTTCTTCATTAGAGAGAAATTAACATGGCTGTAGGGCATGCTGAAGAAGTCAGAATTCCCCTTTTTGCCCCTAAAATATGTCAGACTTGGAACAGAAAGATCATGAACAGGGTAGGAAGCTGAGACTCATTAAAAACAAGTCTCGGTAATAAGACAGGAAAGAGAACAATGCCAAGCTCTGCCGGTGCGAGGGGGTTTCCAGCAGGATGCTTTGCAGATGAAGCTTCGGGGAAGACTTCTCCACCCTTTACAGCTTAGAGGAGTATCCTTTGCACAAAGCCTGCAGTCTTGTGGTTCATGCTGTGGAAAGAGATATAGACTACTTTTCCAACACTAGGATTGGGCTTGAGATGCCCTGAGCACACCTAGCATGCTGGACACATGCCCATATGTTAATGTCACATGGTGCCTTTGGATGTTTCCTTTAGGTAAGCTGGGCCCTGCCATCCAAGCAGGTCACTTACAGCGCATGCTCTTCAGTGCTTGAATTTCACTTCCTTTTTTATACAAACTAATTTTCCTGCTGCTAAGTTGATTGCTATCTTCTCTTAGGTACCACCACATAAGCCAACTCGGAGGAAACCACCATGCTCCCTTCCACTGTATTCCAACAAAACCGAGACGAGCCACAACAATGAGCAAGTGAGTATCAATTTAACAGGGGGACAAAGTCGCTCTTCCTTGCAATCTGTTCTCTCCTGGGACATGAGCTTGCAGATAGCACAGAGGTCAGGCTATGCAGCAGAAGACATCAGTCATAGAGCATCAAACCCTCCCATGCTTCCACACAGGTACTGACTCAGAGTCAACTGCGTGCTGCTTTTCACTCCTGTAGCATGGATACACATCCCATTTCTACTGCTTTTGTTTTTATCCTTACAGCAGTGATGAATCCACACAGTTACCACCTTTCAAGCATTTTACAGCAGGAACTGCTAGCATTTATTAGATTTGAACAGCATTTAGCACAGGGGGCATCTGTTCTGGTTTTTGCCTTCAGATGAACACTACAGGTTTGCATATAATGGTGTAATAGATCTGCTCTTCAGAAAAAAAAAGGAATAATTCATCCAGAGTGAAGAGGGTTTTTTTCAGCAATATCTGCAGAATATTGTCTTGAGGTGTCCTCCATACAGCACCCGTGAATGAGCAGGTCCCAAGAAGCTGGCTGCTACTCACCAAAGTTTATGCTCAGACCCTTTCAAGTCATTTCAGTCTTTCTGTATTTCAAGGTCTGAGGTTTAGCCACCAAATTTCACATCATCGCCTGCCCTTCACAAGGGATGATTCTTGTCCTTATTTTCTGATAGCTACAGGCTCTTTTTGTCTCCATGCCAAAGGAGCACAGGCTTTAAAGTCTTAGATTCCTTCCTTTTCGTTTGGAAAATTATATTATATATATTGCTCTGAAAAGAGCAATATAATTCTCAAGGCAATGCTCTCCCTTTCTCACACTGTTTTCAGCCTTTCGTAGCTCTACCTTTCCGGACACGTAGACCTTTCCTACCCAAACTAATTGGATACCCTTTAACTCTGTTAGTCAAATGGTAGCAGAAAGTCTTTACCACCACAAAAAGTTTGTAATGTTTACCAGCATTAAGGCCTTTGAGAGGCAGAATTTTAATCTGTCTAGTCCTTAAATAATACCAGGGGAAACTGTATCGTAGGTTAGATATCCTTTTCTCCCCAAAGCAGGATACATGTATGTAGAGCCCTAGGATGTCTAGAGAACAAAAGAAGAGTATGGTTAGGAAAGAAGAGGGCAAGCTTTTGTGTGAAGACCCTATATGAGGCTTCATTTGCTCCCTTACAAGCACTTTCCACTCATCTCTTCTAAGTTTTGTGCCTTAGTTCTGTTTCCTTTTTTTTAACTACTTTACTGTGACCTTTTCGCATTTCATTTTATTTTGCAGAAGCCATCTCCAAATGCTTGCCCCATTCCCAAGGTCAAGGTGAAAAGCTCCCCCATGATTGAAAAGCTGCAGGTAGGTCCTGGAAGAGCCCACATGGCTGCCCCAGCAAATCAAAACTGCATGGCATTTATCAGGGCTACTTCCCTTGCGGGGCAGCCACACAGGAAGGGGATCCCAGAGCCGAGGGTGGCAGCTGGGTAGTCAGGGCAAGTGGCCTCACCGACTAGGGCCCAGTCCCACAAAGCACAAACAAGGAGGGCAGAGCAGGTCTGGTAATGGTAACCACTGCCAGAAACAGTCCAGTCATCCTCAAGCACGGCTATCAGCAGGTCAGTGCGTAGAGCAGGCTCACTCGGATCTGCGGCACACATGACCAGGCGTGGGCATGGCAGCAGCGCAGCTCAGGCAGCAAGGGCAGGAGCCTCAGTTTAAAAGCAGCTCGCAAGTGAAGGTGAGGGAAGCCATGGCTGAGGCTTCCTCCAGCTCTTTCTCCACAGCAGTTTGAACCAAACTTAGTCACTTGCACGTCTTGGGGAGCTGACCTGGAGCACAGGCAGCTAAAATCCTGGGAGTGGGGGAGCACCCTTGGGGCGCTGGCACTCCCCTGCGTGTGCCTCAAAGCTCCGTGCTTTCCTTGCCTCGATTCCCCAAGTTACGCAGAAGCACACCCCGTGCTTCTTGCCCTTTTTGTGTCTCTCAGTGGCACCTGATTCATGCCGCGGAGGACAGCTCAGCACTTGATAGCCAATAGGCGGGTGCCCTACCACTGCCAGCTGCCTCTCCTGGCAGCATGTGCAACTTCTGAGCATAATGCTTCCTGGGCACCCTGACACAACGTAAGCCTATTCATAGCAGTGTCCCTGTTAATGCACCCAAGGGCATTTGTCTAGAGAACTTAATGACAGGCTAGCACAAAGTGCCATGCCGCAGTTAATCACAAACTTGTTTCTTTCCATGGTCTTCTCACTCCTCATGGCTGTACGGATCATTCGGAAGACCTGCAGAGCAGGCTTGAAAATGTGAGGTCTGCTTGGGCACAAACAGGGATGGTTTAAATCTCAGTGTGACTGCTGGCTGCTTGTTCATGCCCTGGCTCAGCCACTGTAGACTATGCTGGCTTGGCTGGGTCACTGGAAAATCCCAAAAGGCCTCAGGTCTTCAGAAGAACTCGTCCTGAGTTGGGGACCACGTCCAGCTGTTGGGGAAGGGCAAATGTCCAGTCATAATTCCTCTGCCTGGACTTATTTGTTGACAGTGTCACCAGGAGAGACCCATGACCAGAAGGTATGTGGGTTATGACAGCTGAGATGCGGTAGCCCCTGTGGCGAGAGCAAGGGTTCCTCCACGTGGTTAATACGTGTATTACACGCCAGTGTCACACACACCAGTGATGGGAATTTTTCTTTGCAGGCCAATCTGGCTTTTGCGCCGGCTGCTTTGCTGCCGGGAGCATCTCCCAAAAGCCCGGGTCTGAAAGTCATGGTTTCTCCGTTCAGCACCCCTCCCTCAACCCCCAGCAGCCCAGGGATTCAGCCGCAGTCCGGTGAAGCGAGTGAGACGCCGGTCAGCTTCGATCAACCCCCAGAAGGCACTCAGCTGCAATTCTATAACAAGGTAGGGTGTGCACTAGGAGGTCTCCATTGCAGCAGGATAAAGCTTGCTTATCTCTACGGGATGAGGAAGAAGAGGAGGCCTTAGCCCTCAGTCCCGCTGTAACAGCATGCATTTGTAGCCAAGGGAGGAGATCTAAGTGCTGGTTTTGAAACAGCCTTTTGGGGTAGTTCTGTGGGTCCTCTCTGCCTACCTGTCCACAGAATAATTCTGTGGTCCAGTGGCTCCAGCAGCCTTCCTGGCCCCATGGCTATAGGGAAGGGGTGAAGTGGAAGGACTCCGTTGCCTCAGCTCGGCAGTAATTGAGCGGCTGGTAGCTGGACAGGGAGCACTGTGAGTGCTCACATGTGGTGCCACAAGCCAGCAAATGTCAAAGGTGGCCGAGGTGCTGTTTATGGAGCCATGTAGAACATGACAGTTTGCCAGGTGTTCCACAGAGTGCACAGCACTTAAATGCGGAACTGTAACCTGCATTCACCAGCCTCATCTGGAGTGCAGAGTCCTTCCTCAACCACCAAACTGCCAGAAGTTGAAGAGGCTGAGACATTCAATGTCAGCAACATCTGCATAATGAAATCAGCATCTTTTTAGGGTCTAACTTGGACAAGGAGTCACAGTTTAAACTGGGACAATGATCTCCAGCACCAGCTTTACAGAAGGAGAGGAGGTATATTTTAGGGAGCTGCTTATCCTATTAAGTAGTCTTTCAGTGGTAGGGAGTCCTCTTCTCCCTACCTCTCAGTAGCAGAACAGGAGAAATGAGGCAACCAGCACAGCAATCAAGTTTCCCCTGGTATTTTCCTCTGTTGTGCTTTCCTGCTTTCCAGTACTGCTCTTTGACTGCTTCAATGTCTGGTTTTCCTGCCTTCAAGGTGCGGACGCGGGGATCAATAAAGCGTAGGCCTCCCTCCAGGAGGTTCCGAAGATCTCTGTCCGACTACGGAGACGGGGAAGATATAGGGCTCAGCATCTCCTCTCCAGAAAATGGTGCTAAGGAAGATGGGGATGAGGTGTTTGGGCATAAGGGCAAGACAGAGGAGGCAGAAACAGGGAACAAAGAGCTAAAGAAACAGATGGGCTCTGACGAGAAGCCCCCATCGAGGAGAGGATCCAGTAGATCAGAAAACGAAGAAAAGGGGGAAAAACAGGCAGAAGAGACGACTCCTTGCAAGAATAATGCGGGGGATACAGAGGAGGAGGAAGTGTGTTGTGGTGCCCCAGGGGAGGAGAACTCTCCCCAGCCTCCCTCTGGAGACAAGGAGGAGAAGGTGTGCGAGGGTCCCCAGGGACAAGAGGAGGAAGGCAGTGCCTGTGAACAGGAAAAGAGGGACAAGGAGAAAGAAGAAGCTGAAGCGAAAGAGACCGGTGAGAGCACAGACACACAGAAAACATCAGACACTGAAGAAACACCATTGGCACCTGAACTGCTGCAGGACGCAGTGGCTTTAGAGACTGCCAGTGAGCCTTCAATGTCACCCACAAAGGACCAGGGCACAGAGTAACCGTGACACGTTAGGTAAGTCTGGTCAGCATGAGGACAGCTCCTAAAATACCAGAGTTTTTTTCTTACTAATGAAAATGGCAAGTGTGACAGAACATACCAACATTTCTGCTGCTCCCCACACCTCAGGAGCATCAAATCTCAGGCCTGCAGAGGCTTTAAGGCAGGGCATTTAGAACAACCAGCCCTCCAGGCTGTTGTTACAGAGAGAGGAGATGGAGAAGAGGCAAAGATGAAATAAATGATTCTGACTTCAGTAAAGCGTAGAGGCTCTCTGATACCAGGCACCCTGCTCAACTGCTGTTTTGAAAGCAATTTGAGAGCAGAAGCCATGTATATACTAGATCTACCATGTATATACTAGCTTTCCACACCTCCCTATATATATGTATCTGTATGTATATGTGCACGCATTGTATATAAATGTGCATACATATGCATACATGATATATATATGTTGTTAGCCTGTGAGCTGTGCCAGCAAAAATAGTGTTTACACACACACCAGTTTCATGATCAGCTTGGAAGCAGCCTCCACAGGCCTCCACCACTTGAAATACATGAGGATTTCCACTGCCTAAAGCAGGGCTCGTTCTGTATAGCGTCTTTCTTATTCTCTAGCTGCTGATAATGTAGCCACAGGCCTGAGGAAATACCTTGTTTCACCTCAAGGGCTGCCTGTCCCCTCTTCAAATGCCTCCTTGGTTGGGCAAGGAGTGACTGAAGGAAGCAGTCTAGCATGGAAACTACCAAAGCACCCCCAATTCACAGACTCCCCACACACGTGTTTACTTAGACCTGTGATTATTTTTCATAATTTCCTTACTTTTTCCTTCTCAAAAGGACATACCCAATCAGGACAGAGGAGATGATGTGTGAGTAGGAGCCATCTAACCCAATCAAGGTGGGAGCTACTGGAAAACCTTCGGTGGCAGGAGATGAGCAGAATATGGATATCCCCTGAGGTCCAGACTGATCCCAGAGCTGAGTGGCTGCTCGCTGCCTCTGTGCTTTGCACCATCATATTTTGTGACAGTCAGAACAACAGACTGGCTTACAATCGCTTCGGAGTTCAAAACTGGGGCCTTGGCTGACGTCCCTAGGTGGTAACTGGGGACGGAGAGACCTGATATGTGCTGTCCTGGACCTGACAGCCACCGCCACTCCTGGGCCCTCTGTTCCTTCTTCCTGCTGAGCTCCAAAATGTCGTTTTCTTCTCCCCTGCATTGGTCTTAGATAAAGTTCATCAGTTTCATACATATGTGTATGGTGCCTTTTCAGTAGCTTCTTTTGAAATATTTTGGGTTTTCAAACTTCAGTAAATAATGTTTTAACAGTAGGAAAAAAAGTATGTTTTTGCTGTATGGCAAACAATGTGAATCCTAAGTACGGGGAAAACTCTTAGGAAATTGTTCATAAAGCATAAAATGCCTTCGAAGTGGGGGTTGAGCTGGCTGATCTGTGAAACACCCAGTCATGGTAGACAATTTTTGTGTGCTTCATCTTTGAGGTGTTTTTAGTGCTGGTGGAAAGTAACAACTGCCAGATTTGAGGCACAGAAAAGATGCACTGTGTAGGTCAGCCGGGCAAGTTCTATTACTCAGCACTGTGCTCCCGTCCTGATTTAGAAGGGCCACCTGTCTGTCCGTCTTTTTTACTTCCAGACCCTGTCCCATCTTTTGATTCCCTTTTGAAACTTTGCGTGTGTGGCCACTTAGTGCCATTTGCGATAGAAGGCATTTTGGCTTACTAGAAACAGCCAATTAATGTTATTTAAGCCAAAGAAGAGGCCTTAGATGGCTGAGTCATTTCAACTCATGTGGCCTGACTGTAGATGAATTGGTGGGGGACAGATACCCAGTCCCACATAAGTACGTCAGATTGGCATTGTACTAGATTTGTGTTCACGCTTGGAGCACTAGTTAAGTCATGGGACTAACGTTTGTTAAGCTAAAAAGGCTTTTCCGTCTAGAGAGCGTGAAATCAGTTACGCAGGGAAAGAAAACAGGCCCTTACCCGACTGGCTTCCCGACAGTAGTGCTTGAAGCTGTGTCTGTATTACTGGGTGAAAAGCTGCTGTGGCTCAGGGCTGTGGGGCTCGTGTCCACAGCCCCCCCTGCAGCAGGCTGCCTTGGAGACAGCTGGCCAGAAGCACCAAAGGCCGAGCCACGGAGTCAGCTGGCTGTCAGTGCTGTGAACGGTTTGGGGCAGCGCTTGCAGCAGCAGCAAGGCACCCAGAGTTCAGCAGTACGGACGCAGCTGCAGAGACCAAAGACAGAGCCAGGCAGCTCCTCTTCGTCTTTCACAGAGTTCCTCAGCAAACGTTCAGCTGAGCGGAGTCGGAGGCCCTGTCCCTACGGGCAGGCACACGCCTTTTACACAACACAGCCCACATCCTCCCTAGACTGGGCTCTGAAGCATGACGCTGTTGCAAAAGCCGCGGTTTTGAGGGATATCCCCTTTCTGTTCACCAGCTCTAAAGTTGCAAGGAAAGAAGTGCCTCTATGCTCTGCCTTTCTTCTTCCCAGGTGAGAGCACCCATCGAGAGCCAGCAGCGTTGCCCCTGATGCGTAGAACAGGCTTGTTGGCAAACATGACCCCCACATCCTTTTGAGCCATGTTGTGGAGTATTGTTGCCTTTGGATCTATTTTAATCTGTTTGTTAAAGCTTGTTGTGTTCCAGGGCAGGCTGCAATCATTTGCTGTAACCTGTTTCCTCTCTCAGCAGAGTGTCCCATCTGGATGTGAGTGATTGTGCCTTACTGTATATATCGATACATGTGTGCCTGTTTAGAGAATGTGTGTCCCTGGCAAGGGAGTGGAAATCTGAGGGAGAAACAGAAGAAATAAACGGTGGAATAAAAACAAAACAAAACAAAATCTGTGTGTTTTCTCCTGGGGAATGTAGGAGCCTAAGGAAGGAGGAGGACAGCTGGTAGCAGCAGGTGAAACAGAGGAGGGATTTCCACTGATGTTTTAACAGTTTAACATTTAATTTTTAATTTAATTTGTGGTATTTTTTACTTCTGGGGAACAGCAATAACCAATGTGCTTAATCCACAAAGGAGGATGTTCTCTGGGGAAGCAGTAACACTGGAGACTGCCATACTCTCTGTCCGAGCTCCACAGATATCTAGGAGCAGAAGAAAGCAAACACCATTTATCCAACAGCATCGTAGTTCAGGGGAAGCACAAAAAAACAAGACAACATACAGTGATCCTTCCTGTGAGATTTCCCAGCTTCTGGCAATCAACAGTTCGGAGACTTTCTGTGCCAGAAGTTGCATCACCATCTTCATCTCTTCATCCTTGACAGCTTCACAAGTTGCTGCAAAAAAAAAGACACCTGTTTCTCAGCTGAAGGCATCCACACATGCTTCTAGGGGTGATGGTAACACAGTCTGCACACAAACCTCACCCCTTCTACAGGCCAAGTGAGAGCAATCTTAGAAAAAACTCCTTGGCCACTACCATGACACTGCAAAAGCAGAGGACACCTGTGGGCATGTGTCCCTGTCCCATCCATACCGTCAGGAAATGTCGGCTTGGGCCCATAAGCGGCAGTGTGGTCTTCTGTCCACAAGGTGTAGAGTCAAAAAATTTTGACTGAAATGTAGACCACAGCTTGGCTCGGTGCAGTGAGTGGGGACACCTCTTCAGACCCATAGATACCTGTCAAATTCCTTACGCAGGAATATTTAACATCAGCGGTAAGGACATTAATGGTTGAACAGGAAAACGTCTTAAGCAACAAAATTCTGATATGTTTTCTGTAACTCCTTTGGTGTGGATGGTGCCTGAAAGATTAAAAAAAAAAAAAAGTAAAAGCACAAACCTTCCTGGCCAGAAGACCTATAAACAGTGGAGGTAGAAATGGAAAATAGAGCAGAAATAAAGATAAACAAAAAAGTGGAGAAAGGAATGCAGCACAAGAGCAGAGACTGTCGCAGTTGTATTTGGCTGGCATCTTGTTATTTTTATGGTTCCTTTTTGACTGGACTGTGTTTAAACCACAGCATGAGCCAGAGGAAGGAGCCGGATGGATAAGGACTGAGAGCAGTAACTGATGGGAGGAATGAGGTCTTTGGAAAGATCTGGGTTGCAAGGGAGGCTGGTACCGAGGTGTGGAAACAAGAGGGGGAAGCTTGAGGGTGGCAGGAGGAATTAACAGAAACAGCCCATCAGAGACAACATGGGAGCCAAGAAGCAAGGCAGAGTAGGTTCAGAAATCAAGACACGCCGTTGGCTCCTCTGGGTCCCAGCATCGAGAAACACTCCCAGTGCCGAGCCACTGTTCCCTGAAGCCCTCTGTTAAGCCCTTGCAGCCTCCAGCCGCTCGGGACCCACCTGCCTGCGGGGAATCACCGATTCCCCTCACCCTGAGAGCTGCCCGAGGCTGCGGCCGGGGCCAGGCCACCCCTCAGGCGCTCACCTCACCCGTTCAGGGCGGGCTGCCGCCAGTTACTTGCGTGTGCCCCGCCCGTGCGAGGAGAGCACAACCGCCCCCGCGCCCGGAGGTGGCGCAGCCCCCAACGGCTCCGCAACCGTCGGCGGGGTTAAACCAAAGCCGGGGGGGTGGGGGGTGTTTCTCATTTCCCCGGGAGGCGGGGACGTTTCCCATTTCCCCCCTCCCTTCCGCTGAGAATGAGCCCGCCCGGCTTCGAGCACCACCGGCCGGCTCCGGAGCGAGGGTGCGGGGGGGGTAGGGGGAGAACCGTCCCCCCCTTGGCAGAACGCGGCGGCGGCTCCTCGTAGGGAGAGCCCGCGGGAGGGGCCGGCGCCGGCGGCAGCCAGGAGGAGGCGGAGATGGGTGAAGTGTGGAGCTGGAAAAACAGCAACGGAGAGCGGCTCGTTGGTCTAGGGGGATGATTCTCGCTTAGGGGGCGAGAGGTCCCGGGTTCAACTCCCGGACGAGCCC
>VXAA01000087.1:0-15380 GCA_013399115.1 Anseranas semipalmata | reverse complement strand
GTGGGGGGGGGGGGGGGGGGGGCGGAACACACAAAGCCCTGTTTGCCTTTGAGGCTGGTGAAAACACCATCACTTGGCAAGAGATGGGCATGGTGTTGGGCCAGGAGTGCTGGCTGAAAGGAGTGACTGGTATTGAACTGTTACTGAATGCCTCCAATGGTTCAAAGTATCTTCTGCAAATGTTTCTTGGTGTACTGTATAGATCTGTTGTCACCGAGTCGACTGCAACTTTGTGGATTGATAATTGTAAAAAGAAAAAAAAAATTTCTTGTGTCTGTTTGATACGTAGCCTTTGCGCTGTATCTCCTTGCAAAATCTGCATATCCACACCCTAAATTCTATTGCCTAGCTTGTTTTGGAAATTGGTAGTTTCCATGCTGCTAATGTTAGATTTTGTCAAAAAGATGCTGTGTGCCATCAGCAGTTGGCAACACGATTGGGCTTTTAATAGCACTTCAATACCATTTCACTTGAGCTAGTACTGATGACCAGCGCTGACCTAGATGGAAGCTGTTGTTCCAGCCACTGACATCTCTACCATCTGTGCCTTGAATTTTTTTTGTCTCCAGCTCCCGATTGTTAATACTCTAACTTCTTTACTAGACACTGTGACACTTTTAGTGGATTGCTATGATAATGCTAGGAAATGTTTGTGTTGGTGGGATGCTTTCTCCAATATCTCTGTCACATGTCGAGCATATGTACTCAGCTTCTCTCAGTTCTTTAGTTAAACAAGCTTAAAGATATTCTTTAATGTGGGAGAAAATTGCTGTTTCAAGGAGTCTTTTTTAAGGTGCACTCTTATCATCACCCTTCTTTAATCCTACTTCCTATTTTAATGAATCTTTCCCTGTGTCCAGGAGTAATCTGCCATGCTTGTTAGCAGCTGTGTTAGTATTGTGAGATTAGAGGTAAAATGGTTCTTATCAGCTATTCCAGTTATTTTTTGCTCTTTGAGCGAGTTTACTTGTCACTTTGGGTTTTTCACTGTTTTGGCTTGACTTTGTCAACAAGAACTGTTTACTTGAATTTGAACACTTGTAAACTTGGTCATGGAAGGAAAACCACTTAAGGCTGTGGAATGGAAAAGTATGATGTCTGGTTTGGAAAGTACCTGAGCTGCTGATTCGTGTCCCAGTCTCTGGCACAGACGGGAATATTGCCTCGCGATCCCTGAGGAAAAATTATTAGAACAGTGCTAGATGTTATCAGCTTCTAGACTAAATAAGCATCTGCCCAAACCTGACGTATGACTGATTCTGTAAGTGGAGCGTGAAGCAACAATAATACTTGTTCATGGATCTCTGTGCCTTCACAAGCATCTCAGTTTTATGCTTTCCAGGTTGAGGGAGTGATAGAGCAGTTAAATGTTTTCCTCAGCATAGAACAAGAAGGCTGTGGCCTAGCCTGCAAGGGACCTCGGGCGTTCTCTGCTGTTTCTCATGCTTGTTCCTCATTTCTCGTTAAAAGCATTGACTGGAGATGTAAATCTCGCACAGATTCTTCTGCTGCCCCTTGGCAGAATAATGGGCAGCTTGACTTCTTGAAAAACTGGCTGTCCAGGAGGGGAGCAGAAGCTGGTACCAAAGCTTAGGGACTCTGAAGGCTTGTTGTCTGTAAGTTCTGTCAAAGTAGGTACGCAGAGGTATGCAGGGCAAAGACACGCTGATGTTGCTGACTGCTTTGACAGCTTTACTACAGCCTGCTGAAGGCTTCTCAGTGAAACTGGTTTCCTTTCACTTGAGGTGACAAAATGCTGTGTTTTTTTTTTTGTTTGTTTGTTTTTTCCTCATCACTGAGTCAGGGCAGAGCTTGGCTAAATGTGCCAAGAGGCCAACAGCAGCCAAAGGCTGTGTGAAGCCCTGTTTCCTTCAGTGGTCTGAAATACTTGAAATGCCTGGGGAGCTGTTGCAGCAGTGGCAGCGAAATGCTGTTCTGGTGCTCAGTGACTGAGGGCAAACTGAGCCATTCTGGCCTCCTCTGGGGCAGCAGAATTTAGTTTTTATTGCTTTGAAACCCAGGTGTCAAGATTGGTTGGTAGGATTTTTGTATAGTCATCCTTTCTGTAGCTGATCTTGCTTTGTGTCATATGTGAATGTGTTGGGTTTGTGGCAAGATTTTTGGCAGGGAGGTGAGGAGGAGGAGGTGCCCCAGGCACGGGGGCAGAGGTTCCCCTGCAGTGGAATAAAAGGAAGGAGGATGGGAAGGCGTTTTGGTTCTTGTCTTTTTCGCACAACCCAACTCTAATTTTTATTGCAAATTGAAGTAACTTTACCCAGGTTGAGTGTATTTTGCTTCTGATAGTAACTGGTAAGTGATCAACCTGTCTTTATTTCAACCCATGAGCTTTTTTCATCTTATTTTCTCCCCCTGTCCTGTTTGGGAAGGAGGAGTGAGAGGGTGTCTGAGTGGGTGTCTGTCAGCCAGACAAGGTCAACACACCACAAAGGCATACAATAATATGTATGTAGGAATATATACGTGTATATAAGCATTTTTATACCCGTACATCTAATAAGACTTCAGATAACACCATGATGGATTTCTGGTGTGGAGATGGTCGGACACAGCCTATTCTTTCCTAAGCTGAGGTATGTGATTCCTTAGTACTCGTGTGTTGTTCTTACGAAATACGGCGTGTTTTGTTATTGGGTGGAATGGCTTGCGTGGATTTCACTTCTTCTGTGTTAAGGCTAAATTGTGTCAATGAATTCTTCATGTGGAAATGCGATCCAGCATCTGGATGCTTTTAACAGATCTTAGCAGAATTTCAGAGGAATGGTTTGGGCCTGCCTGTTTCTAGCTATTTAGACCATCAAAGGTAGGATTGTTCCACTGGGTATTTTATTTACAGTGAGAGAACGATGGCCGGTGGAGACATAAGTGTCTGTAATTGTAATAGGAGACTACAGCTTTGTGCTGCTTTTCTAAAACGTTTTGTAGGGAGCTGACTGCTGTTGTTTCCTGCTGGATGTATAGGGAAACTTCAGATGGGAGAAATAACTAAATGTCATGCAACTGTAGCTTGAGAGAGATGTCAACATTGGATTCTGATGTTTCACAATGGGTTTGTTTTCAGTAAGAAATACTCAGTATCACTGTTTCGCAAGTGTATATCATTTGTGTGACTTATGACCCCTAGTCACTGGAAAATCCCACATCTTTCTTTCTCCTGGAAACTTCTGGGCTGCTAGGGAAACCACAGTGAACATACAGGTATGTTGACTTTAAAGGTCTTGACAAAACCACAGAAGTGTGAACTGCTGAGGCTCTGTTGTGTTAATGCATCTATTTCCGTTTTCCTGATCCGTGACTCTGTCATCAGCTTGTTACCTGTAACAGCCTGTCTGAATCTTTTCATCTTTTTTCATCAGACTTTTCGATTATTTCCTGATCTTTCATCCATAAGAGACTGTTTATAAATGATATAAATGACTGTATTACCAGACATCTTTAAGATAAATGCAGCAAGTTGTTTGTATTAATTAGTAAGCTGATGACTAGTCATTTTAAGAGGAGGGCAGTGCAGCATGGAGGTTGTAGCCACTGTAAGTATCCAGTACTTAGTGATCTGATAGAAGTTTCCACTTAAAATGTGTTAGTGCTTGTGGAAATAAGATGCTTGTGATTATAGCTTTAGTTTGTATCCTAATTTTGTTAGGACTCCTAGTGATCAAGCTGAGTTGGGTCCAGGGGAATCGAGTTTATTTTGGTGTGTTTGTAGCTTTAATTAACAGAACTTTTTCATTGGGTCCACAATCTCAGTGGAGACTATGATCTGCAAAGGACTTCTAACTATGTATTAATTAGTGTAAACCTTCAGTGCCAAGAACGGATTTCCTTGTGTGTGCTACCAAGCCACATTTCCAACCTTTGCCTAGCACAGTGCATGCCCTATTTCTAAATACAAAAATGTAGAATAAAACCGTTTCTTGCCCCAAAGGTTTTAATTAACCAGTATGAAATGAGTGTAAGCAACCAGGGGATACAAGTAAAAGGTGAAAAAATACTTCAGCTTTAGCGGGCGTTGATCTGTAAGCACTGCCAGCTTAGGCACTGTTGGATTTTTACAGATGGAGTTGCCAAATGTTTCAGAGCCATTTCAAGAGAGCTTGAAGGAAGTGAAATAAGTTTGTGCTGTTTGAGCAGATCCTCCAAAGAGTGAGAAATGGTGTCTAGGAGAAAGAACAGGGATATAGCTTTGAGTGTCACCAGTTAGTGGTAGTGGACAAGGAGAGGTATCCAGACTTTGACCTGTTAGATAGCTAGTCACGTATGCAGTGTCTCCTGTACAGATTAAGTTGCCGGCTCATGTGACTTAGTCTCAGCTGACGTGGCCAAAGATCCCTCTGAGAGGACACCTGCAAGGAGGACTCCTCTCCGTGCGCTGTTGGGAGCGGTAAGCCATCTTCTCGAAGAGCCTTTCCATCGAGGTGTGCCCCATCTCAAAGATACCAGTGAAGTTCACTTACCCATGTAACACTGCAGTCGTTTGTGTTACTCTGGTGAAAACTGTAAGCTTGATTTGCTCTTAATCCCAACGACAATTAAATAGTTGACCATAATTTAACTAACTATATGCAAACTCATGTAGTTATGAATGCTCATCTGCTATCCATTCTGAATGACTTCATCTTCCTATACTTTGCTGTTGGGTAATTATAAAGGCTTCCTCCACATAGGTGATTTCAAAGCAATATATTGATGCCACTCATAAGAATGTCAGTGCTGACATATGGATGCAAGGGGTTTGTGAACTGGGCCAGGGCCAAACTAGCTGAAAAGATGCAACTTTTTCACTAGTTTTGTGCATCCTGGCAAACCTGCTGGTGTTATTACAACAGAATCAAGAAGCTCTGCATCTTCAGATCTGCTTTAGCTACTGTAGAACTGCACCTGCAGAGTTAGGAAGGTCTTGTTCATTCACAGCAGGTAAACTGAAACAATATTAAGTCAGTAAAGCTGGTTAGGTGGAGATGCTGTGTAATGGATCCTGCTTGTTCTGGACATGTGTGTCTGGACATGTACTGTCTTCTATCATCAGTGCATAGGAGAAAACAGTCATCTTGCATATGTGATGTCTTCCTAATGTCACCCTTGGAGCAGTTAATACTGCAGTTCCTAGTAACTGTCTTAGTGCTTGTCTTTTTCAGTGGAACAAAAAAGCATTTGGGGTGTTGCTCTCCAGCTGTCCTTGCCACATATTGGGTTATTCAGGTCTGGCAGATACCCTGCTTCTATTTTATGACGGCATATCTTATTTTTTCTTCCTCCACTCTTGTATCTACAGCTAGGCTGTTCAATCACTAGATGTAGACAGTGCCTTAGATGTTCTTACTGCCTGGATGTCATCCAGCTGGTATTGAGGGTGGTGTTTGGGAAAAATGAACAATGATTGCTCTTTATGGTAACCTCAGCTCATGTTCAAAGAGCAGGACATCAGCAGTAACTTCCTGTTATGGAAGCCAAGTGTTCAGCTTTTAAGCTCTGGTGCAGGGTAAATGTTTTTACCTTCACCCATACTGTGGAAAAGAGGCCAGTCAGGGTCCTTCCTTCCTTCTTGTGCTTCTGTGGGTTCAGTGACTTGAGGCAAGAACTGAACGATGGTTTTAGTTCTCTCTGTGCACCCAAGAAGCTCATCAGCAAAGCTGGATGTCTTCTTTCTGATGACCGCTTAGTTAAGAATTCAAATGATTTGAGAGCCTTCTGCTTCTTGTGAAGTAGTTTTTACTTTGTCAGATGTCTTCATTTCTTGTCCAGTTGAAGTATTGAGGGTGACTGTCTGCTTTGACTAACCTGATAGAGGAGGTATGATCGGTGTGAAACACTGTTAACCCTTTTACCCATACGTGAGTTGCTTTCTGTCATGCAGTTAATATAAAGCTATTACAGCTAAAGGCTGGTTGTGCTTTTACTGATACCTGTATACTTCCAGGCTGTAGTGAACTGGAATTTTGACCTGACTGTTTCTGGGCAGTCCTGTGCTTCAGAATTTGGGCTGTGGCACAGAAACCTTAGTAATAATTTCTGTGACAAGATGAGTTTGACATGTAAGTTGATAGTGGGTGATGGTGGATGATGGTCCTCTTTCTTGGTATTGGTATAACCTCTTACTGAATTTGGTTTTACTAAGCTTACAGCTTCAACACCGTTCTGCTTTACAGTGTCAATGATCCTAGCTGGCTGACCCACGTGGTCTCCCAATTTGCTCAGCTGTATATAAACGTCAAGAAGATAACCTGCCTCAGGAGTCTGATAGCTACACTTGAGGAAACGGCTTGTATGAAGGAGAAATGAGATACCACACAGCTGACAATGCCTGGCGACTTCAGCAGATGACTGCTCTTGTCATAACAGCTTGTTTTTTTTTTTTTTTAAGAGTAAATAAATGTTTAAAAGAGAATCTTTTAGGAGAGATGTGGCATACAGATGTTCCTACAAAGTCATGGGAAGTGGGGGTACATCAGGTATGCTTGCTTTTTTTTTTTTTTTTTAGTAATGATGTCCCATAAGGGCCACTTGTTAGCTGTTGCAGATGATGTTGAACTGATCCTGAATAAGAACTGCTAGGAAATAGGCCATGAGACACTTGCTGTGAAAAGCAGATGGCTTTTATTTTTGTAAAATGGAAAAGGGGAAAGATGCAGAGAGGCTTGCAATTGAAATGACTTTAAGAAAAGAATTACTGTATCTATTGACAGAAGCCCAGAAGTACCCATCAAATCCAGAGTAAAATATTCATTAATGAAGAGCAAGATACAAAGTGGAGCTTTTAGACTACTGTCAGCTGTGCAGGTGGCTAGAAATTCTGGAAGACTCTACAAGGTCCAGCTATATCCTCAAACTGGGGAGAGTTCGAAGTAAAAAACACTGTACGGGTTGGGCTGGATGTGGCACTGGTCCGTGGTGGTAAATGTGGTGGTGGAAGGCTCTGGGGGAAGAAATGAGCTCTGTTTTAGTTCCATTTAGTGTGAGCTGACAGCTTAGCATTGACAAGGGTGTCAGACTGAGACTGTTCTTTGAACAGAAGGAGACAGACCCTGAGCAGAGACACAGATCTGAGCAGTCAGTGCAGTGACGGCAGCTGAACTTGTTCTGCAGATGAGATCCCAGAGACAAGACACTGAGGGAAGAGAGATGTGAACACAGAGAGCCTTGGTGAAGGATGAAGATCCACTGTGGGAACAATAAGAAAAGATAGAATGAAAGGATGGAGTGAGAGCATCTTGTCCTGTTCAGAGAACAGGAGGGTTGTCTGAGGAGGAAGGTGAGGATGAAGCACTGGTCCTGAGGCTTGGCAGGGGACGAGTCACTGGACTTGGGATTTGAAGTATTTTCACTGGAGTGTGGGGGCTGAAAAATTTAACTTGGGAGAGTTGATGTAACTGGAGTAAAACAACTCCAGCAACACTAGGGATGGAAAAAGAAATGACTGGAGAGGCATATTTTTATGGTAGGTGAGAAAAATAAAAGCATTTTTCTCTTGAATTAAAACGATTGATGGCTAGAAGAGGTGTTCAGACGGAAACACTGGGACTTGGGGCAGTTGGACGAGGTGGTGGGGTAAATGAGGATCGATGGGAGAAGAGCAAATAATGTATGTTTATCTTTGCCCTACCTAGCTTGCAGACCTTCCCTTCCTAAAGCTCCATTCTCTCTGAAAGTCTTCTGATAATTTTTTTTCTTCTTGAGTGGAATTGAGGCTGAGAAAGCTTGAGGAATGGACCAGTGGATAAGTGTGACTGCAACATGACTTCAAATTCAACTTTCTCCAACTGATAGAGGAGCTGGAAGAAGGATGTCAGTCTGGCAAAAGCGGAAAGAGAAGGAGAAGAGCTAGAGCTGGACATTATCCATGTGATTTTTTTTTTTTTTATGGCAGAGGAGGCTAGAGATTTCAGGGTAGTGGGAGCTGCCACTGTATCAGTAAAAGTATGGGAGCAGAGGGCTAGGGTGAGCAAATGTCAAATGTTGTGGCCTCTCTACCACTTCCAAGCCTTTCTGCCTCATGCTGTAAGACAACAGAGGGGAAGAAGTTCAAGTGGTGCGTGCTGAAAGAGCAAATAGCGAGTGACCTTTTTATTTAAGCTGCGGGCAGGGAGAGAATGAGCAAAGAAAGCCACGAAGTTGAGACAACAAGTAGGAAGTGAAAATTAAACTGTCAATGTCTGTACAAGATATTATATAGTTCCTGCCTTCCTAGACCATAGGAAGAAGTTGGATTTTTTTGCTTTGCTACGTTTCTCTGCCGGGTTGCTAATAAGTTAGGACAGGGGCTTCTTTGGAAGCAGATCTGTGCTACCCACTCCCTGTTTGTGGCAAGGAGTTCTCTGTACCACGTACAAGCAGACAGTGTCTGTGCAGACTATTTTCCTCCTACACAAATGCTGAGGGCATCTTGCTTGTTTTGTGCTTGAAAGGGAGACTTGTTCTGTGGCTTGGACTCAAAACAATGGATTATTTTTTTTTCTTCTCCACTCCATTAGCTGGAAAAAATACATAAAGCACAGCAGCTCTGAGTTCATTTAATTGAATTGCTAGAAGCCTTTGTATGTTCCAAACAAATATTTGGTAATTGTTTTACAAAAGAATATTTTTTGGCCCGCAGTCAGAGTATGTACAAGAGAAAAGAAGCTCTGATACAACCTCTTGGTGAAAATCCCCCTCCCTAAGGGTGCTGTTTCTCTTGTTTGAAATGAGAGCAATGGTGACAGGGTAGTCTGGGGAATCAGGGATAACCTGATGGGACTGATGAGAGAGCGAGTCTGAGAAGTGAACAGCGTGGCCTTCAAAAGGCAAAGTGAATGAATGGTGGTTTCTTCTGGTTTTGGTTACTGTAATGAAACTGGCGTGCTTAATTCTTCCACCCTTGCAGTGCTTGCCTGGTCATTCCATGTCCCCTGGGCACGTGCTCTGCCTTACCCATGTTTGCCGTGCTGGTGGAGTGTAAAACCAAGCCAAACATCTTTGTTTATGGCAAATCTATACCTCCTTAGGATGGTCGTATTGCTTTAAAGTAGTTTGCTATCTAACTTCAGAAGGTTACCAAGGTGGTAGCTGTCATTGACTAAAAGCATAAAACCCATCCTTTAAGGACTAACGTAGTTTTTTTTTTTTTTAACTGTCTTCAACTGTAGTCTTTATCTTCAGTTTGCCTACTTTGAGAACTAGTTTATTCAAAGTTAAGAAATAAATCAATTAAGATGCTGAGGAAGCAGGAGGGCTTGCTTTCCTCTTCTAATAAGGGAGTAAAGCCCCAGAATATAAGATATTGTAGCCCAGAAACATAGAATCACATGATCTTACTAGTACTGGCTTACTGGCCAGTACTAGTTACTAGTTACTGGCAGCTTACTAGTACTGGCTCTATGCTGTAAGTCTTGATGTTATTAAAATGTGGTTTTCATTTAATTTACTGGGGGCATGTGTCCTGTGTGCCCCCACCTGCAGTGATTTTTTTTTTCCAATCCTTTTGCTTTCATATGGATGTGACACAAACAATGAGGGAAATTCTTTTGTGATGTCAAAAGATCATTCTCCATTTTTTTTTTAAACCTAAACGTGAATAAATGTACAGGTATATCTTTGCTTAAAACTGGATAGTGTCTTTGTAGTTTAAAAAGTGCCAGATAAGGAATATATTCATCGTTTTCTTCCAAATCCTGATGAATTTCACTTAACCTGCAGGAATACGACTGGTGCAATCACAAAGTTAACCTTGATTACTTTAGTTCTGTGGGGTAGTTGTGGTCTGTTTGCTGGTTTGACCATGCATAAGCCTCATAGTGGAAAAAAAATTAAACTACTCTCATGCTTCTAAACTATAGCTGAGTGACTACTTATGAGGTCTTATACACGAAGGCCTTGAAGCATGCCACAGAGTAGAAGCTGATAGCATAGCTGGGACCCAGAGAGGTTTACTCCTCAGCTTGGTGGAGGTGAGTTTTTGTTCCACCTACAGCTGAGAAAAGCTGAAGAGATGGGAAACAAGATGTGAGCCGGAGAGGAAACCGAGTAATAGCTGGGTCCAAGATGTTAGTTCCTCCAGTGGGGCTTATTTATTACAGTCTCTGCTGGCAGCTAGAAGGGAAGAGTGTAAGCTCATCCTTTGCGCTACAGAACTGACTTCCACAAACTGTTGTAGAGGAAACATCTGTGGATGGAAAACATCCTGTAACAGATAATACAAGGAAAGAGTAGTGAACTGACCTGTTGTATACTTGCTTGTATTATGGGTATAATGCAACGTCTGCGCACACACTTGCTGTAGGAGTTGTTGCTGTCCCTTTTGAATTTTCCCTTAAAAGCAATACAATATGAACTGTTACCACTGCAACTTCCTGACTCTCAAAGCAGCACTGATGCCTCTTCTCGTCCTTCTTTCTTCTCTTTACCTTTTCCATACAGTTGAAGTATCTGCAGTAGAGGTCAACACACCGGAGGAGATGTTTGTGGAGAATGGGACAGACGCAAAGCTTCCATGCACATTTACATCTGTGGAAGTGATCAGCAGCGCAGCATCTGTTTCGTGGAGTTTTCAACCAGAGGGAGCAGCAACTCGTATCTCAGTAAGGAACAACTGTAGGGGAACCTACCTGGGGAGGCTCTAATAAGTATGCAGAGATCTTCTAGTTGGTTCTGAGGGCAAGTAAATATGGATTGGAGCCTTCTTCTGTGTGTCGTGTCTCCACCACCCTGATTTTTTTTTTTTTTTTAAGAGTTGGTTAAAGGTATTGCAATATGTTAGATCTCTGCAAAGGCTGGAATGTGCAGCAGCTGTAAAATATACTAGTAGTTTGTTAGTCAGAGGAGAGGTGTGTTGGTGTGGTAGCTGTATATAAGAAGTAGATGAGCATCTAGGAATCTTCTGAATTCTATATGTTCTTGTACTTGAAAATGAGCTATGGAGCTGCTCATGGAATCTGAATTACCACTACTACAGTGTTACACTGCATATTGTGCACGTTGCTTACTTTGTGTTTCTGTACTGTTTAGTTTCCCTTTGAAAATGTTTGTAATAAGATCAATCTCCCTAGTTTCAGAACGGATGACCCTTCAGGTCAAGGGTAGGAACAGGTAAAGAGATGGGAGATGACTTGAATGGAAAGAGGACAGGCTTGTAACCAGTCTCTTCTGTGGCACAGAGACTGCTTTGTAAAGAAAGCTGTAGAAAGAGGAAGCTAGAATATAGTCTTAAGTTTCTGTAACCATGCTCCAAAGGCTGAACTGAAGAGAATTCAGGTTGAGTCTTGGTTGAGTTAAGATTAGTTCTTTCTTTTGCAATGTGCTCCTGTATTACAGCCTTGATCCCTCTCTTGAGATTATGACCAGTGCTTAAACATCCTACATCTCTGAAAGCAGGCTTTGGTCCCGTAGAGCTCTATGCACTTCTACCGCTGTAAATTCTAAATTTTGCAGGTATAGTGAGGAAAGGTGCAGTTTTAGTACAGTTTTCAAAGACTGTACTAAAAAGTTTCTTTCTTCAGGGATTTTTGGTCAGGTCTAGGGAGTGCAGAGCCAGTGTGTGACTTAGTCACTTGAAAGTCTGGAAACAGTTATATTTAGTTACCTTAAAGGTTTCTGGAACACAGCTAGATGCACTCTAAATTGCTAGTGGGATTTTTTGGGGGGTGGAGGGAAGGAAGGTATTGCATGTTAATTAAGCTATACTGTAGTTGCAAGTCACACACAGCAGCACACAAGATAGGAAGCTTGGTATCCTTTTCCTACTAGGATGCAGAAGGCTTCCTCTGCCTGAAAGACAGATGGCTGTGATCCAGAACAGTTCTATCCTTCAATTATTCCCAGGTTACCAGTCTTTTTTTCTCCTTTCCCCACCTTCTTGTCTGCCAAACCCTCTATCCCCCAAAAAGGGGGGAGGGGGTTGGGCGAGGGACAGAAAACCAAAACTGGCAGTCTATTGAGGTAATATGATTGAGGTATAAGCCATAGCATGGTTATGTGATCAAGAAATAACAAGCCAGACTAAGGTGGTGAGGCAGGAGGGAAAATAAAAAAAAAACACAAATCTCTAATGCTGGCTGTGTATTATACAGTGGATTCCAGGAGAATGCTGTAATAGTGAGAGAAGTATGGCAGCTCTACAATCTCTAATTGAATTGTTCTTATATCCTCTTTTCCTTGACTACAGTTTTTCTATTACTTTAATGGAAGGCCATACCCTGGAAAGGACATACCGTTTAAAGACAGGATCACTTGGGCTGGAGATCTTAACAAGAAAGATGCTTCTATCAGTATATCAAACATGCAGTTCCGGGACAACGGCACTTACATTTGTGATGTCAAGAACCCACCTGATATTGTTGTCAAACCAGGAGAAATCCGAGTTAGAGTTGTGGAGAAAGGTATTCGCCCTGTGTGATTATTATTACTATTTTTTTCCTTTTCTTTTCCCCCCTCTCCCCTTTTCCCTGTCTATATCACTTTTCTTGGGGGTGGGAGAGCGGCCTGGAGGGAACAACTGTCTTTAATTCTCTTCTTCTAGGTTCTAATAGTTGAACTGGTAGTCTGTCAGCTGTTTAAAAAATGGAATGTCATGCACTTTTTCTCTATTTCCATGAATTCCTAAACTTTTAACAAGTGTTAGCAAAAGCTGATGGAAACCGTGGTAAAAACCCATCTTCTCATTTGAAAGTCCTATGAATGTGTTTTTCTGTATTATGCTACATCAAGGGTTAGGATGACTTATAAAATCTGGGGAGCTAGGAAAGAAAATGGCAGACTCTCTTCTTTTTGGAACCGTGCAGTATATACACTGGAAAACAAAACTAATAATTTGGCCTGAGCACCTACTGACAGGCAGTGAGATGCTACTATCTTCCATGCAAAGGTTGTTGGACGTACACTTAGTCTCTTTTACACTGACATTCTTAAAGTATCCATACTGACCGTTATAAACTGCAAGGGCTGTCTCCTTCTAGTCATTTAAAGCTTCTGATTAGTATTCAGTAACAGTGATCACAGTTCAAGAGCGCTTACATTCCATATGTCAGTTTGGCTCTTTATTTCCCCTGGCTTCCCAAAACATTTGATTGTTCTAGGTATGCTGGAGGTCAGCCAAAGTGTGACAGTTCTTGCAGAGAAACAGTTCTCGCAGTGATCAGATTTTCAAATTTATATTTAATAAGACAAGAATAAATGTTGAATTCATAAGTGATAGTGCTGACACAGCTATTCCATTAGATTTTAATATGTTAGAGAAGATTAGCCATGTGTATGCTCTGATTACAATGATACTGCTGCTACAACAAGTATACCCTTGCTCATGAGATCACTCCATGTACTGTAGGCAGGGTCTGTGTCCACCTCTTTTCACAGAAGAGCTCAAGTTGGATGGGACCTTTGGAGGTCACTTAGAGCTTTCCATTTCTTGGAAATTTGAAATCTAGATAAAATAGGTCAGTTTATTTTCTTATACTGTATTGGTAGTCTCCATGAAGAAGCGATAAAGCAGCCACTGGCTTGGCAAAGTCAGGCTGTCTTGGCAAAGCCTCTTCAGATTTTAACCCAAATTAAACAAATGAAGACACTTCAGTACGTTAATTCAGCTGATATTTTTCAACAGACTTGCATGTTGGCTTCAACAAGACAAGAACTCAATACTAAATGAATCACATCTTGGAAAAGTGAAGCCTGAGAATCATCTGTGGACAATCAAATGGAATTTAGTATGCACAAATGACTCTCGGCATTTCCCTAAAATAAAGAATAATGATGTATGGAAGCAAATGGCTGCACCTATTTCTTTTGGCTGATATTTCACTTAACTGCCTCTTGCAACAGAGGTGATACTTTAGTTTACACAGTGTGGGGGGTTGACCACGGATAGCTATCAGATGCCCACCCAACTGCTCTCTGACTTCCCCTTTGGAAACAAGACAGAGAAAATAAGATGACAAAGCTCATATGTCGAGGTAAAGATAGGGAGATCACTCATCAATTACTGTCACAGACAAAACAGACTTGACTTGGGGAAAATGAATTTATTGCCAATTAAAATAGGTTGGATGGTGTGAAATAGAGACAAAAACTAGAACACCTTCCCCTCAGCAGCTCCCCACCTTTCCCCAGGCTCAACTTCACTTCTTCATTCCTGAATCTTCTACCTCCCTCTGCCTCGAAGGGTGTGGGGAATATGGGAAATGAGGGGTTTGGGTCAGTCCATAACAGCTCCCCTCTGCCAGTCTTTTCTTCACAAACTTTTCCCCTGCTCCAGTGTGGGGTCCTTCCCATGGGCTGCAGTCCTTCAGGATAAACCTGCTCCAACATGGGTTTGCCATGGGCTGCAGCTTCCTTCACACCAGAGCAGGCAGATATTTCCTGGGGTCCTCCATGGGCTGCAGTGTGGATATCTGCTTCCACTGTGATCTCCATGGGCTGCAGGGAAATATGTGCTTCACCGTGGTCTTTCCCATGGGCTGCAGGGGAACCTCTGCTCTGGTGCCTGGAGCACCTGTTCTCCCTCGTTCTTCTCTGACCCTGGTGTTCACAGGGCTGTTTCTCCCTTTTTGCTTTTTCTTTTTTTTTTTTCTTTTCTCCTCAGTGCTGTGCAGCATTTTGCTCTTTCTTAAATGTGTTTTCCCAGAGGCACCACCAGCTTGGCTGGTGGGCTGAGCTGTATCCTGCCATGGTTCTATTGGAGCCGGCTGTGTACAGCAGCTCATGCAGTTCTCCCAACACCTTACTGTATAAACCCAGTACACATACGGAAAAGGAAATTCCCGATTTCATTTTTTTTTTTCCCACATCCATCCTGAAGCTTTCAACAGAGCTATAACCAATTTGCTGTGTGGGAAACAGCAAGGTAAAAAGGTGTGGTTTGGAGGATCCCTTAAAGATAGCTCTGAGGATATAGTTCGAGGAAATAATGTGCCGTCAGATAACATCCTGCCTTTGCAAACGCTGTATGGGCTAAAACAAATACTGCTGGATGGTTCAACTGTTAGGATATTTTGGTCAGACCAAACAACAATGAGAACTTGAAGTAATTTTTTCTCATCATTCATTTAGGAAAAATAACTGGTGTTCCAGCTTGACTGCTGCAAGAGTTCTACTTCTGCTTACTGGTTCCCAAAATGTTTAAAATTGAAGAAATTAAAGGGTATGTAGTGTAGCATCATTCCCCATAGGCAGAACATCTGGACAAGACAGTCTTACTGTTTCTGAAAGGAACCCTGTGTTTGTCAGTACTTTGTATCAGAGGGAAAATGCTGCAACAATTGTCTTTGGATTTTTTGGAATGCCTTGAAAACAGGTTTAGCAGGTACAGTGATAGGGCAATAGCTGTAGCTAGAATGCTGTCTTGTATTCTGACTTTACCTGGAAGTATTATTCTTGTAATAGAATCATAGAATCATTTA
>VXAA01000086.1:1276583-1288074 GCA_013399115.1 Anseranas semipalmata | reverse complement strand
CATTGTATTAGTAGTCAGTTCTGCACAAACTTGCCAATAGTCAATTTCAGTCCCTATAATCCCTCCACGCTTCTTCCAGCAGCTTCTCCACCACGACCAACACTAGAGAATCTTGTAGGACCAAATTAATCCCACGGTTCCCCCCCCACCCTTCCAGATGGAAACAACATCAACTGGAGAATGGAGTCACAGCTCAAGGCTCCATTCAAAGCCCAGCTCTCTCCATCTCCCAATTTGTATAATAGTCACCACTAGTTACAATACTTTTTAAGGGTCTTCCCGCTCAGCGTTCCCCTGGCCCACCACTAAAATAATGTAAAACTGACTCCCAGCATAAGATTTTCCTGGGTTTAGAATATTTCTTTTTGTAAGGCATTGACATGACCAAGCACACATATCCATTTATATGGAAATGCAATCAATGATGCGGCAAACATGCTTGTAAGTACTACTCGCTGTAGCACATACTTTCTGAACCAAGAAAAAAAGTTTCCAGTATACTAGTTGGGTGTGGTACCTTTAAAAAAGTCAATGAAGGTAAACAGCCACAAGCGTTGTCATTCATTGACACAAAGCAGTAGATACATACCAACTCAAACCGTTTGTCGGATTTGAGTCTAACACTTATGTTTCATCCCTTCCAAGGAATACAAGTAGACTCAATTTTAAGGAAAACAAAAAACAAGGGTACCCTTCGTGGAAATAAATTCTTACAAACTACTAAAAAGATAACGAAACAGTCAAGCCACCGCTAAGATTTTCATAGGTGATCAATAAGCGTTCATTGTTCAGGGAAGTTCCCACATTAACTTTTGTGTTTCGGGCGAGTTTTGGACAAAAGTCCTCCTTGCGTTGCTGGGCAGTGGAGTCCACCTACCTCCCTAGGGCACGGGCGAGGCCCAATTCCCTAGGCAAGGGTCGTAACCAACGTCCCCCAGCAAGGCAGGAAATTTTAACCCAGTATTACTTTAACAACGCAGACATTTAACAATCAAGACAATGGCAATAATCAGACCCGTTCCCTTAGACAATGACTGTTACCACACAGACATTTAACAATCACCAACATTTAACGATCCCCAAGACAATGACAATAATACTTTTTCAGCAGCAAGACGAGTGTATGATTCAAGTAGACAGAAACAAATCCAGAATTCCAACAACCAAATCAAAATTCAGTCACCAAATTAGAACAGCCGTGTACAAATAGGGATTTTCATCCCATCAGACGAATAGGCGATCTGTTATCCCCTTAGCCAAATGCGGGGATTTAAGTCCTTTACCGGATCAGAATCCACAAGCAACAAAACCCATAACCAGTCCAGCTTTCACAATACCAGTTTTCACAATCCGCAAAACCTTTTTTTTCTCATTTCAGTTCTTTCAGACGTTTCATGCCGGGGAGTCCTCGCCGCCCAACCACCTTCTCCTTTCACGGCTCTACGCGCTGCGGTGCCTCCGTGCCGGGGCTTCGCCCCCGCTGAGCCCCAGGAGACCCCCGGTTCGCGCTGCTCGTTACCTCAGGGCGGACACTCGGCCTCCGGCTGCTGTCGCGGCTCACGCCCGTGCCCAGGAGCCCCACTTCGCCTTCAGGGCACGCACACAGTTCTGGTGCCAATGCACCCCGCGGAGCCCCACCCGGCTCGGGAGTTGCCTTTGAGCTTCGGTACCGGTCCCGTGGTGAGAGAAGAACTTACAGAACTTAGGCTTTATCCCAATAAGCGAAAACAAACCCGTAACCCGTAGAAACCAACCCCAAAACCCTCTGAAGGAATACCTTTTCCAGATGTCCTTGTCTGCTCCCGCGCTGACCCGGCTGAGGGCTGGAGTCCCTCCGGACAAGCTGCCGGCGGGCCCAGGGAGTCCGTCCCGCAGCGGGTCCCGCAGCCGAGCAGAGAGGGTCCCACCTGGGTCGCCAATTGGGGCCGAGAAAGCCTCGCCAGGACAACCTGACACGCCAATGAGCCGTGCCAAGCCGGTATTCCCCTACTGCCGCGGCGCCGGGTACATGGGGGATAGCTCCGCCAAGCATGTACGGGGAGGGGCGGGGCAGCTCCCCCTTTTATAGGCGTATATGCGTATTCATTAGCTCATTAGCATATAACCCCGCCCCCCTGCACATGCGCTCTGGGCGCAGAAGTTTCTAGACTGAGGTGTTCCATATTTATAACTTATTAACATATCACCCGCCCCCTTTGCGCATGCGCTCTGGGAAGGGTGAGGGTCTGTCGGGTGGTCGTCATCGAAGGCTTCGAAGTCTTCCTCGCCGTGCACTTTCGACCTTTCCGGGGGGGGGCAGTCCGTACCGGCTGTTCTGGAGCGGTTGCCATGGCAGCCCAGTTGCACATGCGCAGAAGGGTTTGGCTGTTGCTGTGGCACGTTGTGAGCTGGGTCCCGAAGCCCGCGCTTTTCAGCCAGCCAGTCAGAAAGGAGCAGAAACCGCCCAACAGCACAGCTTCATGACAGGGAAACTTTTCCCCGAGTCGGGGTGCTCATGTTTGTAGGCTCTGTCAGACTCGGGCCAGAAGGCGGGACTGGGTTCCTTACTGGACTCCTTCAGAGCCTGTAAGGTCCTGTTAAACTCATGGTGAAATAAATACAAATGTATACTGACCAATCAATGCTGTTAAAAACCAAACATAAAATGAACTGGCTTCCACAGAGCATCTGAAACACCAGGATAAGAAAATGAAAAGTAAGGCTTTTTTTTCCCCTCCATTCACATTATTTACATGGAGAAAGTAGCATCCATTTAACAGTGCCAGGAAACCTTTTGTACCTTTAAAGCCCCGCATGAATCACACCCACGTGTGGTAATACACACTGCTAATCTTTTCCAAGAGCCCACATCTCCAGGCCCTATGCAACGCCAGGTGTTTCAACTGTACCTTTCGGGTTTAAAACCTCTGCAACTTGCTGCACACCTCAGCAACATCAGACCACCACCGTTCTCCCAGAGACCCCATGACAATCAGCAGGCCGAACATCAGCCACTGATTCACAGCCCTTTCCGTATGATTTTCCTCCCTTAACAGCACCAAGATTTCTGACTCTCACCATCGGAAATGCCCCAGCAGATCGCCCAGCACCAAAGTGCCGTTGACGCGCACACAAAATGGCGGCGGGTGTTTACGACCATTAGGGAGCCGCTGCCCTGCGCCAACGGCCATGCAGAGCTGCAGCAGAGCCGCTGCCCGGATGAATATGAATATACTTCATTATTTACTAGCTGTTATCTTGAATACACGTTTGCAATAATGCTTACCACTGACAATTCACCTTCCTGAAACCTCCAGAGATTTGGAAGTTCGTGCTAGAATTGTGCTTCCTTGACCTTGCTCTGATGAGTGGTTCCTTTGCTGGGCTAATAATGCCTAATGTGCTCCTAGGGATCACAGAAGTTTCAGGATTGCCTCCGGCAAAGCCACAGGCTCTGCAAGGCATCAGCCCACAGACAGCAAAAAAATTCAACAGAAACAAAACTAAGAGAGACCCTCACAGCTTCCAGTAGTTACTGGCCCCAGTACTGCTGGTCACGTTTGTCAGCACAAGACTCGTCTGGTCACTTGTGACAGGTGGTCATTGCAACCAAAAGACGGCAAAGCACCAGCATGCTCCCAGCCCGAACTAGCAATGGTTGAACAGGCAAGGGGGGTATGCAGGACACTCAACACCTCCAGGACAAGTTGTCAGTGATTTCTACACACCTTCCGTCCCAGTAGAAATGCACCGTAGCTTTGAGATACAGAGAATGAACTTCTAAAGGTGGGCCAGCTGCTGTTGTATTTAGGGCTGTGCATTTCCTCACTCTGGTTCCCTGCTGCAGCTAGTTTGCATGCAGCAAGCATCAAAGCTGTGATGAGAGATCATGCATGTTTTAGTGGAGCAAACTAAAGGGAAAAAAGAAGGTTGAATCCTTATCAAAGCTGCAGCTTTAAAGAGTTAAAAATAAATAACTGGCTTAAAATGAATTCAGATAGTGTTTTTTCTGCTTCTCTATAAACAACCCAAACCCCAAAGCTGAGTAGAATTAATTATTCCCATACCTTTGATGGAACAGAAGCTGACAATATGGCTTTAGACAGTGAAGAAACGTCCCTGAGGAGCAGACTCAGGACTGAAAAGTGATTTCTTTGGTTCCAGTAGTAAGAGGTTAATTCATTGTCAGTCTACACTCTGCTGTTGAAACACTTCTTTCTGTCAACTGTAGTTACATGATGAAAAGAAACTCAGTAATGCCCATGGGTCACTATGGAAGAGAAGAACAAAGTAGTAGTTACCAATAATCAAATAAATAAGTGTCAAGACCAAATGTAATCTAGGACTGACAGGAAGAACAGGTAAAATGATGCAGAGATCAAGTTGGGCTAAGTAAATTGTCTGCAGATAGCTTTTTTATTATTATTATTAAAAAAAAAAAAAAGGGAGGGGAAGGGAAAAGATTCAGCACTTTTTAACTTACTGGGCTGATATTCTTATCTATGATTACAAATAAAAGGAATCCACAGATGCAAACAGCTAGAGGGACTGTGGACATACATGGCAGGTGAGAATCTGTATACATGTATGAAAATATCCTGGGGAGAAAAAAAAAGAAAAGGGATAGAACTAGTACAGTCACATCCACAGAGCTGCAGACTTTCAGCTGTTTGTGAAACAGCACCATTCTCCCAACTTAGGGCAGATCAGGTCTGTAGCGGAACTGGAGATGTCAAAAGAGAAGCAACAACGATCTGAAAGTGGGTTTGAAATACTTCTGTAGATGGAACTGAATCTTTTATTCCAAACCCTGCATCAGCGTCACTTGAAGTGCAATACAGCTGGGAAGTACTGGAAAAAAAAAAAGTTACTCCCCCCCCTCCAACACTTTTGTTGTTGTTGTTAGAAAAGATACACACAGCCATATTCCAGCTTGGCCAGGCACATTCTGTATCTATATGCTTTCTTCAGAAGTTCAGAAAGAATAGTTGTGGCTGCATGCTCTGCCTTGTTGTTTGCGACTCGTTTTGCAAGGGTGGAAAGGGGAGATAGAGAGAAACATTCATCTACAAGAGGCACATATATGCATAAGAACATAGAGTGATCAACATGTGCCTAAACCAACATCAACCCGAGCTGGTATATGTATGTATATATATATATTTTTAATGTAAGCTAACATGCATTGTTATACAGATGGGACACGTATAGCTATTAACATAGTTTTCTGCTTCTGGTCTTGCAGTTACTACAGTCTCAGGTAAGTCTGCACTGTATTCTGCTGCTCAGAAGACAGGCTGATTGCATGTCCAGTCCCTCCTTCAAGAGACGTTTTACAAAATTTGGTGTTACAGCTTTCTGATGCAGCTTCAGTAATGCAGCTTACTTCCTGGCTACAACTACTTGCAGACTTTATGTAATGGCATACTTGTTCTTCATGCTTAAGTGGAATGACGTATGTACCAACAATAACTCATAGCATATTTGGAATGTAGGAGAAAAGGCCATCATTACTTTATAAAAAAAAAAAAAAAGACCCCCAAACTCCCTCTGCTGGATTCAGTCTGAAAAAAAATCAATTATTCTTCAGTAGTGGTGCAGAGCACTACTGTCCTGATAAGATCACACAGATTGAACAATAGAAAACATGTTTGCTGAATGCCAGGCTGTATTTCTACACAGCTTGCACCCAAGACATAAAGCTCCGATTGCTTACTGTTAAAATTAATATACATTGCTATTTAGGTGTGATTTGTTTGCTCTCAGTCCATAAAAAAAAAGGTAGCTTTTCAGAGATGACAGGCCAGGAAAAGTTCTGAATAAGCACTAAAAATTAGAAGTTGTATGAGAATGTGATGACAGACTAACACAGAGTCAACTTACTTGAAGGTTCAAAGGGAAGTTTTCAGACAGTTGCATTTTAGGGATCATTAAGAATTTCTTCCTTGGGACAGAACTGCTAGAAAAATATAGTTAAGTTCAAGGTTTCCCTGAAATACAAATTAAACAAGCAGGTCAAGATAAAGCCCTAGGTCTAATATATCAGTCTAATTTAATTCCCTGAAAAATTGCTTGCTTTTGTCTATCCTAATTCAGGGCAGTAACACAATTCATAAATTCATCTAATCTTAATTTATACTCACACTACTTGTAGAAATGTTATCTTTAGGTGAAGCAGTATGATCACAACGCATCTCATATTTCATGCTAAAATCCATATAATTATTGTTCTCAAATTTATTCCACATCAAATGTTTTCACAGGATTTCAGTTCATTCTCAGTGGTAAGCAAATTAAACCAAGTTATCAAACATGTTCAGATGTAACATCTCCTCCTTTGCAGGATGGAGAGCTTACTGAAATGAGGCAGCCCACTATAACCCCTGCATATCACAGTGTAAATGCTAACAAATCAACAGACACCTGAGACTGCTGGAAAATGAATTATACTAGCATAAGCACGCGATGCAAGTGCTTCCATTGCTGAAGGTCCAATGAGGAAATCCTACCCACTGGGTAACAAATTCAAGAAACTTTAGGAGTAGCTTTTTTGTTTGCTTGTTTTAAACAAAAAAGATGCAACAAAGGTATGCCTAAGAAATCGGGCTCATTTAAAGAGCATTGAAAACCAAGGACCCAATAGCAATAGTCATTTCTGATTATTTAATCTACACTATATGCAGCAGTTAACATTTACAAGCAATTAGATAGGAAAGAACACATACATATGTTCTCCTTAAGTAATTTTCCAAAAGTGATCACCAGCACAGCAAATTGTTGGAGTATAGTGAAGAGAACAACTCTTCCCAGGGAGGATTTTCTCTCCTGAGAAGAGACTGTGCATTGAAAGAGCAGTTAAAGATTTCTGCAAAGGCTTGGAGTTGCAAACACATTTGCACGTTTAGTCTTTATCTCCCATATCCCTTGTGAATTTCCAGTCTAAGCAGGCAGTGAGCTGAATGATAAATACAGCTGGCTGAAACAGGGCCAGTCTGTCACGGAGACCAAGCAGGGAAAACCAACTAAATTATTCCAGTTCAAATGATGCAGATGCTTCAGTTAAGGTTATCGATGTCTGCTCTACTCTCTCCACATCCAAACAGATGATCGCTTCATTCAACTGAGCAATGTTGCTTCTGCTCACAGAAAAAATAAAAATAAAAAAAAAAAATCCGTATTGCTTAGTTTGGGGCTTGTCCATCAAAGCAAACAGGACATGGTGAGGAGACGAACTATCTATGTGTTAGTCAAAGGCCCAGCCCCACCTATGCCTAGGAAGATGTTTTGACATACACTGAAGTAACAGGTTTATAAATGTGCGTTCTTTCAGCTGCTTGCATTGCACTGCCCTCTGCTGTTTACAGGAGCAAAAGGCAGCCTGCTATCTGCATTAAAATAGGGTGGAGGAAGGGCAAGAACAGAAGTTTTTGCTATCAAGACAGATGAAAATACGAGTTCTCGTTTAAGCTGATCAGAAGAGGAAAAGGAGGCAAATGGAAGTATTTTTCCACGAGATTTCCCAGCAAGTATTTCATTTTGCTTGTTGTAATCCACCTGCATATCCACCAAATGCATATCCTATGCATTTACAATTAAAGAAAACAACACTTCTGGTCCTTTCCTCTTCATCAGTAGAGCTCCAAGTGCTTCACCAAGGAAGTGCATACTGTTAGGACTTGCTGTTTACCCTGCAGACACTACAACATGTTTGCTAAGGCCTGTGCAACCAGTACTCAGTTTAAAGCAGTTAGCACTGTGTAGCAGCACATGCTATTGCTTGCGATAACCTTTGAAAAGCCCCTGTGTATTTATCCTGTGACCGTTACTATACTTCTAACGCCCCTCTGACTTCTTAGTTTCTTGATTAGTTTGTACCTCAACTAGTTGCATTCCAGGATCAGACTGGAAAATATACAAAACACACATGATGCAGTGTTCCGTCTGTCAGCAGTGCAAAAGACATAAAACTGCAGTGTGAAAATAGCCTCCATTACTCTTTTTATCCATTAAAAGGTCTGAAATCGGACAATATTACATGGCAGAATAACAACTGTCAAAGATAATCCATTGAGAAAATTAATGCCCTTGAAGTAGCTAAAAAATAAGTGCTATTAGAAGTATATTCTAAAGGAAATACGTATTTTGCATGTATAAATACAAATATACAGTATTTTTTCAGTACCCTGCACGTCCCAGAAATGCCACACACAAAGCTTCAACAGCAGTTAAAGCTCACACACAGACCTTAACTAACTCTTTTGAAGTTAAAAAGTTGAATGCCAGCATAAAATGCACGAGAGTATTATTAGCAAAGAATTTGTGTATCATTAAGCTTCCCTGCACAGTAATACCAAATCTGCAACAGCTTACAAGCATATGGTTTGAACATCAGACTTTATAGAAACATAAGTTCAGATCCTGGCAGGATCAACTCAGCTTGACAACCTTCTGCTGTGTATCTTGTAGCAGTAACTGCTTTGCTACTACTGTTTGATACAACATCCCACAGAAAGGGCTTTCTCACCTGTGACTGCGGCCTTCCAGGTTACTGCTGTAGTACAAAAAAAAATAATACTGCAACAACCCACAGAAATTACAGAACAAAACTCTAGAGGGATTATAAACCAGGACTGAACGTTGAGTTACCTGTAGCAACCTGAACAGCACAAACTGCTTTGCCAAAGGTATAAATAAAACCCAACCAAACAAAAACCCAACCTTGCAACTTTTTGTGTAAGCACAGTGTACACCTCTAGGATCCTCCGGGAAGCTAGGGACACAGGTTCCTGCTGCCCCATGATACTGTCAGTGTACTGTTTGGGATGCATACGCCCAGAATAACCTCCTTACAGGGCCTCAGAGAATTTGCCTAGTGTAGTGCATGTAGCTTGCATAATAGAAACTATTCTCTTTTATTTACCCTTAGAAATTCCTGCAAATAACTGCTCTGGAACCCTAATAAGATTGAAATTTGCTGGATCTGGTAGTGATAACATAGCTCCAATGAAATCTTTGAAACTTGCCCTGCAAGGAATTACTTTTTTTCCCCCTCCTTTTTGAAACAAAACAAACAAGAAAACCTTACCTTTTTGCATAGCTCAAGCTTTTGAAGATAAAAGAATTCACCTACTAGGTAAACGATTTCAAGAAGTTAATTTCCTGCCTTGACATGCTGTCAGCATTTTGTCATGCTGTCAGCCCAGAATCTTGCAATTCTTGACTTCACCAATACTGGTATTATTCTCATTTTGTATATAAGGAAACTAAGGTACTGAGATTAAAGGTAGCATGGGATAGTTGGTATCCTTTGTCAAACCGAGGAGCAACTAAAATGGAGTGAAGAATTGTAGGATTTGCTGGACTTTAACATTATTATGCACTGAAATTTATCAGACTAAGTTACCTAGGCCTTCAAGCGCTCATATGTTTTATATGCATACGCTTCTGATATGCCTAAATTATTTACCACCACCTAAAGACTTACCGGTGTTTGTGCACAAAAACTATTTTACACTGATGATCATGAGGAAATGACAGAAATTTACACAGGCTGATCTTCAAGGAACCCTCTCCTAACTGTAACATCCAAGATAATGATGCATCAGGTCTCTTCAGAGTGAAATCTGAACAATTCTTCTGATCGGAGAGGTATTAAGAGAAATACATTTCATCAGAATGTAAGGTTCCACACAAATCTAAATGTTTCTCTGAAATTGCCACATTTCTGTAGAATATTCTGGAAAAAAAATGCATGTAAAGTAACTGTCAGAGTGTCCTATCTCTACAGCTGTTTTTAAATGCCTGACAGTTCAGGGTAATTCTGAGGTTTGTGTTGTAGAAAGCCTTAAAAATAACAACAAAAAAACAACAGTATCTATAAAGACTTTCAAATGCTTTCAACAACTTGAAATGAGTTCCAGAGGCTGTGATGGAGGGAAAGATTTTACTTAAATAGCTTCTAAGTTTTCAGATTTTGCTCTGCATTGGAATAACCAAGTTCAATATCACTCTTAAAACAGTTTCTGGTCTGTTATATAAGGCAATTATTTCTGCCTTTAGTTTCACACTAAGAACTCCAACTATATGCAGTGAAGACTTAAAGCAAGCACTCAGAACTACCCCATCTATTGTGCTAGACCTGAGGACTTTAAATGCCTATGATTTCACAGAAATCAACTGGAACTACTAACAAAAAATCCTCCCCTAACCTTTCAGACTGCCAGATTAGCATTACATACTTAAATAGCTCATATTTTCAGAGCTGTGATATTTTATGTTCAATGTCCTCTGCAAAAAAAGTCAATTCTCACTTGAAAGAGCAGCTGATATGCATAACCTAGGGAAAGCAGCAACTACATGAATCTGGTTGATATTACGCATGCTTTAGTATTAATTTGCCTTGTGGTTCGGCTGCATTCAAGTGTGCTCATGAAAATAAGCCATTCCTGTACCAGGAAAGGTGCCGAGGATGTTGATTCCGGGTTGCAAAAGGAGGGTAGTGTCGGAAATTTCTCATTACCTAACACTTTCTCCTCACACGTAGTATTATGCCCAACGACAATAAAGCAGATCTGTTAACAGAACATTGCTCTCAGTCTGAGCACATCACTGCTGCAAGAGAGGGCAGGGGAGAAAGAACAGGAGGGACCTGTGAATTACAGCTTTTAGGAATACTACTTACATAGTCACTGCATCAGCTCTTATCGTCTGATGATCACACATAGGGTTAGACTCCACTATAATACAGCCTTGTCCATCAGATAATGAAGAGCGCACTTACCTGGCAGAAATGCAATGCAAGAGGACCACAAATATGTAACTAGCTTTTGGGGTCTCAGATGAGGAAGGTACATAAAACATGTTTGAACTTAGAAGCTCTATGCAGGGGTTCCCCCACCCCCAAAACCTCTAGAAGCCTTCAAAGATCATCTAGAAGCTCAAAATAAAACCTTAGATTAGGGATTACAAGCATCTCTCTGCAGCAGTTTTTAAATGTTCTTACTTCTAACTTCAGGATTCTCCCTTTACCAATCCCCAAATTTTGACTGAAATTTCAAACTTGGACTTCCATCTACCGAAACATGTCAGACTGAATTAGTGGAACAGATTTCCTTTTCCTGTAAGCATAATAAACCATTCAGACCATGGGAGAAATACTGATACAGAATCAGGAACTTATGTTTACATGTATGTATGTGTTGTGTAGACTCCTACATGGAGCAACCTACTCAAATTAATCTCAAAATAATAGTTTTAACTAGTTAACAAAAGAGAACTATGAAATAGACACCTGCTCTCCTCAACTGTGCATTAGAATTGAAATAACATACCTTTAAAACCTAACCACATCAGTCCTTGTTCATCTGGAGACAATAGATTAAGATGTTTAGTTTTTCTATATCTTTTTGTTTTTAAATGCTCTCATGCTTAAAGTCAGGCAAAAAAAGCCTGCAAGTCTGTTGGAGAAAGACAATTCCATGAGAAAACATAATTGTAAGCTTAAGGACAATAC
>VXAA01000086.1:1251566-1276553 GCA_013399115.1 Anseranas semipalmata | reverse complement strand
ACTCCCCCCCCCCCCCCCCCCCCAGGCCCTCTCTCTACAGTCCTAATAATTCTGCACAGTCAATGACAGAGTTAAAAAAATACATAAAGTGAACAGTCAGGAGAAATAGCTACTGATTTGAATTATGACTTTTATTTTTATTCACTAGAGCAACATTGAGGAAAAATTTTTACATACAGGGTTTTAAATCAACTTTACAAGCAAATTCCAATATACAGTATTTACTCTGGTCTGGGTTAAAAAAATGAACAAAATCAACAAAGCAGATATAGTAAGGGTACCTCTTGTTTCAGCTAGTACTGAATTTAAGATTTCACTGACACTGGCATTACATTGTTTTTATTGTGGTGCTTTTACTGTTAAGTAGGCAGTGAGCAGCTTTACCACAACAGGAACTGAATTTCCTTGATAGCATAGTTGTAAGATTACTATACTGAGGCCTACCACCAAAACCGTATTAAATCCACTCTGCTCAGAAAAAGCCACTGTAACAAGATAAGGAATAGCTATGGAAGCCCAATTCAAGAACAGAATTCCATTTGAATGGCAAGAAAATGTCCACATTAAGAGGATTATGTGCTGTGCAAGAACAGAAATACTTCCCCCCCCGCCCCGCAACATGCAACCTACCCAAGTATGACAGGTTTGAATGTGCATATGGTTGTGACATGCAAACAAAGTAAATCACGCAAATGGTACTCAGTTTTCTAGCATTGTTATAACAAATGAGCATTTAGATCAAGGATGAAATAAATTTTACTGACCTATGATGCAGTCTATTTGCTATGTCTAACTTCAAATCTCATAATAGTGAGACTAAGGAGACCACTTTTTTTTCAGAACTGTATGAAAAATTCGGTGCAGTTTTGGATTTTCAGGGCCTTTGTGATTATTTTCAGAAAGTCCAACAGTCAGTATTGCGCTTTTTTCAAACAAAAATATATGCTGGGACCATTATTAAGGGCTATGCTACTCCTAGGAAAGTTTTGCCATTGGCCTTAACCAGCAATATGAAGCGCTAGCTTCAGGGAAGGTAATAATCTGGCTGCATCATCAGAATGAAATTCCACAGTAAAATTAAAGTCATTGCACAACAAAAACTCGGTACACTATGAGTATTTTTAAACATGCTAGAGTGCATATCAATTCTGTGAAAGTGATGTGAAGATATGTTGGAAACAGCAACACTAGCAGGGAAATTAGTTTCAAACGAAAGCCACACAGCAGGAGGCATCTAGATTATTTTAGGCACAACTCCAAGCAATAAAGCTCATTTAAAGTGCAATTCTGTTTTTTTCTTGTGTTTATTCACTTGTTAAAACATGTAATTGCCTCTGTACACACATACTGAACAGTAGTTTAATACTTTTGTGAATATTGCACAAAAGAATAAGACATCAAAAATTGCAATAAACCAGTTTTAGAAATCTAAAAAACAAAAATTGAAAGATATCAAATCCTTTCATTTATGCATTTAGGATAATCTGCACACATACTGATTATATATCTGCACTTTCCATAAAGTAGATAAATTACCTGAAAATGCTTGCTTAATCCCATTTGACAAGCTCTACACAACACCCTCTTATCCATCTCCCCCCAGCCCGTCCTTCACCGAAGTGAGGCTTCAAACTTCACTACTACTCTTCCCAGTCACCCACCTGCTGACAGGCTTTGCTCGTACTCTGGACTTACTATACATGCAACAGAGCCTTCCCTGGTTAAGTCAGAAGAGCCAAAATACGTAGTTGTGTTTAAAGGTATGCGAGGTTAGCAGCTGAATACAAACAATTCAGACTAGCATCCGTCTCATCCGTGATCAAATCCCAATTTCTCCAACTCAATCTTACTAATCTGTCAGAACAAAATGGGGAAATGCTATATATTCACATCAAAGAATATAATCTAGTTATGCTCCTTTAACAAGGAAAAAACACAGAATAATATATTTTTGTTCTTCTGAAAAAAAAATTAAGAACCATCTTCTGTTTTATGAAAGCCCCGATCATCTCTTTGCTTTGTTCCTTAATTTTCAGTAAAGGTGCAGGTAGATGGATATCTATACTTTTAAATGTAAACATAAAAATTTTAACATTACTAAACCAGACTGGTGACACTTCCAAAATAGGAAGCAACAGAATTCATGGTGAAATAGCTGTCAATAGCATTAAGTGAAAATAATCTTTTTAAACAAAATCATATACAACCAAAAATAAAACCAACTTCTCTTCAAGGAAAGTAAACTTGAAAGAAAACAACCTTCCATAGAAGTCTATATGGACCAGAAGACGAATCGGGAATCTGATCATTCCCTCAGCAGTTTTTAAACTCTTGAGAAACAGTTAGCTGCCAGGAGCTAATTTTGGGGAATATTAAAAAAAAAAAAAATCACATTTTAATTTTCTTACCAGAAGTACATGTTTACACCAAAGGCCACCTATTTCAAAGCTTTGCAAGAAAAAAGAAATTTTTCCTGGAGAGTATTTGTAACAGCAATCTTGACTTGTATTTATTTTAACTGTTATAGTTGATATAAAATCAGTATTACTCTTGTTACTTCTTGGTTACATTCTCTTCACCCCAGCCCCAACAATTAACAGAAAGTCCTGCAGGTCTCTTATTTCAGATTCTTATAAGCAGTTCTGAAATAGAAACTCCCCTCTATTCTTTCCCCCCTCAAGCTTCTCATTTTTCTACTTCATTGTCAGTTAAAAGAATTTACAGTATGACAAATCCAAACCCTTCTTGGACATTAAGTACTGAGAAATTCAAGTCACATGATTTTATCCTTCACTCATCTGACTAAGGTATCCATCAGGATACCCTTAGTTAAAGGGCTTATATTACAGAGGTTGATTACAGAAAATATTTATGAAATGTCTATACCCATTCGCTTTATTTTCTCAAAGAAAATACTGTAATATGTCAATGTCCTGTAGACAAAGCCTAGAACAAACTATTATTATATTTCATTTTTCTGCCATTATATGCTGTACAGGAACAGATTTTGAGTGAAGTAATTGTAACAGCCTTCAGCTGCTCATTTTAAAACCAATTCAAGAATAGAAAAAAAACAAACAGTAACACCTAAGATTCAGTGATGGGAAAGAAGGGAAGAACAGGAGATGGGACATAACATTAAGTTTTCAGAACTCTTCACTGCATATGCATATATTCAACTCACAGCTTGTGTGTTACGGTCCCACAATTGCACCATGATGGGCACATATTTCCAGACCACTTTCAGAAAAAAAAAAAAAAAAACTTCTCCTAGAGAGCAGAAGAATGTTTTTTTTGTTGTTGTTGTTTTATTTCCCCAAAATGCTCCTTCCCAGTTATCATGCATTTCTTTAGAAATTACAAAAAAAATTTACAAAAACCTCCCAAAACAAAATACACATCTCTGAAAAACTCTTAGAGTACCAGCTCTGGATTAGGACATAATAGGATTGCTCAAAGCAAATAAGTGGGGTTAATTCATTATTATTATCATTATTTAAAAATAGTTGCTTTTTTAATACAAGTTTTATTATGTAAAATAGTTTCAAATCCTTACCCATATGGCAAAGCTTGTGCAAACATTTCAAGTCAGGTACTTCAGAGTCTTTCAATATTAAACAGAAATCAATAAATACAAGTAGTACAATAAAAGTTAAAATATATTAATTAAAATGCATGTTGTGCAACCTCAACATAGGTGTTATGGACCCCTTATTCCCAGAGGCTCCTTACTTACCAATTCATAAGAGCCTGTATAAGGTTTTGCACAAGTATCCTTAGCACTGCGTTTCAAGAATCTACCCAGTAATGTGTCTATTGAACACAATAAAAACATACCACAGTATCTTAACAAATGATGTTTAAGAGAGAAGATCCGTTTCACCCTGTGAAATCTGTTTACTGTCTGTGAAGAGTGAAAATGAGATAAATAAAGAACAGAGCAACTTCATATTACAGCAAAACAAAACAACACAAACCACCCAACCCATCAGATTAAATAACATTAAATATGTCAGTCTCGAGATAATGATAAATACAAGGATTTTTGCATAGGCCTCTGGAATACAGAGTCAGAATTATGGCCAATAAAACATCCGCTAATAAGTCTAATTTTCTACCATTCTAACCTAATGAGTACTCAGAATCAAGAAGTTAAACTGAATAGTAATTTCGTTGTCCAATTAATCAAGTTAACAGAGGTAAGAAATGATTTCTGCCTTCCTGGAACACACAGTGCAGCATTCTGGTATTCATGGTCACCAGACTTCAGTACTTGATTAAGATCACTGTGCAATACAATCATTAATACAGAATTACAATATAATTTAACACTCTCAGGAGCTGCTGCACTGCTCACAACATGAGCTTCAGAACATAACAGAAAGGAATACGCAAACACTAAAGGAAGATGCTCTTTTTGCTATTCACTCAGGATTTGCAGGTTGTAGATAAAGCAGCCTCAATGGCAGTCAATATATAGGAAGTAATTTAACATATGACATCATTCAATGAGATGTAGGTATGTTGTCAATGTGTCTTTGGTTTAGGGAGGCGGGAATGCCGATTACAGGGCAAACTGTCCCCAGAATGCAAAGCAATATTCTGTGTTTGCACATTTTCCTTTCTCTGTACTGGTGGCTTTGGGATGTTAGTCTTCAAATAGGTGTTTTGAGGCTCTTGAGACACCGGTGTGGATTTCTGGCTGCCCATTTGCTTAGATTTAACAAAGGACATAGTTGGTGGGCGAAGTTTAGACACTTTCTGACTCTGTTTACCCTTTAGGTCATCCGGACCAGATGTTGGCTGTAGCTGAGTCGAACTACTTGATGGTAGAAGCTCAGGTTCCTTGGAAGCAGCGGAATTATTTGCAGATCGTGCAGGTACGGCCATTGTAGGAGGCACTAAAGCATTTGGGGGCTTTGCAATTCTTAAAGTCTTTGGCCGAGAAGCCTGGTATGTGAATGAGGGTTGAACTTTCACAGCTAACTCAGTCTGCACCTCTCTAGCAGCATCTTGTGTAGAGGTCTGAAAACAAGAACAAGATGGTAATGTACCTTCTTTATTACCAGCCACCTCTCCAGGGTCTTCAATACTTTTATTTTTCACATTTTCTAAATATGATGCATTCTCATCTTTTATGTTTAATTCTGTGTTCATTGAAGTGTTTACATCATTCAGGCTATTTGTGAGAGACACATTTGCAGCATTTTGATTCTCATGATTGCCATTTTCATGCACACCACGTTTAGAATATTCACTGTGGGCCTCGATATGTGGCATTTTTATTAGTTTTCCCTGGGCGAGGTCTGTGGAACTGGGAAGGCTGCTGGAAGGCTGTAGTACTTGAGGCTGTTAAAGAGAAAAGAACGCAATAATATGTTAGGCAAAGAAAACACCAGATAACATCCTGAACCCAAAGTACGCTGACTGGATGCTTGATAACAGCTGTATTTTTTTTTTTTTTTTTAAATCAAAACTTTGACTTTGGTAAAACAGGATGGTTCATGGGACATGTACAAACGTGACTTGTAACTTAGGTGAAAGAAGTTAAACCATCACTGAAACACACAACATAAAGACAAAAAAATGTATTAGCTTAAAGAAACATGAAGAAGGCTTGGTTGATGGCTTTGCCTTAGTCTGCAGTACAGCCTAAGAATGACACGAATACTGATCAAAGTATGATTCAAATTCTTAAACAAATGCAACAGCTATCAGACTGTATCCATCTTAAGTTCTATTCACTGCAAAGTCGAGTTAGCTATCCCAAAATTTTCATCATTGTTGCATACTGTACAGGCAGAAAGGGAGTTTAATGGACCACATGAATTTATAGTGCATTTTCCTCACCTAACCAAGGTCAGAAAATTGGATACAGGTATGCTGTAATTAGGGTACTGAATAGATTTAGGTAACTGTTTTATCTTGAAGAGAATTCAACTGGACTAAGAAACCACCTTCAACAAAACACTACAAAGTACGCGTGAAGCTAGAGATCATATACTACTAAACTAATAACCAAGGAGATAAAGGTAACTTGATGAAGGCTTTACATTTTGCCAGAAGAGACATTCTAGTATCAGACAAGAGAATTGCCAATACCTCTTCTGGGTCATTTCTACATTTTCTTTGCTCTTCCCTCTAAAAAGACCTTAAAGATTAACATGTATACAATCACATCTTGGACCTTAAACTTGTACACAGATCTTGGAAGAATAATTAAAAAAATCTGTAATGCATGGCAAACCCCAAAACTATACTTTTTAGCAAGCTTCAGGTTTGGATTATTTTTTCATTTTCCTTATAAAGAAAGGGAACTCAAGTACAAGAAGTTAGTCTTATCCCTAAAGTTTACTGATAGTACTTGAATTCTTACTAAATGATAGATTGTATGCACGTAGTAGACAGTCTTATAACATTTGTTTACTAGTGAAATACAGTCCATGAAAAAGAAGTAATGTTTGTCATTAGGGATTTGACTAATAATGTCACTTCAGTCACCCTCCTGAATTATTCTCAACTTGTAACTGGGAAAGCCAATTATTTGTCTAGTCTTTTCAGCTGTCAGAATTAGCAGAGAGAATGTGATGATAATTGTGCATGCCAAAGTCCTCTAACATTTCTAGGATGAGAGCATGTCTCAGGATTCTTTAGATTTTCATCTTTAACCCAGCAGGATTACTGCAGAAAACTGAATCCTCAAAGTTCATCATCGAGAGCCAATTTAATGGTAATGAGAGAAATACCAAGGTCTCTTGATCTAATTCCAGTTTAGTAGACGGTTTTCCACTTAGAATAACTGGTTCTACCTGTAAGCAAAGGCGACATGTAAGTGGGACCAGTGATATCAGGAAGTGATAGACAAGTAAGTGCAAACATGTGGAGCAGTATGAATACAGTTGTTTTGGAAAGAGGGAAAAAATAGATTTTAAAATGGTGTCAGATGAGTATCAAAACATTACACCAGAAGTAATGCATTTTTCCTTACTTGGCCAAAACCACCTTATTTTTGTGAGTGCTGTCAAATGCAGAACCATCCTTCTTAAGCAAACAATCCTACAGGAAGGAAGTACTAAACACAAAAAGCAATTCAATATTTTAAGAGTTACAGCTTAAAAAAAAAGAATCCTCCAGACATTTTTGCCATTTTTCAGTGTTCATGTAATGGGTTACAGTAATCATTATCCTTCCAGCTTAGGAGTCGACAGACAAACATTAGCCAAACTGATTTACTGTTTTGAGACCACACTTAGAAAAACAAAACTGCTAAAACTGAGTGCAGAAACCAAAGCAATACATACCTGATTACTGTACAAATACTTAAATAACTCAGATTTTCTAATCCTAATGAAGGCAAAAATTAGTCTGTTTACAGCAAGCAGTATTGTGTCAAGTTCAAATACGTAAAAATAATCAAAAAACTTTTTCCTCTCACCTAGAAAGGGTTTCTAAACACCAGTCTTAAAAAAAAAAATGCAGATAAATATCTTATCTGACACTACAAATCCTAGCTTTATATCAAATAATGCTAGTTATTCTAATCAGCAAAATGAAAAAATCTAACAGAAAAAATTAAACTTCTATAGGAAGTTCACAGAAAAATGAAATACAGCAAAAAAACAAGCTTTCTATAATGCTGATATTTTAAGTTTTTTGATAAAAGAGTAGGAAATATTTGAGCTTTTCCAATTTGACAGTGTTGCACTTAATGCTTTACATAGAAAAATAGCCAATTCTGTACTTTCCTCGTTATCTTTCATAAACTAAAAGTGTCTAAGCAGCTTAATTTCCATAAAGTTAGCAATTCAAAGGTAGAAAACAGCTACACACACAGCATTATGAGGAGGACACTAAAGCTATGGTATCATCTTTTGCTAAGTTGTTTTAAATACTGTACTGTTTCCTAATTTTGTATTTCTACTTAGTCAAAGTCTGTCCAGTTTGCTACACATTACCATTCAAGATGACAGTGAAAGCAGAAAAACAACACTACCAAAATACGCAAGTAAACGTTCACAAGGTATCTAACACTGAAAACTGCATTATCTAATCCACAGCTTACATATGTGCCTTATACACAACAGTTTTCTTTTTATTAGGGAATCTTAACAAATTATGACTAGGCTAGTAGTCAAAGTGTCAGCAGAAGGATTAGCACTTGGTGAAATCAGCCACAAGAAGGAGTGGGAATAGAAAGAAAGAAGCACTCCACCTTCTAGGGACAATATTTTATTTCATGGAAGTCTTAAAGAAGTTTGTCATCTGCCTTGCACTAATGCACTTTAGATAATATTTCAGGGAGGGATAGACCATGACTTGGTGTTGTAGACTGTCATTCTAAGAAGACTTCTATTTCTGTCCAGTAAACAAACTATTCAGGGAGACAAGAACACCTGCATTCCCTCGTGATGCTCCTGAAATCTAAAGATAGACTCTAAAACACTTCTAGTACCATGCAACTGAGGAAAATTACTTCTCCCCAGAATGAAAGTACATTAAACAAAACACTTCGTGCACGCATTCCTTTTTGCAAAACAAAGAAACAGACTTTTCTGTAGCAGCAAGAGCTTCAAAGACTTGGATATATTGATGTACCAAGATGACTAAATTACAGTTCCTACCACATTAGCCTAAGATTTTCTCTTGATTTTCTCTCCTTATACAGAGAAAAGTGGCAACATACCCATGAAGAGGATTACCATTAATACAAAGGTGTTGAATCACTGAGATAGTTTTCCAACTAAAAGCCAGTATAGATACAAGTATGTTATACTGACAAAGTAGTTAAATCGGTGTAGCCATGACAGTAATAGTCGTTGCAGTATCACTACTTCAAAATTCCCTTCAGTTTTGCTTTGGTTATTCTCTATCTCTAATCCAAATACCCATCTCAATTCCTCATATAATACCTCTGCAAAATGAAATGTAGACATTTTCTCCCTGTAGTATTTTTGAAGAATGAAGGAAGCGAAGCAATGGGAAATCAGAACTGCATGCACATCTCCAGTACACATGCATCATGCACAGGGCAAAAAAAACAACAGTGAAAATGCATGAGGAGGAGATGGGAAGAAATCTGAAGTTGTACTGTACCACGCTTTATCACAGAAGTAATGGACTAACTGCTCAACTCCTTGCCAATGGCATAATGGGAAAGCAGAGACAAGAAAAAGACAAGGACAATGATGTCAGAGGACCAAGACAAAACATTGAGCAATTGCCATGACAGAACTGCAACTTTTCATCATTTAAATTGCAATTGGCATGTCCCCCATTTGTTTTTAATCCAACTTCCAGAAACAAAGATAGCAATAGTGTTTAAGTAATGCAGTATGAACCATATTTATAGCCAGACCTGCACAGAATACCTTTGCTCTTCAAACTTGAAGTCTTTTAACACATTTAATCTCTTACACTTCAAATACCATTAAGAATAGTAACTAGAATTTGTGATTAAAAAGATATACATGAAAATATCTGCATCCATGCATATACATACTAGATATCTAACAATGAATAACAACATCATAAGATAAACTGTTTTACTTATTCTGACCATGTTGCCTTTACCTATCTTCCTTGCAACTCACTCATGAGCCTGAAGAGACTCCAAACTACCACTGTTTCTTCTTTTGGAAAGAGGATAGGGAGCAGGGAAGACGACAAACCCTGCCATGGAAGTTTTTCATTTTCTGATCAATTCTGACATCCCTTATCTCATTGCCATGGCACAGAATAAGCTGTCATTTTACAAGCCTTCATTGGAAAATGTAGCCTTGCTGGAAGGCTACACTGGAAAACTGTCATTTTCTACCTCTGGAAAACATCAAGATTTCACACCTTAAATATGTAGCATTTGTCAATATTTTCATTTTGGAATTTTTTTTTTCCATGCTCTTCCAACTAGCTGTATTATACCTCTATTTCAACATCATAAAATAGCATTCTACAGTATGGAGTATGACATCAAACTATGATAAAAAACAACCCTAATTTTTTTTTTCTTCTTCTCCTCCAAACCATCATTCACCACTGTATGGGGCAGTAAAATAATTAGTAATATGGCATAGCATGGACTTTTTTCCACATAGTCTGTATATAAAAACAACTTTCTACAAGAAAGATATTGTCTTAAAGAAAAAAATACTGAAAATTATATATAACTACATCAAGGCAGGTATTTTATCCACTAAATCAGATATACGTGCAACAAACAAAATTATGACCACACAAAGTTGAGCTTTGTTTGCAAACACAACTAATCAGGTACAAGAAACATTTGCACTGTAGTCCAAGCTGCACACTAATCTCTCACAGCACAAATAAATACATATAAAGGACAATAGTATAATCATTCCAGGACATTTTAAATAATTTGTCACTCTTAACATGAGAGTCATAGAACCTCCAAGATAATTTTCTGAAGCAAATTTGTTCTCCTAACATCAACACTTTGCATACCCTACCAAGAACCTGAATTGGTCAATAAAGTCTTATATTAAGAACCAGAAACATGTCATAATGTTAAGCGACATAACCTGGTTTAAAAACAATGCATGAAAAAGCAAAGCATGGACCTGATTTATAATCAATGTACATACAGCAGCTTTCTTGCTGGTGATAAAAAGCTCTATATCACCTTCTAGAATTACTTACATTACCTTTATTTGTAATGCTTATATACAAAAGCTCTAAATACTTTCCCCACAAAATGCATAGTAAACAGATGTGAACTGCAATGCTTGAGGTGAGCAACAGAACAGTTTTCATCTGTGTTTCTCTGCGGAGAAGTACTTGTGTTAGGTGTCTACAATATAGTATTTTTGTATTATAACAACAGTTTACAGTTGGTTCATTGAAAACGTGTATTCTAAACACTGCGTTTCTAGAGCTGCATCATTAAAGCTCCAGAACACAAATACAGAAGTTTCAAGTGATATTGAAGAAAGTTTGCTATGTCATGAAGTTATATCCTATTATCAAGAGAAAAATAAAGGAACATAGCGTAAGAACTGACTTCAACACATTAGTTATAAGAATAAAAAAACATTCAATTTCATTCATAAAAAACATCAATGCACTATTGGGAAAATGTTTATGAAATATACAATGCTGAATTGTTTCCAAGGCTGTTGAAACAACATGAAGTTAAAGTATTACAAAAACAATTCTCATTAAAATTGCAAAACATGCATCCAATTGCAAAGCATGGTAACAAAGTGGAGTGTTACGGCAGGTTCTTAGGGCAACTTAAGCAGTAGGCACGCCAACCTTGTAACTTGTGCTGACAGAACTGTACACATATGACAGTATTGTAACATTACATAGCGGGGAGATACTACCTGTCCTGTACAGCAACCATAACAGTACATAAACAGCAAAATATGAACACTTTAGAGATTTATACTCTTAATCTATAGTGTTTGCAAGTGTTCTATGTATCCAGCAGCTATCAACAACATACCAAAGAAACCTGCATCATTCACAAGTGCAGATGGTATTTTAGGTTTGGGGTCCTGAATTTCACAGACTCACAGAATGGTTGGGGTTGGCAGGGACCTCCGGAGCCCATCTGGTCCAACCCCTGCTCCAGCAGGGCACCCAGAGCAGGGTGCCCAGCACCACGTCCAGGCGGCTTGTGAAGGTCTCCAGGGAGGAGACTCCACAGCCTCTCTGGGCAGCCTGGGCCAGGGCTGCATCACCCACACAGTAGGAAATGCTTCCTGATGTTTAGACAGAACCTCTTGTGTTCTAGTTCATGCAGACTTTGCACAGAATTTACAGAAGTGCCTGAATTCCAGTATCTCCAGACAGAAAACAAACAAAACAGATTCCTTTGTGTTCCCATCATGTTCTCTATATTATTGCAAAACAACCCTAATTTGACTGTAAGCTTGTTTTCCTGTTCTTAGTAGTGATACCCAACTCACCAATTGCCTCAAAACCACACCTTTGGCATTCCCTACCAACTCAAAAGACAGGAGACCTAAAACCACAGAACCAAGGGAAGATGTAGTGTGGGGACAGAGAAGGATGCTACTGATAATTCCAGTAGTATTCTACTTCATGGGACTCTGCTCTTAAAAAACAGTAATAAATCACTGATTTTGCAAATGTCAGAAGAATTTCCAACATACCTCCTAATTTATACTTCATTTTTATTCTCAGGCTTGATCAAAAAGATAAATACTTAGACAAAAAATGCTAGGAACACTCAATTATAGGAAACATTTACCCAAGCAGTAAGTTAATTACAGTTTAGGTTACTTAGACTGTGGCCAGTTTTAATCTATTTTATTTCCATTACTATTAATTCATAGAATTTAATGCATAAGAAGTATACTAAAAAAAAGTGCAACCAGCTTTAGGAATGGAAGTTCACTATGGAATCCCAGAATAAGAAGCTGCTGCTGTTGGTGGAGGAATGAAGTAGGGGCTCAGAACTGATCAGAGCTTAGCAAAGTTTTCTTCTTTAGTTAAGCAGTCAGTGTAAATGATGTGACAGAGGCACACATTTGGCAGCTCGGACACCATCGTCCCATTCTGACTCTATGATTGGTAAGCTCCAAAAACATGGTACTTCTGCGTTCCTCATGACAAAAACCAATCTTTTTCAAACTCCAATTCTCTGCTTATGGGACAGCAAACTAGCCACGCTGTGCTACTGCTTGCTCTCTAGCCAGAAACAGAACACATGACGATCAGCTTTTGGGGTTCTACATTCATTACGCTTACACACACGCACACAGGAACAAAGCATATCCCTCTACTGCATAGAGAAAAGCCTGTGAAACAGGGAGTGCATTCCTGGTGAGTTGATTAAATGAGTATTGTCACAGAAACGTCAAGAGAGTATTTGAAATACAATTTATGAGATATTTCGCAAGATTTTTTTTCTTGTATTTGAAATAATTGTTAGGATTATTTCAATCTGAAATAAAAGTAAACTTAGTTTTCCAAGGTGCAGCTTATTCTTCAGATCTCCACTGGGCCTGGAAATCTTACTGTTTCCATAATTTTATTGATTTTACTGTATTTCCTGTCCAAATACACTCTTAGACATTGCTAAGCAAACACTGTAATTTTCAAATTACAGTCAATTTTAAAAATATAACTTTAGCTTTATTAACTAGTTATATTTCTCTGAACAATTATCCGTTTATAATGCAATACCCAAGCACAAAAGAAGACTTACCATTTCTCTACGTCTATGTAAGCACACATTTTTAAAATCAGCAATTGTCTTGTTTTGCAGATCCAAGCCAAGAGAACAAAAGCATCTTATATCAGCCCTTATTACAGCTAGCACAAGAGCAACGTTAGCAAATCATGCAGGTTTTGCAACAGCCACTTCAATGTATTAGAAATCTTTTTACAATGAACTCCATGAGAAAAAAAAATACTAATTTCAGGAAGCCATTCTGAAAGTTAAGAAAACTTCTTGTGAGCGGCAATGACAACTACACTTTCTCACAAATATTTTTATGTACATCCACAACATATTTATCCAAATACATCCACATATGCATACATGCAGACTTATGAACAAACAGAACAAATACACAAACAGGAGTATATTACAGCCATGAAAAACAAAGGGAAAATGCAGCAAGCAAGATTTATGTTAAGACAAGACGGGAAACAAGGGCCTATTCAGGATTGCCTGAAGAACTGCTGAAATAAATCAGCATTTAATGACTGTTATAAAGCTCTAAGTTGTAGCTGCTTATATGCTGGCTGAAGGAAGCATTTTGGTTAGCCACAGACTGTTGTGTATGCCTGTAAATCTGCCTGAAAGAGGAAGATACTACGAGATGAACAGTGCGTGCAAAGGGGAAGCTTCTACTGGAACACAGTGAGGGAGATGAGTGAGAGGTACAGACTCACTCTGTCTGCGGTGCGGTGGAACAGTCCGAGGGATGCCCTGGAATGAGCCCTGCCAGGGAGAGAAGGAGGGAGCAGAATACCCACCCTGTGCAGAAAGAGAGAGGGGGAGAAGTATAATAAAAAAAGAGAACAGGGAAAAACAAGACACCAAAAAGCCACACCAATCTTTTCCATTTTCCCCCAGAAAGGGTATCATTTTATTTCCCAGTTTTTCTACTTTGTTTAGGCAAATGCTACATGCTACTAAAGCCCACATTATGATGCCCTAAACTAGCCAGAAATCTTATACACTTCCATTTTTATTCAATATATATGCACACATTTCTTTTAAAGACATTTTTAAGGGAGAAATTTAGGAGCTGAACTTTCCATGTTAAAATGCATGCTAAAATTGTTATTTTTATAGCTTTCAAAAATGTTTTTAAAGTGTCTCACTGGTTAGTATGTTGGTTAACAATACTGATCCACTGGAAAACCAATCAGCTTTAGTTTACAACAAAAAGATTCTGTCTCAAAAAAATTCCTAGCAAATCCTGGTGCATTTTGAAAGTATTATTGAATGTGAAAGAGGAGAGGGGACATTTAACTGTTTGTAGTTTATCATTTTCTCCATAGCCATACCTTTAAAAGAAAACTACCCAATTGGAACCACCCTCTTAAATCAGATAATCTTGATTTCCTATTTCAGCAAGACAGGTTTATGTCTTTACAACCCCTCCACCGTTTACCAGTTGAAAACTTCTGTTTCAGCAGGTTCTGGAATACTGGTGCTAAGAATAAGGACTGCCATTGCTTCCTGGCTACCAGTAACCAACAGATAGCAACAGCAACCATTTGTAGCTATTCCTTCATAGAGCAGGTATAACATACCTCAACAAACATCTCTACCAAAAGTGACAGGAACACAGTTTGCCCCTCCCCTCTAGTTTCTCTGCTGGCATATGGGCTGCACATCATATTTCCATGGCTGGACAAATAATTAAGCAGTATTTTATTTCCGTGCTTCTTTTAAAAGAAGAATATTAAGCATCACATTATTTTTGCAAAGAAACATTCTGCTTTTATTTATCCTAGCAGAAGTTTAAAGATTTCCCTGACCTACCACTTGTCTTCATCTAATTAGATTTTATCCACCATTATTCCAAGTTTCATTACTGTTAAGACGTAACTTAACACATGCATTTAAATCAAGTCTTGCATTTTGTTAGCTAGAACACAAACTAGAACAGGAAAGAAAAACGTCAAGAAGACTTCTTTATTCTTCCTCAGAAGAAGAGACAAAACGATTACTTGAGAGAAATCACAAGGAAAAAATTTAATTTTTATCCGATTATCTCTAGATGGAGATATTGATTACTTAACATGTTCTTACAGCCCTCCATCAGTAGCCATTGATGTTCACACCATTTTTAGACTGCTGCATGGAAGAACAACATGACTAGTTTCAGTTAAGCAGTATGACAAAACAATATATTAAGTTACATCAACCGAGACTTGTATTGAAAACAGAAATATTCGCAGGAACAGGATTAATCGATCAGTGATTGATGAGACAGTAACAAAAGCTTTGAGTTTCCACAGCACCGTACAAAAGAACATTATGTTTTTCAGGCCATCCATATTAGGTTTGCTCACATTTCATCCTGTCATGGTGGAGGAACAACAACAGAAAATTCTTTCCATTCTCTAAACATAACCTAATCTCCAGACAGTAGAAAGCCCAGTGTCACCAGGTACAGGTCTCAACTTGTAGAGACGTGTTCGATTTGGCAATGTGTTTTGTTGTTTTTTTTCCCTGCCAGATTTCTTTGACATTTTAATGCATTAAATAAGAGTGGTAAAAAGTTCATATCCTCTCCCTTCCTCTCTTTAAAAAGAGAGATTAAGACAAGTACAAGCCAGCTGATCACATAACAGTTATGATACTACTGTAAAAGCAAAGAAGTATTTAGATGCCTTGATGCATTCCAGTACTTTTTAAGCATCCATATTTGCACTTCAAAGCACAGCCCTAAATACAGTCTTCTCAGTAGTTCTTCATGGTATTTAATCATTACTCGTTGACTGGAGAAGTAAATGAAGAAAGGGCAAGTAACTTCTTCCAGTGTTCTGCCTGCTAGACTAAACTGCTCTCCAGGCATGGTTCAGTTCCCATCTCGCTAACGCCAGAGAACATCCTCTAAGCTGAGAAGCAGAACTAGCTATTCCTCTGGCAGCCGTCTTCAGAGATTACATTGCTCCATACAGGCAAATCTAAAATAAAAGCTAGACTTCTCCTTTGTAAAAATCATAAAAGCATTGCCTAATTGTACAACAAATAAAGTAATTAAAAATCAACATCAGTGAAACCAAATAAGGAACAAGAAATACAGTCTTGGGAATTTATTAGTGTGGGTATAACTTATGTTGATTTTTACAAATTATAAAGATTGTACTGATCCTCTAGATACATTACATTAAGAGATATATCTGACAATAAGCCTGGCTTATGCAAAGATAATTTCTTTTAATAGCTTTTCACAGAACTCCAGCGAAGAAATTTACAAAGCTTTCTTCTTTCAAGACTGACTCATATTCATCCCCCCCCCATTAGACAAATGTATGCTGATGTTCCCAAGAAATGCAAAGAACATCAAAAAACGCATACATGCAAATAAGCATGTCTCCTCAGATTATGGCATATATTTAACACACAGCAAATAGTAGTTTCCTAATAAATAAAGGGAAGAAACATGAATCACAATCTTTCTCGCTTGATTATTAAGAAGAACACTACTTACCTAAGCTTCTATTAAAAAAATCAATTATGCAGAAATGCAAAATGCAAAAAAAATGATAGCATTCTTCTGGGTTCTGAAGCTTAGTATGATGCAAGTCTTTACTCTTGCACTTTAATGTTAGACATCAGTCACAACAGTTCCTCCCTTCAGCTATTATGTGCATCCAGACACTAAACGTAAATCCCATTCCTCTCATTTCCCAGATACTGAAACTGTGAAACAGCAAAACCATCCCAACAGAAAAGTGATTCAGAATTAACTACCAGGCAAAATAGGAGACTCAGGAAAAGTGCAGAAGAATAAGACCAATTGAAATCAAGCAGCCTACAAAACAGAACAAAATGATGAATGTTTTTCATAGAACCTGATGAATTGTACAATTTCTGCTAAAAGCGTTGTGAAGTTTTGACCTTAACTGCACTGGAAAGATCGAGGGGGGGGGAGGGGAGTTCACTTTTAGAAAAATGCTGCTACAAAGATATTAAGGCCAGAGTTTTCCATTGCTATGAAGAGACCTCAACCTTAGAATAAGCAATCACATGAACAAAAGCATTGCTTCTGCCAGAGCAGGACAAGAGAAATATTTCTAAGCTACTGCTGCGTAGTAATCTTAGGCCAACAGCCAAACATTGTAGTTCTTTTTCCAAGGACATACCAATATCCAAAACTACTACTGCTTTAAAAGGTCTTTCCTGCTGCAGAAACAAATACAGGAAAAATCCAGTTTTATCCAAATGTCTGGAGCTTTTGAGAGCTACCAAGAAGAGATGATCTTTGCTGTCTCACCTACCATTGCCAGCTGTCCCATATAAACCCAGAGCACCACATCATGAACAAACAATGACATACTTCAAGTATCAATGCAAACAAGATGTTTTTGCAGCTGTTTCCTTTTGCTAACCTAGCCCCCAGAAAGATTATAAATGAGCAGCTCTGACATGCAATTGTATTTTTGGAAGTATAGAACATCAAGTTTGACATGCTGGTTTTACACTAAACAAACAAGAATCACCTGTGAAAGATTTAAAGGACCTCTGCTCCACATGTGCCTACATGTCATGCAGTGTCACTGTAACAAAGCAAGGAGCAGATGCACAACATGGTTATCTAGTCCAGCCATGGTTCTGTCACTTACAAAGTACATGGATTAGCGGTCTTTTTTAGTATATTACAACAGATCAGCAAGTGAACAGCACAGCAGAAAAGTGCCAGACAATGAGAGAAACCAATGCTGAATGTGTAAACACTTGCATAGCAACTAGGCTTCAATACTTGGAAATTTAAATTAATAGTTGCAGAGTCAAAGCATAATGAAAATGTATGGCTCAGGTGGAAGAAGATGCTCAAAAAAGACAACAGTACACAGACAGCCAAAGTATTATGAAGATTCACCAAAACAATTGACGTGAAAGGCTTTGGAACAACAAACAGGAACAATACTCTAATGGAAGGCAAAGAGTACCTCAGTGCAGAAGTAGAGGTGTAGCAAAGAACAAGAATATTGCATGCTGCCATGCACGCTGAGTTTTTCTATTGTCGTTTTACCAGAGACAAGAATGAACTTATATATACCTTTGGGAAGCAAAACAAATCTCATCTCACTTACTATTCTGATACAAAGGAGAAAGCCAGCTCTTACTGTTCACTATTTACTGTTTCAGGGCATGGGAGAGCACTTGAATTAGGAGGAATTCTGTTATGCTAAGGAACTGTACCTCAGGGGCCAGAATCCTTTACAGACACATTCATCCAAATTCAGGGGTTTATAGTTAGCTTGATGTATTTTACTTCTCAGTATCCACAAACAATCCTTCCAGTTCAAGAAGCCAAATAATTTGTCAACAGACACTGAAGACTTGACATCTAACCCCTGTAACCTCAGTATCTTTAAAAATCATTATTTAGCATGCTTCTAAGCATGCGAGACAACTGTGGCAATAGATGCTCAAATTTTTGTTCCCTGTAAGCTTTCTCCATCAACATTAAATTCTTCAGATAATTTTATAGTGTCCAGAGGAGGGCGACGAAGATGGTGAAGGGCCTGGAGCGGCTGAGGTCACTTGGCCTGTTCAGCCTGGAGAAGAGGAGGCTGAGGGGAGACCTCATCGCAGTCTACAACTTCCTTGCGAGGGGGAGCGGAGGGCCGGGCGCCGACCTATTCTCCTTAATCACCAGTGATAGAACCCGCAGCAATGGTGTCAAGCTGAGGCAGGGGAGGTTTAGGTTGGACATTAGGAAGAGGTTCTTCACTGAGAGGGTGGTTGCACACTGGAACAGGCTCCCCAGTGAAGTAGTCANTTTTTTTTTTTTTTTCCATGATAGATAAACAGGCATATATTGACTGGAAGTGAATTCATTATAAGAGATCTATATAAAATCCCTCTAGAAATGTCATGGTCTACCTGTCAGTCAATACTTGTACAAGCCTTTACTCTGAAGATGGCTAACCAAAAATAATGGTTCCCTCTAAGCTATCATTGTCTATACAAAATCAGAACTTACATAATGTAGTTTTGAGCATACTAGCAGGACACTACATACAAGGCATACTTTGTAAAAGAGTGGCTGGGCAATAAGTAGCTATCTATTAAATCTTAATATACCCAACTTTTCAAAACATTTCAAAAACAGGTTTGAAGAACTAACCTAAAGTTACATAGATTACCTTTATGTACATATTTACCTTTAAATATGACCCCCTCTCCCCCCCCCAAAAAAAGTATTTTAAAAAAAAGACTACGTGGTCCCTACAAAGAATAACCCCAAATTTATTTTCACATCAGGATGGGCCATTTTCTAGAAATACATCTGGTAGTAAAGAAACCAACAGATAAGAACATAACATTTTTGAAAGAATATGTTTAATGATACTTACATGTCTATTTACTAGAAAAACCATCATGTGATCACGAATATTAGCTATTTTAAATGGAGACTAAGATTGCAACAAATTACTGCAATTAATATGGTCTTAAATTCCTGAGATCTTTTAATAGCCGATTTCCACTCTCACAATTCCTTGGATTATTCCAGCATCTATTCTTTGTCTAACATTACATTAACAACGTTTGTTAAGCACATTTCTGGAAGTATTTCTTGAAACAGTCAATTACTCTAAGTATGTGCAAGGACTTATTTATGCTTTACAAATTAACACATAGTATCAGTTCCACTAGAATTTGTAAATTGTTGGAATAAAGTTACACAAACCTAACTGAAGTAGCTTCCTGATATTCATCATCATTTAAAGTGACTGGCAGGTCAGTGCTTTCAGAAGAAAACAAAACAGTTGAATATTCATCAACTTTGATAATTAACGTGCTTAACGAATCAAAAAGCTTATATGCCTCAAAGGGGTTCTGTGTCCATTGCCAAGATTTCAATTCTAATTTGGTTTTTAAAAATGTAGTCTATATAAAACCTTCATAACTTTATAAAGTTATATGTACTGGGAACAGCATGCAGCTGCTACAGGGGAGGTTCAGGTTGGGGAAAAGAATAGAAGAGCTCAAAAGCTCCAAAGACATAGGAAAACAGAAACATCAAGGACATTACATGTACTTACTGGAACAACAGAGGTGTCAGAGCAAACTAAGAACCACTTAAGTTATGTTCTCTTACTTTGGGTGCTTACTAGAGAAGAGAATGTTGGAAGGCTAGGTCTCAACAGGAAAAAACTGTTTGCTAGCAACTGGTGAACATACCACATGGTGGTATTTCTATCCTAGCACTAGATATTTAAAAGAATAGTTTTAAGATGGCTGGCAGGGTGATTCATCTTTACTGCAACCTGAGACATCAAATAAGTTGAAGCAGGGTAAAAGGAAACAAGAATTCTAACCCATTTTTAATCTTCTAATGAAATCTCTTAGAATCTCTAGAGCAGTAGTTGCAAGATTGTGACTGATAAAAGCCTTGTTCATCATTCAAAGACATTTCTTTGTTATTATATAATATCAAAAGTGTTGTCTCCCCTCACATCACCTTAGGTATTCCATTAGTGATCCATGAAGAATGTAACAGTTTCGTATAATGGAAGCAAATATGATCCATGCAACAACATATGGGAATGAACATGTCCTCTGTCAAAGTGATTTTCACCCAGTAATTTTTTGAATAAACCCAAGTTCTTCAAATAAATGGCTAAAGAAAAAAAATAGCTTTTTGTTGTTGTTTTGTTTTTTTGTTTTTTGTTTTTTACACTTAGCAAGTGAAAGTTAGAATACATTGCTACATTTCCTCAAACATGCGCACAGCAACAATGAAACTTCAACAAGGAAAAAAACAGATATGGATACCTATGACTTGAAAATCAAGATAGGAAAATGTCTTAATGTATTGTTAGATATACAGCATGGGCTGCCTGTAACATAAATAGTGCAAAAGATGATTAAGCAGAGAATTCTAAAGTTTAATTATGTATTTTAAAATAAAAAGTTGTAAAAGTTTGTAATAATCTTTTAAATAAGAAAAAGGTCTGCAAAAGAATATGTAAGGTAGGCACAGCAAAAAGGATATATGAATAAAACACTCATTTAAGAGCATAATCTCTTAAATAAGGGCAATTGGTATAACAGGATTAATAATAAAATTGGGGAAAGAAATACAAAAAGTCACATCCAAGAAGGAATGGCAAGTTTTACTCACAGAACTCCTTCTCCAGGAGGTTTGTGTAAATTTATCAGCACACACGGACGTCGCCCCTGTAGATTTTTGGCTGTCTTTCTGGCAGTTACATCTAGTGGCCTTAATCCCCCAAGAAAGAGAAAGGAGAATTTATTAGAAAATAACTAATTAAGATTCTTGAAAAGCACCATAAGGCCCAGCACCTCATACCTTCTGGCAGCATTTGGTCACCATATTTGTTTAGCATTGATACAAATAAAGTATTGGTCTAGTGTTAATCGCTTATTTAACAATTAATTCCCATGGACTATTCCTCCCTCCCAGGAGAGTACTTGAGAGAAGTGTCATACATATGCATACATATACATACATAAAAATGCAGTAACTACAAATATCTGCAGTTAATCAAGAAGATGAACAGCTAGGTTACAATATGATCAAAATCTTTACCCAGTATACATAAAGATATGAAACTGAAACATTATAAACGTTTCTACCACTTAACAAAGGAAGGTTGCCAGAACCAAATGCAGAGATATGCATGGCAAAATCCAAAATTTACTTTGAACAAGAGCAAAAAAAATGAAAAGGCATACAATAATTTTGCTTGAGGATATCTGTGTTCACCTGGGCCTGATTTATGATAAGTGTCCCCTGGTTTCGGAGCCGGAACTTTTATTCGGTCAATTTAATATTAAAAATACAAACCATGACTGGCCTACTGAATTGAAGATCCCACCAAAAAGAACCAAAATCAGAAGTTTAGCCCTCTTAAAGCCTTTGTAAGAATTACCTATTAAAATTGCACTCTGCAGGACATACTCGGGATTTTGTTAAGCATTATACTTACAAGTTGATGCTCTAATTGGTTGATTGTATCATCCTTTTTCTTCAGTTCATCTTTAAGCTGCCTGATCTCATTCACCAAATCTTCTGTCTGCAACAGAACATCAGGCAATACGAGGTTTTCCATAAGGGCTACACAATCTAAATCAACAACTCTACAGGACATACTACATCAGATGTTCATGGAGCCCTAGCAGTAATATTAGCACATGCTTTCCTCATCTTATTCACATGGTGAGACAAGCTGATGAATACACCTAAAGAATGAAGAAACTTGACTAGAACTCTCTTTAAAAGACAGAGTTTAGCCAACCCACTAAATCTGCAGTAAGTAAATCAGCCGCAGTTTCAATGCAGATTCATCTGTTGCACAAGAAACTAGTGTGATGGAGATAAAAAAAACTCTAACCATCAATACTACCTCTAGCAGTATTTGTATTAGTAATATTAGTATTAGACCATTTCCGGAATCTGAACGTGCACAAATCTGTGTGACATCCGAGGTCCCTGAGGGAACTGGCAGATGAAGTTCCCAAGTCACTATCCATCAAATTTGAAAAGTCATGGCAGTCTGGTGAAGTCCTGCTGACTGGAAAAGAGGAAATATAACGCCCACTTTTAAAAAGGGAAAAAAGGAAGACCTCGGGACTACAGGCCAGTCAGTCTCACCTCTGTGCCATGCAAGATCATGGAGCAGATCCTCCCGGAAACTATGCTAAGGCATATGGAAAACAGAGAGGTGATTGGTTACAGCCAACACACTTTCACTAAGGGCAAATCATGCCTGACAAATTTGATGGCCTTTTATGTTGGGGTTACAGCACTGGTGTTTAAGGGAATAGCAACTGAGGTCATCTACCTGGACTTGTGCAGAACACTTGACACTGTCCCACACAACATCCTTGTCTCTAAAATGGAGAGATGTGGATTTGATAGATGGACCACTTGGTGGATAAGGAATTGGCTGGATAGTCACATTCAAAGAGTTGCAGTCAACGGCTCAGTGTCCAGGTGGAGACCGGTGGTGTCCCTCAGCGGTCAGTATTGGGACTGGTATTTAACATCATTGTTGGTGACAAGGTCAGTTAAACCTAGCTTTTTTATTTTTTATTTTTTTGCTATAAAGTTAAAAAGCGGTATTTTTTCCCTTAGGATTTAAAACTAAGATTGTGAGGGAGGTGACTGTAGGACAAGCACAACAAAAGTATCAGACAAACAATTCAAGAGAAAAGAAGGCCCAAATGTTAATAATGTAGAAATCAGCATTGCTAAAGTATGATATATATATAGATCTATGGTTTTGGCAAACCTCTTAAACCCTGAAACCAGGATTTGGACAAATGACCTTCAAACAGAAATAGGATTAGAAGTGTTCTTCCCTTTCAAAATGTATTTTCAACTTCATTATCTCTTCAACAAGTATTATTCCCCTACTGTAGCATAGGATTAGTGATCTTTATTGATTTTGCAGTAAGAGCCTCAAGTAATTCCATAAAACTTTAACACTGTAGAAAGCACAACAAGTCTGTGACCATAAAAGAAGATTCTTTGTGGAATATCCATTGTGATTGCTTCTCTTTAATACCCATTCTAAAACAATAAAAACATCTTTGATTTTGTGGGGTTTATTCTGTTTACTTTTAAGTTCTTGTGTCTGCTATGCCTGCATTATTTCAGGAAAAACTTGCTTTAGATGAAAGATATTTTAAACTGGAGCATAAGTCAACAGAAAATGTAATGAAACACAGTACGTAATGAAAATCATGGTATGATCACACTTCAAAGCAAAAACTGTCTTTTCAAATTCTAACAGTTATCGAACAGAAAAATCTTGAATGATGTTAATCTACGGTTGTTAATTCCCCACAACTGCTACAAATATCAAGTTATTTTAATTATTTAAATTGTACTGGCATTAGTAAGTATTTTAAAAGGTCAAATAACTCCTTCTCTTTTAACAAAACTGAGAAGATGATCTATATACACACATTTGCTAGGCTTACATTTGAACAGATGCAAGAAATGCTACTTCAGTAATAAAAATTAATGTTCTTTTTACAAACAGGTTTGTATCTGTTCTGGAGAGTAAATCAGTATCAGTTACCTTAAAATAAGTTGACTCAGGTTCTTGTGGTTCTGGACTTGATGGAATTGAGAGTGGGATGTCCTGGAGTGACACATTTTCATCATTCTAACAGAGAATAAGAACAAATCATCAAATCACTTGCTGAACAACTTTCAAACTTTCTTTCAAGGATGTAGACACCAACTCAGCAGAACCTGTAACAGTTGTCTGATCTCCCTCACTGTGAGTTTTCCTTTTCTTTTTTTTTTTGAATCTGATATGAAAGCATGCTTTGCAGCATCACACGTACACTGCCCAAATGAGGGCCATGAACAGCCTCTCACTCCTCATGAAGCTATCGGAGTAGCGGCAGCTATGCCAAAACATATTGGTTTTGTGCAAAAACTGGCCATTCTGTTCAAATTTTTTTTTTTTTTAATTGGGAAAGAATAGCGATACTATGCGATTTTAGAAGCTTCATTCCCTTCAGTATCCATTCTAAAATGGACGAGCAATATCAAAACATACAGCCCAAATACTTCGACTTGGACATCTTAACCAAAAAAAGCAACATTTACCACTGTGCAGTCTAATACAAAATTATTTCACAGCCATGAGAACTAAATATCAAATATAAAAACTGGAAACATGAAAATCTATTCTTCCCCCCTATAATGATGGCCATAAATTCTGAAATTAAACACACCAAGGAGAAACAGAAAGAACCAGCAACGACACCAATGGATAATTGCTTAGATATGTCCTGAAACACTTGCACTGTCA
>VXAA01000086.1:1203113-1246468 GCA_013399115.1 Anseranas semipalmata | reverse complement strand
TAGATTCTTTTATTAAAAATAAAATAAAACCCATTAGAAACAAATGGGTTTTAAACAAACATTTTCAGCAATTATCTTGTGGTTCCTCACAATGTAAGCTGTGTTTTAACATGCAGGATTTTAAAAGAATGTACTACTAATAATGTAATGATAATTTCGTCTTGAGAATTCCTTGAACATTCTAACAGCTATAGCTCATGAAGAAGCTGAAAAATAATGAAGTTTTTAAAGCTTTATCAAAGTCTAGCCTTTGATGCCTAAAAGAAGCACAGTCAATGCCAAGTTTTCACCACTACAAATTACTCATTTGAATAGTCCCATTTGCTAATTTAGCATTTTTGTAAAGGTGCAAAGAGAAAACTCACCAAGTGTTCAGCAAGTAGAGGGTGCTATTCACCTGCTCACTACTTGACATTTTACTGTGCATTTGACTGTAATTTTATTGAAATATTACCACGGATGTCATACACAGTTTCAATTTCCACTGTCAAACACTGTTATAATGCTAGCTCCACAACTAACAACCAACAGTTTAAATCTAAGATATGCCATTTTTATTTGCTACGTTATCTATTTCTTTAGTTCTGTTTCTTTCAGTTTCAGTAACATCAGGACTAAAAAAAAAAAAAAGCCTACCAAACCACCAAAGGGCATTCCTACTGCACAAATCATCAGTAGCCTGAACCCTTATTTCACATTCCACAATTTACCACTGGTTATTTAAAGTAATAAGTGGGTCAGTGAGAAAGGTAGTATTTAGCCAATATAGCACACAGGAATAGCCAATTAGCTATTCTTAGACAAATCCACCCACAATCTCTTTTCCGGCACTGGGAAGCACCTGCACAGGCCTGCGAGAAGTGGTGGTTTGTCCAGAGAGACAGATGATTCCACGCATGCAGGAGAAGGTGGGAGACACATCCAGGAATAGAAACTGTGGTGAGGAAAGGATACTGTTTCCGAAATGTTCTCTAAGTCTAAGCAAACAATTCATTTTCCTTCGTCTACTCTTTTGCTGACAAAATTCTAAGAGATTACAAAGGATTATTTACACAAGTGGGCTTGTGAATTCCCATCAGTCAGTGACGAGAGTTACAGAGCACTCTGCATTTAAACCGCCCCAACAAACTTCATGTCCACCTAAAGTGAAACATCCTGTAATTGCCAAAATCGCAATGCCTACTTCAAGACAGACTCCTAATCATTTAGTATGGTACATTCTGCAATTTATTAAGCTGATTTATAAGCCTTAGCCACAGCATTCTGAAGTTTGTTCAGACCTTGTCAACCTAGGGGCACACACTTCATCTTCCTCGGTGTGACCTCATTTTAACAAAGAAAAAGAAGCAGTTTTGTCTCACACTGGCAGCTCAGTAAACAAAATTATTTTTTATGACAACATACATATTCCACCCTATCTTCTCTGCTCTCTGGTTGGCCACTGATTCTCATAGTTTCTAATATATTTCATTTCTGACTGGTTATTCTCTTTGGGTGGCTCCTCTCCAAATTTCAGTTCATTCCTTCAACTGGCTGAACTGAGGACAGATTTTGTTTCATTTAAACCACTGTCAGTCTAACCATCTAGTATTATTCAGCTTATCGATCACCTTTCCACTACACTTAATCACACTGTAGCATGATTAAACATTTTAGAAGTTACTTGAGGCTTTGGAGTTTGCCTTCCCTTACTTTCTCAAACCTCAGCTCGCCACATTTATTTTCTGCTTTTAATTCAGTCCCTGCTGTGAAGAAGCTGAAGGTTCTGACTATTAATCTCTTCTGTCCGTGCTTCCATCATGCCCCCAGAAAAAAGAGTAATTAAAATAAAATTAGCAATGCTACATTTTGTGCTGTGTTCTAAATATTGCAAATTCCAATCAGCACTTCTTTTTTCCCTACAGAGCACTAACTTCAAGCATTTTGTCAGTATAAACCAAGATCTTATTCTGTCAATGCCATTTGGAATCTATTTTCCACTGAAGTAGAAAGTAACAATTTCAGAGAAGACTTAGCAGATAAGCATTTGGATGGATCCTTTAAAATACACTTGCCAGCTGGAAAATCTGCTACATGATACAGATGATACATCCCGAAACAGATTTGAGTGCAAGGTTTCTCCAAATGTAACAACACTTTCTCAAACAATTCCACATTTTTGTTCTGTTGTCATTTCTAGTGACTGGACATAACTGTTTATGTTCCGTTTATATCAGCAATAGGAGGTCGCAGAGTATGTAAATGGTAACCACCACCAGTTCCCAATATACAGCACAAGCCTACAGCAGCAACTAGCAGATATTAGCAGTGTCCCATATGTTTTTTCATGTTTCTTAGAAAAGCTTACAGTTTCAAGATACACACAAAAAGCAAATAATGACAGGCTCCAGTACATTCTGCAGTTGCCCTGCTGGGTAGTAACAGGGAAGTAATCACCAGGTTTCCATGACAGTAGCATGTTTCAGCTAGGAATTTGTTTCAGAGAACAGTCAAAGTATAGCAAAATATTAATGAACTACTGGTTTCCTTCTGAAGGTGAAACTAAATTCATTAACAATCTTAAAATTCCAAACTCCATCTAAACATTTTTTTAAGCTGCTGTGGAAGATCTGGTATGCAACGTTAAATAAGTTACTATACACCATTTTAACAGAGAAAGATTTTTACTTCATGAGCACCTTTCAATTACACAAGATTGCTTTTACAGCTGACATTCAAAAGTGTCTGTACTAGTAAAAACTACTAAATTCAGATAATGATTAAAATGTAAACATCTCAGAAGAATCACTAAGCCACCACACAAGTGATGTTCAGAGGTCACAAGATACCTGAAAAAGTGCAGCTTCCAAGAAAAAACACCTTTTTTATATGTATATTCAGAAACAGTCCAATTAGTTGCTGACTTAAATATGCAATTGGCAAATAGTTAAATCAACGAGGCGAACTATTTCATGGTTAAGAAAAAAAATGCAAGTAACAGCAACAGTTGCAATTTATACATTACAGAGAATGTTTGTACTTAATTTACCAATTAAATCTGCATCTTCCTTGTCTTCAGGACTCTCATAATAAAAGGTAAATATTGGACAGATCTCAGGAAAAGCAAAAAGAGAAGAACAATGAATATATACTCCAAAGGAACTCAAGTGACTCATGAAACTAATCCATCAGCAAAAATACATTGATGCATTGAACAATTTTGCACTGTATATTTTATTTTTCCATTCATACTTTTTCATACACTTCAGATCGTCATATCTGATATGTTATAATGAAGATTTGTGCTTGAAAAACAGAGCTTTCATGAATAGAAAGGAAATTAAGTTGGAAAGAAACTTTTATAAGCCTTGTATCCCCCGGAAAAGGGCTTCGCAGATCTTACAGTTCTGTCAACTGCTTCATGTTTTAGTCCTCCCTAAAAATATAAGTGCTTATTTGAGATAAGACAAGGTGGGTGGGAATCACTGCTGCCATTCTTGAGAGGAATTACTACAGAGGATGGTCAATCCTTGCCTAGATCAAAGGCTCCAGTGCCTCTGAAATAATGCAATTCTTATTTAAGTAAGGAAGCTCTGACACATGAGTTTTGTAGCCTCAACCTAGAGCAGCAAGTTTAAGAAATTGAGGAAGAGAAGGAAGTAATCTTTAAGATCAAAATAAAACATTTACTATTGGGCATGCAAATGAAGCATCTTAGTCAATATTTAAGAGGCATTAACATCGAGATGTCAATTGCCACTAGTTACAGACTGCTTACAACAGAAAGTTAGTGCTTCAGTTAAATTTTAAGTGAGAACATGAACCAGTAGCTCAACATCTCCCCGTAAATAATTACAGCTGCATTTAGGGCAAAAAGAAGGTATATTATCCATATAAGCTGGTATAACATTACCAGAAAATCAGAAGTTTACACTTACCACAGTGAAAATTTCAAAAATTCTGCATGAGATAGACCGCTATTCTCTATTTCACTGTTTGTTTTAAGACACAGAATGGCAGTATGCAAGAAGCAAGTAGACAGCATGTGTGCTGCTGGCATCGTTATCCTCGTCACAAAGAGTTCAGAGAAGGCTAGACTACTCTAATAAATACTTATATTTCCAGGCAAAACTCTGCACTTGACACAAATCCCATGCCATTGCAGCTCTGTTATTTCAAGATACTTTAGATATGATTATGTGAGCTACAGTCACAGCAATGAATCCAGTACAGCACATCAAGTCTCCCTTGGAGTCTGCTAGGTATATATTCATTGTGTGCTATGCTCTGCAGTAGGGCACACCACAGTTGATTTGACAATTGTATAAGTTTAATTATTGTCTCTTTCTTAAAAAAAAGAACAAAAAAACAAAAAAACCACACTACTCCTCACACCTGAAACCTGACTACAGTTCTACTCCCACCCAAATTAGAAACATAGCTAAAATCAAAGCTCAAAAAAAAGTAATATTTATACACTTAAATATATAATATAGGTGAAGCAAATACAAGAACTTTTGCTTCCTTTACTAAAACTAGTGTTTGAAAGGAGCTCTGACTTTCTATCTTGCTTTTTCACATATTGTAAGCAGCAGCCTGTCATAAAAGCCAGACTGAGTGTTCAGACTGCTAAACTTCATGTAATTGTTTCCAAAATTATATTTTTTTTTATAATCAAGGAAAAAAATGCAGTGTTTTTATTCGTTGCTGTTATTACGAAACTAATTTTTGCAGTACAAGTGGAAGAAATCAAGCTTTTGGCTAGAGAAACAAATTTTAAAGAACATATCTTAGGAGTAACTATTTGCCTCAATGCTTGTATAAAAAACAAGACTTACAGAAGAGACAAGGCTCATCTTCTGTCACCTTTCAGACAAGTCTGACTATTATAAATTAGGGCAAGATTTAAAATATCTTATTCTGCAAGGCCATACACTATTTGGCTATAACTTGCACACCTTCACACAATGAACTACACGTACACAGATCATTTGTTTAGTTGCTTAATTGCCCTTGTGTTGAAGGCATTAAGAGCTCTGGCTAAGAAGTTCCCTGTTATCTCATGCACTAATCACATGCTTGAGGCTGTTGGGAGGCACAGTTTATGCAGCCTACTGCTCAGACATTGGCCTTTAAGAACACATCCTCCCTCTCTGACATTGTTATTTTCTGTACAATGGTATTTCTGATTTTGTCAGTGGAAAAACATCTCCAGTATTCTCTGTTACCATAGGGAACAAATGCTCACATTTCTAAAAGGCAGAGTCATATCCTTAAATTAACGTCAAGACTGATTTGCTTTTTGCTTTATTGTGCTTTGTTTTAGAGTCTTACTTTTAAGACACAAAGCTTTTTTCATTATATTATGCTGTTAGGAAAGAACAGCAATAACTCTAATATTAAAGAAAACATCACACATACTTTTCCATGTTAATCTTTAAATACATCCAAAGAGGAAGTCCTACAGATTTTTATTTGTTTAAAGACAAAGGAATTTTTGCAGTTGAAAGATCATACTTTTGCAGAATCATCCTTTGGTTCACCAACTCCAACAATTTGCCGAGATTTGAGGTGAAATGAAAAAGCTCCTTAAAAGCTTATGACAATACGCTAGAAAGGTTAAGTTCTAGTATTTCCAATAGGGATGACCTAGCAGGATTTGCTAAGCTTCTTGCTGAAACACAGAGAAATGATGAAAAGAAAGAAGAAAACAAAGTTTTCTATTTCTATTGCCACTCACTTGCTGAATGCAAGTTTGTTCAATGTGATAGATTTTTATTTATTTTTTACTCCTAGCCTTCTAGAACCTCATTAAATAAAAGACTGTCTTCACATCCACTGATTTAATTTACCATTATTTCCACAGAGAAGCAGAATACTAATACATAACATTTTTGCATTCACTAAAGTGCTGAAAAGACAGAAAAGTGCTATTTTAAATAGCAATAAAAAGTGCACGCTTTCTTAAACGCTGTAAATCAATGTATAAAGAAAATGAAAATAGTCTAATAAGGCCAGATGACTAACCCATCTGGGCCCACTCTCCAATATACTTTTTGGCTTTTGTTCTATTTAAACAGCTCACCTGGTGCAGTAATCTTTTCAGTTTCAATAACTGAGTTTTTACAGCTGTGCAGTCTTGGACCATGTGCCGAAGTGTCATTTCATCAAGCATCACAGTATTCTCTGGTAAGCCCACCAGCTGTCTAGAAGCCTGGTAAAAATTTGGTGCTCCATAGCTTTCAAACTGACCAACAGGAGACTCTAGGTAGTTTGATCCCCTGATAAAAAAAATTATATTTATATATACATACACACACACACACGTATACACATATATACACATAGGAATGACAAACTAGAGCTACAAAGCATTTAGTAAAACAAATTGTTATGTAACATAGGCTGTATTTACATAATGTGGTATACAGAGGAAAATACATCAGAAAATGCTAATGCTATTTCACTTTCCTTCCAACTTGCATAAATCCACAGACCAACAACTACAGTACCCTAAGACCAGTTTGCTCATCATAATTTCTATAAACTCAGTCATGCAAGCTAGCCTGTAAGAACTATAGAATTATATGTATTTTAAAAACAAATTGGTAAGTAAAAAATTGTCCAAACTTAAAACATGCAAGTAATAAGACACTAATATTTTCCCATGGAATATATATGGTAATTTAAGCAAGCATTTATAGTATCCTATAAAGACAACTAACAAATCACAACATTTCCAAGTTAAGTTCCAGCTCAAGGAAAAACACCCGTATTTTTGACAGAAACCAGAGTTTTACAAAGAAATCATTACAAATCTGAGTGGTGCTCCCACTCAGACATGCTATTCATTAACATACAACTATTCTAAAAATGTCTTGTACTCAGCATCACTCGATACTCTTTAGTGCCAAAAGAGATTTATCATCATAGTATTTTAATTGGGGCTTAGGTAGAAGAGAAGTCCTTTACCTGTTCAAATCATTTTTTCCATGGATATAGTGATCAGTATGGCCAAGATGATAGTGATCCTGTGCATTCCATCGCTGCTGTGGTGCTCTTTTCCAGAATCCTTCCTGATGTTGCCTAGCATTTCTGTCTTGTCTATCATAACGGCTCATATTGTCACATTCCTCTACAGAGATTGAAAAATGAAAAAAAAATTACAGAATTTATTCCCAGGACCACAAACAAAATATTTACTATGTGCTGATAACAGATGCAATATAAAATCTGTTCAATTTTTTTTTTTAAACCAGTCAAAAAAGTAAGCATTTTTAGAATAATCAGACTTCTGTAATAAACTCAGGTTTTTACTAACATAAAAAACTTGTTAGAAGAATAAAAGTAACCTGCAACAGAAACTACAGAGTTCAGCCTTCACAGTATTTCAGGTCTAAGAAAAAAATCGTTTGAAGGAGACAGGTCTATGGGGGATGGAAAAAAAAGTAACATGTTCTTCTCTTTCTTATAGACAGTATCTTCAGGATTTTAAGAAGTTTCAACAACACAAACACAAAGATATTTTGAAAAAGGGCCAGCACTTTGTTACAAAAAAAGAACAGTTTCAGAACTTAAAATACATATGTATCTCACCCTAGTCATCTGTCTTGTGTTTCAACTCGAGAGAATTTTAATCTTTATTTACCTGGACAGTAAGCATGACTTAAAACAAGCAAACAAAAATAATCTCTTTACAACACTAACTTCTGCAAAGCAAAGCACATTCCACAAACTTCTGAAGTGAACAAACGCTATATTTGGCAACAGCTTGTAAATCACTAGAAGCAAAGCCAAAACAACTGCTACCCGTGCACTCCGGCACAGTGAAACAGTCTTAAACTGCTATTCTGCCATTACACCGTCTCCTTCACTTACCCAATGAGCTTTTCCTCACATTGTCATTCCTTTGCTAGAAGATTAAATCTACACAAGAGGACATTGTTTTATTCGGCTGCCTACTCAGCCATAGCTGCGCATGAGACGCCCATAAACAGGCCTTCCTTCCTGCTGAGCTCCCAGCCTGCGTGGTGTTGGGAAAGGAGCCCAGTCTTACCCTGTGATTTAAAACTGCCATCCTCACTCGCTGCATACTTGTTGAACTAGAACTGCTGCTATAAATAGCGTCCAAGCGGCATCCTGGACTCCAAAATGAAACAAGGAGAGTTTCTGTAGACCTGGGAAGTCTTAAAAGGCTGATATCAGTGAAGTCGCACACAAGTATGGAAAAAGCACTGGCAAAAAGTGCTGCTAACTGTTATTATAATAAATACTCATATCTCCAATTCAGTTTTTAATCAACTAGTTCAATGATAAAAAAAATAGCTTATACACCTAAAATAACAGAAGATTTGTTTTCCTTTAGAAGCATCCTTCTACAGCTAGCACTCCATGAAAGTTCAAACAGGTCAATTCAAAATAAACCCTCAGTAAGTTTGTAGGTAATTACGATATTCAGCTTTGGAAAACAAATTGAGACACTGAATAAAAACCATAGGAATATTAGCAAAGAACAAGCTTCACTTTTTCAGTTAGTCATGTTTACTTAAGGGAAAGCATGAGATGACTTCTGAATTCTTTTTTTCAGAACCTATCTTGAAATCACTGACTTTTTAGCAGAGAAGTGATTATAGCAGAGATACCCAATTCATTCCACATTAATTTTATATAGAAATCCACTTCAAAAAAAAAAAAAAAAAAATGCCCTGAACAGTAGTAATTATCTAATACTGATCCCAAACAGTAATAGTTTCTCCACCTGAACCACTAGCTTAAACAGCAGTCACAAGACATATTCCAGCTACATGAACACTACTGATACTTGCTGTAGCAGTGTGAGTACAGATTATGTTTATTATATTGATGCAATTAAGAAAGCAGTGATGTAAAAACAGTATTTCACTTGTGTCTAGATTAAACGGTAAGCTAACTTTTTGTGTGTGTGGCAAACATTTACCTTTAAAATGCACATATTTTGAACAGTTTTTAAATTCATTTTCAATGGAATTACTGATGCAGATGCACTGCATGCTTTATAAACAACAACAAAAAACACTTAAAAAATGATCTATCCCTTAAAATTGTTTCTTAGTTTTTCCAACAAGCTAACAATTAACATTATTGAAAGAATGCTTAGTGCATGACCACCAGTACTGTAAGCAATCACGTATACTTGGTTTGTTATTCACTCCAAGAAGAATTACACTGTCTTTCACATCTGAAAAAATCATTCCAGCAACATTTTCAAGTATAGCTGAAGCATAAGACTGAATGACTAACTTCAAAGTTTGAAGCTTATTCTATACAAATAGTTTAAAGAAACAGTCTGCAACAAGGTTTGTGTTTTTTTTTTTTTTTTTGCCTTATTTTTAAATAAAAGGCAGTACATTTCTAACTTTAGAAGAGTTGTATTAATATCTACATTTCAGCAAAGAAACAAGTTACCTAAATAAAAACCAATCTGAAGTGTGCATCTTATTAAAGCAGAAGTCAGAACAATGAAATACAAAAATATCTTAAGCCCATAATGCAGTTTCACAGTAAGATTGCTTGGTTAATTTACTAACCTTTGTCATGAGGTGGGTCCTCAGGTAGGTCCACATCGAGCATGAGATCATCATCTTCAAGATCACATGAATCAAGATTATTCAAGATATCCTACAGGAAAGAAAATGGCAGATGGAGCTGTTTTCATGATACTTCATTTATTCCACTGCCATAAAGAAGTGATTTCTAAGCTTGTTACATTTGTACTGTACACACATCTGATGTTGTCAGCAGCTTCCTCTCTTTTGAGACCAAGATCAGCCTTACCTGAGACTGCCTATACAAACTAATGACCCTTCTACTGATTAATACAGTAACAGCACTAGATGGATGGATTAAAACAATTTTTTGCTTCGTGCCTATGGAATACTCCCAAGATTTTTCTATTCATTAATAGTTGGCATGCATTGTAAAACTAAATTATTTTGCTCACTTAGATTTCAAAGACAACTCTGTGAGAAGAAGATGTTAAATTATCTTATTTCAGCTCTTATGTCACATTGATCAAAAGTTCAAGTCATTGAAAGGGAAGTGGGGGGTTAGGGAACCTATAGTGTCTTGGTTTAAACCTTACCTTAAACCTTAGGAGGGTGAGTGTTTCAACTCCTTTAAATGTTGTCTTTATGGAAGGCTTAAAGATCAACTTAAAACACTTTTTCTGAACCAATTTATTTAGAATAGCAAGAAAAAGAACATGGAAGATTATTTTCTAAGCAATTATTGAGCAGAACTCTATCTTCACATTTTCAAAGCTAAACACAATGGCAGCACCAGACACTTCAGTTTTGTACACCTATTCTTCATACGGGTGCAAGTTTTCTTTTCTTGTATACTATTACAAGAGAATAACTCCATTAAAACTAATAAGAACAACCACTCACAATCTGGAACAGTCACGGATTTTCTCAGGCACTGGCACACTCATCTTACAGTAAGAGACAAAAATCCAACTGCAAGCTGTAATTGAAGAACTTTATTAACATATTTTCTTCTATTGACTCTTTCAGGGAAAAAAGTCACTGTTTTATACCTTTGACACCTTGTTGCTAAGTCTAAATGTCTAGACATTGTATTTTCAGATTAAGATTTACTTTGTTGCTATATTTCAGCATAAATAATAACCAAAACCAGACTTAAGACAAATATTGTCCCTCTAAAATAAACAAATATAGAGGCCTCACCATCCTTCAAATGTTATGAAAGGCATCTTTTGCTGTAGAGAAAAACAACACAGAACCCTTTAATGAGCTGTGAAATAGTACCTGAACATGCTTCTGGCTTTTAAGCATGTTTTGGTGTGGGACAGCAGCAAGTGAACACCTATATCCCTTAATGGGTTTTGTCAGCCAGAGATTGGAATAGTTCCAAGGTTTTGATGAGAACCTACAGCTTCCAGCAGCTTTTTCAGCCAACAAAATTTAAAATACGCAATTATCAGCACCAAGCACTGCTGCCTTTTATCTTTAAAACTGTGCTATATATAAAGCTGTTTCTAAAGTTACAAACAAAATCTTGTGTTGCATAGGTATGATAATAGTACAAAAATGCAATTCCATGTTAGTACCAAATGGGATTATACTCCATGCAAAAAATAGACAGTCAGGTATATTAAAGAAAAATAACTGTAGTGTCAGCAAAGGCAAGTCACTGTCAAAGAGACAGAAACAAACCTCTCTTCCTTTAATAATACCAACAGCAGAAAAAACTCAAGAGGTCAAGGCTGCAGAATATTCCATTTATTGAGAAGCCAGTTGCTGCTAGCAACATGCTGCTGGAAAGCTATGTCAGACAAAGTGCAGTACTTGATCAGAGAACACAGCCTCTGTTTTACTTGATTGTTCAAAGAAAGATAAACTTATTAATACCAACGGATTACAACACAAAGTAGGTCTAAGGAAATTGTTAATGGTTATATAGCTTTAAAGCTCTTGATCTCTATTTTCTGAAATCCCACAAATACAAGTCATAGCTTTAAGGCCTAGCATTAGATTCAGACATTTCACATCTGCTTCTTTTCTAAGAAGAAAATTGTAGGTTTTCTTAGCTTTAGCATCTAAAGACGATTCATGGGACCAATACAGAAAAATATTAAATTAAAAAAAGTGTTTTGCTAATTTCTTCTCACTGGATAATAAAGCTATCTGTAAATACTCAACTGTATACTTGCATACGGACTATCAATACACTGCAAAAGTATATTCACTTGGAAAGCTATCCCTTTGCTGGCTAACCATGTTAGATTCACTTTATCAGAGAGGTACTGGTAGAAAGAACATTGACAGGCATCTCTAAACTGTTGATCCAGCTGTTCTTCTGCAGCGTTCCTACAGTGTTGACAAAGTACTCCTGTATTTGATTACAAATGGTGGAAAGAGCTAAGTATATTGTAAGATTTTTTTCATGATACAGAGCAGTAAACATTCTCAATTTCTGCAGGGGAATGTATTTCTTGACTTTGGAGAGAGGATGAGAAAAATAGTTAACATTCACTTTGTAAAACATGAGCAATATAAAGGGAAGGTGGAATACTTGAGACCACCCGTTTTTGTTATATTCTAAAGTCCTATCTGAATAATATTGTTGACATTCGACATTCCAAGTATTTACAGGAAAAAAAACAGAAAAGCACAGAATATCAGGACATTGTGAATAATAAATGACTATAGAAAAGCTTACTCAGAAATGAAAGTCATTCAAAGAAAATGCAGATTTAACATTTGGGAGAACGTACTGCAGATGTTTACTTATTTTTGTATCCATTAATTTACATTTTTCCAAGAACTCAAAGGTTTTTAACCAACATGTATCTTTTTAAACAATTCTGTGAAATGTAGTTGTTTGAGAGGCAAATTCAGTTTGTTAGTTGATAAACTGCTTCTATCCTGTGCTTTGATCTTCAAAATTAGTATGAACAAGCACTGTTTTCCTCTACTGCAGGAACCTTAATGAACATGACAAATGAGTTGAGCAGTGGCCACAAACGCTTAAGAAAGTTGAAAACATTGCCATTACTGTGCAAATGCATTTTAAAAGTACAATACAAAAATGTAGTATCACAGAGTGTTAACTAATAAACCTAGATAAGCCACTTTGCTATCTCTGTATCCGAGCTTCGGAAGTCTAATGTCAGAGAAGGTCTGCATTTGAGATGCCAAACATATTTTTCTGTCAACAGCACATTTCATTACATTTCCCTAATTATACATTCCTGAACCACTCTGAGGCAACTCCATGCTAGAAAACAAAACTCTGAATATGAAGTCTTCGCAATAGCTGGACCCCATCTGAATTCCCTTTGAGTATTTCCTACTGTTATCCTAAGTATTAGAAGCAGATAATACAAAATAAGACGTTAGCAATGTCATCTTGAAATAGCTGTAAGATAAACCGCAGGTTTCATCAGCACATTCATACATATAAACCTGCATTTACAGACTTCAGATGTTATTCTTACTACTGTATAATGAATTTAACTACATGGCAGTTACATTGTTAATAATGAGTGCTTAACAGCTATTATCATCATGTTATTCTGGGCAACGATCTCAAACAGAACAGGAAGTAAAATTCTTCAAAATGCATCAGCTACAACCCTATAGAATATTACATGTTTTAGCAGTTAAGTTACATTAAGAGAAGAATTCTATTTTATTTGTATAGTTGAAAAAAAAAAAAAAAGCATATTCAAGGGGGATAACCAGCCAGTCAAAAGAGATGATTATCCCATTGCATTTAGCATTAATGCAGCCTCACCTGGAACACTGCGTGCAGTTCTGGGCTGCACAATATAAAAAGGATGTTAAGGTCCTGGAAAGCATCCAGAGGAGGACAAAGCTGGTATAAGGGCTGGAGAGCACATCCTATGAGGAGAGGCTGAGGACACTTGGGTCGTCTAGCCTGGAGCAGAAGAGGTTGAGAGGTGACCTCATTGCTCTCTGCAACTCCCTGAGAAGTGGAGAGGGAGGTGCTCATCTTTTCTCCCTGTCTAGTGACAGGACACATGGGAATGGCTCAGCACTGTGCCAGGGGAGGCTCAGACTGGACATGAGGAAAAATTTCTTTACCGTGAGGGTGGTCAAACACTGGAACAGGCTTCCCAGCAAGGTAGTTGATGCCCCATGCCTGCCAGCATTCAAGAGACATTTGGACAATGCCCTCAATAACTTAACTACTGCTTAGCCCTGAAGTGGTCAGGCAGTTGGACTCAATGGTCTTTGAAAGTCCCTTCCAACTGAACTATCCTCTTTTATTCTAACATCACAAGACTGATAGCGCTAGATTTTTAAGATGATTCAGCCTAGAAAGACATGCAAATCTGGAAGTGTGAAATCTCAAGTCAAAACTACAACTACCAAAAATATATGCATAAATAAGAAGCCCTTTGAACAGAACTCTACCAGAATCCTCAAAATACTAGAATTATGGTTATGTGTCTTTTGGGTAATTACTGTAAGAAAACATTTTAAAAATACAATTTTACATGCAAAAAAACCCACTAAGTCTTAGAAAAACTAGCATCTCTGTTTGCATTACAACATGCTTCCCTGTAAACTTAAAAAAAAAAAAAAAAAAGGAAAAAGAGGTTACTGAAATCCCTAAATCGTTTAGAGCAGACAGGTGTCCTTGTCACATTCCACAAAAGAAAGAAAAGCAAACATCCTGGTCAGATGTCAGCTTCATTCTTTTCGTACTAGCAAAGAGACTCTCTCTAAATAAAAACCTTGCTGTCTGTGTTAGCACAACACTGAAGCCACAATACAGTTTTTAACATGAGTCTGATGCTATAGCAATGGATATATTACTACAAATTCAGCAATACTGATTTTGCCTCATATCACACAGGAGAAAACGGTAATCAAAGTTCTCAAAAAAAACCCTTGAAACAACAGATGATGTAGAGGGTTGGCTCTGGGATAGGACACTCAATTGCCAGTGTAATGGTTAAGGCTTTAAGTAGGTGACAGTTTCCAGTCAGTTACTCATTTAACTCACCTAGCAATGGGAGTCTTCATATTGGCAGCATTAAAACACAACAATCTTTGTATGCAGAGATGATCCAACACACATGTGCAATGCACAAGAGGACCCTTCAAAACAGGGCTACGGCAGTGCCTTGTACCAGTATTTTTCTTCCTTCTGTAACAAACTCAGTTTCAGAAACTCCCCATCCTATCACTTAGCAACAAAAAGGCAAAGCTCTTTTTGAGATTCCATTACTCACAAAAATTTTCATACGATAGCTGAACAGATATTGTAACTTTTGTCAAATTTCCTCGAGTGCAACAGGCTTAAGAACGACCAAGTAAGCAAGGCTTCTACTTTATTATCTGAAGTTAAGACAAACATCCTGGTACAGCCTTGAAACATCTCAGCAGCCCAACAGCTTAGTGAAGTTGTACTACTGTACATAGCAACAAAGATGGGACCGAATGAGAGGCCAGCTACGAGATACCTAGCTTCCAGAATTTACTTGGAAAGGCATTCAAAAGAGCAGGGAGATTACAAAAACATCAAAAAGAAATTAATTCACAGGAAGCTAGTTCCAGACAACAGAAAAGCACCACAAATAAGAGACAGCTTACAAACTACCATTTTATGACGAGAAACCTGGCTGTATCTCCTCAAAACATACCTGCTCTCCAGCTGAACCTGGCTTATATGCTTTTGGTTTGTATAAACAGGAGGGTTTGGCTGTGATGCAGCACAAGGGCAAATACTCCAAAAACCTAAACAGAGAAGGGGAGCTAAAGCCTTTGCAATCATTCCTCCACAATTTGAATTCTTGTTGATAGCAAGCATCACTGGAAAAAAACATTTAATGTGTTCTTTTCCTCAGACAAAAATATATACTAGATTTCTTCTTTTCTTTTGTGTATAATACATCAGTTTTTCTTACATTACTTATTCATTACATGCAATACTGTATCCAATTATTTTTATTTTAAAAAATACATCAATAATCCTGCCAGTATGGCTGAGAGAAAGATAGAATTCCACAGGATACCAAAAATAGGATAAAAGGAGCTATTTTAAATGCTGTATATTGCAAGTCATAGTAGGGATAATTAAGCCCAGCATCCAAACAAATATTTCATCATTTTGTTCATGCTCTGTAAAAGAGAGTTGCCAAGACAACAAATGAAACGGGACCTTCATTCTGAATATCCAAGATATTTTAACTGTTGGATATTATTCTTAAATAAAGATTTATTCCTCTTTGAAAACATTTTTATAAAGGCAGTGTATGTTCTATCTAAGTTTACAGAAGGTAGATAGGGAATAATTACTAGGCTAAGTTACTATCTATTATCTCTCAAAGAACAGCTAAGTTCACTGCTTAATTTTTTTTTTAATTATATACCCGAATGTGTAAAAAAAATCTGGAGTTCAATAGCATGAAGGGAAAGGAAAAAAACCAAAGTATTAACCATTGCGTTGAGACTTCACCAATTCATAAGCAATAGCACTTTCCAAACATGCAGCACAAGTGAAGTCCCATAGCCACAAAAAGCATTCCTTTACTGCCATCTAGCCTCCAGTAACGAATCCACAAAAAAAAAAAAAAAAAAAAAAAAAAAAAAAAACAGGGAGGGGAAAGCATTCTGCATCACCAGTGAACTTGAAAAAACACATAACAAATGAAATACCAAGAACAAGTCATTTTAATTTTGAAATTCAATTATAATAGAAGACCTATATACCAGTGACTTCAGGCTTAAAAAAACTCCCAGTTGAGAATGGAATCAAAACAACCTCAAAATTTAGAGGAACACCATGGGCAGGGTTGCTACCACAAGATCAATTAAGTTTCCTTTGTATACTAAGTTTTAATTATGCCCTAGCTAGATTTTTAGTGCAATCTTAATACAAATTGTTACACAGCATTAATGTGTTCTATTCTTATACAGGCAGCTTAATACAGTTATTTCTAATTAAAAAAAAAAAAGAAAGGACAAACCTCAAATACATCCTAGCTATTTTTTTTATTAAATCTATTTTGACCTATCTTTAAATGAACTGTGCATCCTGTCTTTAAAACCGTGGAGATGCTAAGACTGGAAACAGGCATACACATTTCATCCAGAGGGATCAAATCTGCATGTACTACAAAAACAATTGACCCCAACATGTATAAGATACTGCCCTTCCCCTAAATTTCTCATGGTTTGCAACTGAAAATAATTCAACACCAGTGTTCCTGTAACTTAACACAACATAATTTCAGGTAAAAAGGAAAAGAAAAATGAAACCATGCCAATCCACACGTTTTCAAAGTTATCTGTAAAGTGTTCAGAAACCCAGTTACATGGGTTAGATTTCTCTTAATTCATTTTACATATTCTTAAATTATTTTCTTGTTTACACTGATAACTTTGAAAACTACTCCAACATTAAGACTCTACTGTTCTCTTTGGGCACATGTTTACCTGCTTACCTGTTTCAAGATTTGCTAGGAGTGAGGACAATAGTGTGATACTTTAAAAAAAAAAAAAAAAAACACAGCAATACAATTAGCTGAAGCACACTAGAGTAATTCTGAAGTTCTTCTGTTACAGAAAAATGATGCCATGTGGTAGAATAAAGAAAAACATTGAAAAGGAATCACTATAAACTCACTAAAAATACAATACTGTATACACAGTTGCAAACTCATACTGGAAACCTCACTTTAAGCTTATGAAATAAAAGTGTTAATGTCTATTGCACTCAACACATCTGCTGCTCTCTCTCTCCACCATACAAATTCAAAGCTGTCATTAATGGCCACCACAAATGAAATTCAGGAGCACAAGTGAAGTTGCCTTCCTTGATTTTACCAACCAAAACAGCATGAGAAGATTTACTGCGTCAGTTCTGAATCATGCAGCTCTCAAAGGCATATATACCTTCGTATCCCAAAGGAAAAAAGGTAATTTGCCATAAAAGCTTGTTCACAAAATGTCATGCCTCTCAAAGCAACACCACAAGAGGTTTGTGCACTATAATACAGTCATATAGCCTCTTAATAATATTTGACAGTGGGGACATGTACATCACACAAGACACAGACAGAAATGCCATCTCAGTAAGTAATGCAGTTTCTCACTACCTCCCATTGCTGTAATAATTAAGCTCTAAAGCTGAAGACTAGAGTGGTGGTGGGAGGGTAGACAGCAGCTATTTTCACTCTGAAGGTAGTACCCCTGAAGTCAGTCCCTACTTCCATGACATTTATCTATGCCATCAGCAGAAAACTGACTGTCAGCAAACCCTCCTGAAAGAATGGTCAAGGAACGCTGCTAGCAGAACATACTGAAACAAGTATGGACCCTCAATTCTGTGTTAAGATAAGTACTATGACAGACAATTTTATACAGCAGTTGCACAGTTTACTAAAAGCTTAACTGTGGACATGCTGATCAAGGATGCTCTCACCCTAATTTACAATGTCCAGAAGTATTATCTTTTCATAACTGAAACTAAATGCAAAAAGGTAACACTTACCTAGACTTTCTGAATCTTCTGAAATTAGAAAGGTTTACATTTGATTCTTCTCCAAATATAAGTTTTTTAGGCATAACTGAAAGGTGTTGGTTTTTTGGTGTTTTTTTGGGGGGGGCGGGGGGGGACCTTAGAAATCGACAAGATGAAAAACAAATGCCAGAGATTTTGCTACTTGTAATAGTGGAAAATGGAAGCAATTATATCAATCTAATGAAAAGTATCAAGTTAGAACAGTATAATCCAAGCGAGTCCTCAGTTTCCACAAGAGCATGGAACTTGGATGTAACCTCTGTTTAAGGTGATAAGGTTAACAGCAGCACCAGCTTCAGGTCCATGGTACACAAACATGTGCCAGCAAAAAATGCCTTTCCAGGCTGGCATTTGTATTATATTCCAATCCCAGAATCACTGCATTTCTGAGCAGGAAGTTTGAACCTCTAAGTATTTAAGTAAGAATTGCTGAAGCTCTTTCACAAGGACATTCTAAGCAGAAAGGCCAGCTTATCGAGGTAAATGTATTTCCAAGAAATCCTTTTCTATCAGAAGCAGAATTCAGACATGGTGTTTGCCATTATCTAAAAGGCATTAGTAAAAGCTAAAATCTCACAAGAGACTTCCCAGACTCCAATGCCTCGTCAAGAAAAATCTTGACCTAGAAACCCACAAGTCATGCTTTCAGGTAAAGCAGTATGAAAGTCCAATGGATTACCTAATCTGTCCTGCAAGACAGGATTTCTTTGGTGCTAAATGCAACCACTGAAAATTCGCTGAGCAGAAGCAGAAGATATAAAACCTCAAGCTGCCATTCCACATTAGTGATGCTATGTACAACTCAGTTCTGTCCATAAAAATTGCTTCCAGTATGCTGGGTACAGAGGGAAAATGTAGAAAGAAGTACAGTACATATTGCCAAGTATCTTGACACCATCTAGGATTGTTTAGTCACTTCACAGGAGGTTCACGGATACTTTGGAAGTGGACATTCTGTAGAAAACAACAATAAGACGGATATGCCACTGAGAATTTCAGTCATTACCCATACAGATACATGTCTACCTCAGATGGTTTCAGAAGTACATTTTATCAATGGTTTGTTTGAATACCTTTAGGTAAGAAGTAGATAAAATTACCCCCCTCTACGCTGGTACTATATTCACAGTCTCATTACGCAGACGTAATGATGAACTCGAATATCTATTCACATAGCTACATGGCAAGATTGTCTTATTTCCTCCTCTGTAGTCCAGTTATACCACAACAGTGGCCAGATAAACTTGGCAGCAGCAGTAAAGACTAAAATGACTGGGAGCTCACAGGCTTGTTAGGCAGCATCATCAGGTGACAAAAAGGACCAGCTCCCTCAAAATCCAAATTACACTAATATAGGAATGCAAAGAGCCAGGATGGGGTCCAGGAAGAGGCCACACCATCACATTCCCCCACAGCTTAAATCAGAGCTGTGATACACTGGAAATAAATCATAAGAAACCCTTCCTCTTGATCAACCTAAATTTGAGCATGAGGTACAAATACATCAGTAATGTAATACACACTGATGATAACATTAAGTACCATTACTCATTTTTAATTCATCCATCATTCTAAAGAAAGACAAGTAAGACACAGGCTCCATGAGACTGACTCAAGGTCACAAAGTGTTGCAGACCAGCAGCTGGAGTTTCTCCACTCATAGATCATTGAGCTATTTTATACACTAGCTGCAAGTACATTCAACCTATCAGTGGACAAAAATTTTTGGTTGATTCTGTCTCTTACTTGGGGGTAGGGAAAGCTGAGTGGTGTGCAAGTATTTCCTGACTGGAATGTCTCCAATACCGGAACATTTTAACACCAACTTGCAAACTGAAAAGCAAACACAGGAATGGGATAAAAAAGTCCCAGATGTTGGAAATCTACAGATTTCGGTAATGGCTTACATAAAGATACTATGAAAATCTAAATACATTTAAGAGTCTTCGTTTCAGTAATAAAATTATGTATATATTCTTTTGTATGAAAACAGTTTTTACATTCAAGCAGTCATTTAATTTAACTTTTATTTTAAATTTACCTTCAGCATCTTAAAATCTTAGACACTTCACTTGCAGCATGGAAAGCAGAAAAGGAATCAAGTTTAAATTAGTTCATTAGACAGAATCTGCTTTTTGTGTGCTTCTTGTAACTAGCTTGCACCTGAAGGGCACATTTCAAGGCTTTTCTTTTTAAAAAGAAGTCTCAAAAAAGAAATGTCTATATGGAGAAAATATACATTTAATTTCGCTGAAACCTGTTAAAAAAAAAAAAAAGAATGAAGATAAAGCACAGGACCTTCTGACTACTCTGTACTGAATGCCTCATTAAATCAACAACTGCTTCTGATGAAAAATATCATGATGTAACCATTTCTCGTTTTCAGTATACTATTTAAATTGTGTTTGAGTTGAAACACTGCTTTTAGTTCAGAAGGCCTTTGTGTTGAAAATTTTTCCAATGGATATTATACAGTGCTGCTACCACAGTATGGAGACTCAATACTCACCTATTTGGAATAAGCATTGAAAATTTGTACTGTTTACAAAATATATTCAGCACTTCTATATTAGTATTACATAGCTCCATCTAAAAAAAAAAAAAAAAGGAACAAAACATCTCTTCCCCAGTGTGTTTGTTATCTCACATGGTAAAATTGAAGGGGTTCACACCTCATTAAAGTCATCCAAATACTACTTAATAAAGAATCCTTATCTGTGGCTGAAGTTCTGGCCACAAGGATAAATGACAAAACAGATCCATTCCACTGAGATCCGGATTTCATCCCAAGAGCAATTAAATTCTAAGCAAAGCAGCTAAAACCCATCTGTCTCTTCAAGCCAAATTTCAATTATTGTTCCATAATCCTATATCCTTATAACTAAACTGATGCTCATTTTGTGTATACCCAAATACTTGCTTTAATTCACTAAAAATTAAGATAGCAGAGAGATTCATACTGTTACTAGAGCCTGTAATAAGAAGAGGCCAGAGGACTGCATTTCTTTGTCTTTTTCTAAGACAAGGTCTTCGTACGACCTGATAATACAAAGAACACTCAAAAGTTTCCTGTCTAAACCTATTAGCACAAATGAAACTTCTTTAAAAGAGGAAAAAAAAAAAAAAAAAAAAAGAAAACACAACTTACTCTCTAGAAAGTATTAAAAATGCTAGTGGAAGATTTTTCAGCTTGAATTTTTACTTCTTGCAGACCACTGTATGCTAGAATGTTGTAGTGTCTTTAAAAAGTAATAATATCTCAAAAATACAGGTACTCTTCTTTGGATTATCTATCCCATTCTCAAAGTAAGAGCTTTAATCTTCAAAAAAAAAAAAAAAAAAAAACCCAAANTTTAATCTTAAAAAAAAAAAAAAAAAAAACCCAAAGCTTTACTCAAACAAATACATACTAAAGCTTATTTCTCGTGTGTCTACTTAATACAATGGATAGGACAGAACAGCCCAGACAAACCTTGCTATAGCAAAAAAGTACTTTGTTATCTGTTAAGGAAAAAAGTGGTGAGACTCCGGGTAGGATGCATGTTTTAGACTATACTGCTTATATGTATATTGACTATTATTTCCAGACAAAAATAAATGAAAGCAAAAATACAGCAAGGTTTATATACTCAAGTAGACTACTCTGCAGGAAACAAAAGTCTTACCACTCTCATTGTCATTCCAGAAGCCTAACACCACCCTAAGCAAATATGCCTTTTAAAAGATGGTCCAACCAATCCTCATCTAAGATTACCCAACAAGATCTGCGCTGCCATCTACACATTTGGTGATGACGAACAGATGACTCAACACTACCAATATTCACCATCTAATTAGCACTAACTCAGCTCTACTGATGGAATTCAAAGCATCACCAAGGCTCTCACTGCTCCTACTCACACCAGTCTGAAGCCACAGAAACTCCAGAACCACCTACTTGCTTCAGAGATTTCCCCAAAAACAATACTTCCCAGGGGCAGTCAGGCTGGCATTACTTCAAGCTCTCAAACTTCTTAAATCTGACTCTTGTCAATTGGATTTTGACAAAGATATTTACTGCTTTCACCCTCATCACACTAGAGGACAAAAAAATGCACAATTTGATCATACTTCTCCTAGAAATCAGAATATCAACATACACTGCCTAATCACAATAATTATTCTCAATACCTTCAGTTCTATTTTTTTAAACCTGCCTTTATACTCATGCCTGCAGACAGAAGCAACGACATGGAACGAAAACTTATACCAACTATAACCCAACACCACAATTATTCTGAATGAAGAACTGTATCAGAAATACTTCTGCATCTTAAGACTAAAAGCAGTGAGTGTTTAATCTTTAGGTTAAAGAAATCAAACCTCATACTTTCTGCCAACAACAAGCACAGGAAAAAAAAATATGACGACCACTAAAAGGTAATTCAACGAACATTTCAGAGCTACAGTTTCCCTTAAAAAACAAGTTGACTGAAAATACATTTCTGCATTGTATGAACAAAAGATGTATTATTGATGTTTCCCTCATGTAAGATGAAAATTCAGATGAAAATATAGTGTTTACTGCACTAGAATTCTGGAAGAGCACTAATGGGATAAAAATCAAAATGAGTGGAAAAGGCACACAACTTTCTAGATTCAAACAAAAATATCAAAAGCTTCTAATGTACCCCTGTTCTGCGAGGCTTATGACAGCTTCCATCAATCAGAGTATCTACAACTGACCTTCAATTCATACACACGCATAAATTCATGCATGGAAGTCATGCATATCAAACACAAGGTACATTGTCCAAAAGCACATGAAGGTAGTGTCTTGTATTTGTTTGATAAATTGCACTGTATATAGCAAAAATATCTGTATTTCAGATTTATCGAGGAGAAAGTTTAAGAACCTTTCCTGGTATGTGCATGTATGTGTCAGAGAGAAGGGCATTTGTTTTTGCAGTGCCCCACACTAAACTTTTTCCTGTAAACATCAACAAAACTACAAAGTTCATGCTGGAAAAAAAAACTCAAAATGCTTTTCCAAGCTGGCCATAATTACCACGAGAAGTTAATAGCTATTTCTAACTTTCTTTTAAGCACCACATCCCAAGATTGTAATTTAAGACAGAAAATGAACAGCACCACAGGCAGCTGAAAATATATCAGGAATTCCTATGTAGCTACACATAACAATATAATTATATAGCTATGCCCTAGTTTCAGGAAAAATCTATGCTGTTCTGCTCTTGTGGTAGCGCAGACAACCCTAACAAAATTACAAATCGAAGTCTGACTTTGTGCCACAAGGCCCTTTCAAAGGCAGAAAACAGCATCTATGTTACTGACAGTGGTGCTGGTGACTAATACTTAATACTTCTAAAACTGAAGAAGCATGCAACATTGATTGATTATACCTAACTTTTGTTAGAAGTTCTGAATGAATAGTATAATGTTAATAAAATCTGAAGTCTTTTTAATTAAGCAACTAAGGTAAGAACAGCGTTTCTGTGAAAAGGGATGAAGGACAGACAGACAACTTACATCAAGCCTGCCAGAATCCAGTGGTTAGCTACCTGACCTCAGTTGGAGGGTTACAGCACTGTAACTACTCTCCATCCACACTAGACTGAATGATGTTTGATGCAGATCAGTTATGTTTAGCAGTAAGAAAATGGCAATTATTTATCTTGCCTTTTGTTTTCCAGACATGCAAAGAGTACAGTTCATCTAATGAGCTACAGTCAGGTACCTGCTTTAAAGATGCTATGCTTGAACAAACAGACAAATGAAAATAAACTTATGTTCAAACAGGTCCTGTGCAGATACAGAACAGAAACAAGGCAATGGAAGTCAGATAGGTGCCAGCTATTTTCTTGCTTTTTCACTCCTAGGTTTAAAGATTGGTAGGAGATATTTAATGTATCACTTGTTAAATTAATTTCTTTATTGCTGTTGATTGCCACCGTGAGATCGCATAAGGAAGGACCTGTTTTGTCCCAACTTTAGAATGAGGAAAACATGCATGTAAACAGCTAATTCAAGGCCATCTGTCCAGAAACAGGAGTTCCTTAACAAGAAGTTTCAGAAAGCTGTCAACTAGAGAAGAAAGAGGAAACAGTCACCAAGTGAAAAAATACATTAATTCTGTTTTTAAAAAATACTTCAGCAATAAAATTAAAAAAAAACTACAGATATTCAGATGATACATAAATACATACTATGCTGTTCATTTCTGAGGACTCGTAACTTCCACATGGATGGACACTTCCAATAGGTTCCAAGCCCTCTTCATCCCACATATATGTGCCATCAGAACTATCAGATGGAGAAAGCTCAAAAGAGGACCCAGCTCTGTAATTCATCTCTGGAGAAATCACACTCTCAGCAGTATGCTTTGTGCTTTCACTGTTGTCATCCACTGCATAAAGAAAACAGGAACAGTCAAGATTCTAAAAAAGAATCCAATATTCAAAAAAAAAAAAAAAAAAAAAAAAAAAAAAAAAAAAACTAAGATGTGTATTACTCAGGCTTTAATGTTTCTAAACTGTATTCTAACAGAAATATCTGAAATTATTCTACAGTATTAACAACACTTGTCCTAGGAGGTAAAAAGCTCAGGCTGGACTGTTAGTTACAACTAAGTATTCTTTTAACCTACATCTTTGCTAGCTTTATACAATACAGTAGTTCACCTGTCAAGAAAGCCACTTTTAGAATTCTGTATCTTTTTAATAAAGTGGGTCCAAAAGTGAAGCCTTTGGATCCAATCTTTCTACTATAACATCTCTCAAAATAAGTGTGTTGAAAATGCAGTTTTGCTTGTAAAACATCTTCCATCTCTTCCACTATTTTGTTTTTAAAGAGTTAATACAGCATGCCTCTGGAAAAAAAAAAATCTGTAACGTTCCAATTTACAAAATTAACTACTTAAATGAGACACCCTACACTTATTCCCACTACTTTAACAGTAACAGCTGTTCTCTGCCTAAAGAGGGAGAAAAATATTGCAGAAATCACCAGTCCAAAAGAATTGAATGCCAAAGTAACACTAAGAGGAATTGCACAAACCTATCACAAGTGTGACTGAAGGAGATATCATTAATTCTTATTTCAAAGAAAAAGAGCTCTTAAAAAAATCATGCTTGAAAAAGATTATCATAAAAAAGCACTGTGAGAAAAAAAAAAAAGGGCCAGCATAGTTCCATTCTGAAAAAAATCAGAACAGTTAAACATAACTTAACTGCAATAACAGAATCTTGATGTAGTACATAAAATTTCAAACAGAATGCAACAAAGTATTTACCAGACACATTTATATCAAGCCAGTCATCAGCATTACAGCAAGATCGTCCACTTTCCTTGAGAGAAGTGAATGGCTCTATCGATGTTATGCTCCCATGTTCTAACTCTTGAATGCAGCTCTCCTTTTGCTCTACTTGCATAGTTCTATTTGGATCTTCTAAATCTATGAAATCATCACTGAAGTCTTCACTCAAATCATTTTTTTCAGAGGATGACAAAGAAGATATAGATATTTCATCTCCATCATCACTCATACACATGATATTTGACCCATGTTTTCTCATGCTTTCACGGAGACCCTCAACAGATTCTGTTCTTTGAGCATCACACTCTATAATGCTGTTTTTCTCAATTGCTCTGTTAATTTCTGTTGCAATTTCAGAGTTCTCCACTATACATGTGTCAGGAGTTGTAGTTTTGCCACCATCCACAATGATATTTCCAGCAAATCGCTGCCTAGTAGGCTTCAGCAGAGAAGGCCGACTTAATCTGTATCCAAAAGAAGGTGCTGACCCAGATCCATTTGACAGTGGGGGCTTCTTTGAAGAAGGAGCCGATATACCAGAGTATGGTCTGGTAAATCCATACTTCATAGGTTCATTTCCATTGGGTACATCCAACTGTCGTGCATTCCTTGACAGCAGAGATGATCTCTGAGATGTCCTAACAGCTAGATTTTGACTATAAGGCCTTGTAAGATCCACAGCTTTATTAAAGGAATGTGACCTGGTTAAAGACGCAGTGGGAAGGAAAGAATTCTGAATGGAATGTGAAAAACTTTGCGATCTTACCATTTTTTCACAGGAAAAAGGCTTGTTATTGTCTGTAGATTGTGCAAGGCTTTCTCCTGAACTTGTCCTTGTGGCACTGGAATTAGCTCTAGGTCTTTGCAAGCCTACCATTGGTCTATTTCCATAAAATCCATTTAAGTGTGATTTTGGAGCACTGAGTCCAGAATATGAGGTCCTTCCTGACAGGGTACCTTTGGCGAATTTTGCTGAACTAGAGAGTCCAGGCAAAGACTTTGGGTTTAATTCCTCAGTAGAAGACACAAACATATTGTTTTGCTTTGCTGTTTTTGATGCAACTGAAGCGGTACTGTTCAAACCCACCCTGAGCACATCATTACTCAATGCTCCTTGAGACTGAGAATACTTCTCAGAATCAATTAATTTTTCATTACAATTATGTTTAGAGTTGGTCTCTCTCCCGTTTTGATCATGAAGTTGATACTTATTTGATTTTCTCCAGTTGAAAGAAAAGGAAGACATGCGAACAGTGCCATTGTGCTTGCTGAAATTTTTGCCACCATTATTTCCTGCTAAATTAACAGCCGTCCCATTTGGCATAGGTTGCAAGACACTTCCTAAAGTTTTTGTTCCATATTTCGGTAGCCTGGAAACCAAGGATGTCCTGATTTGATTTTTTTCTTCCATGAGCTACAGGGTACATTGGTCCTTAAAGGGTGCTTGAATCTAAGGAAAAGAAAGAATATATTAGACTTCAATCAACCACACGTTAAACAATATACTTTAATATACATTTGCCTAACTATACTATAATTATATAAAGTAACTCACATATTTTGTGAACTCCTGGGAAATACTAGTCAGCAGCACCGATTTGGCAGTGATATATTATTTAGGTATGACTCTCCACCCCCAAGGCTTTTGTTGTCTAGATAAGCTGCACTTTTTGTCTTCCTCTTTGTACCATTAAAACAAGCTTTAAAAATGGTGTGTATTTTTCATTTACTTACTTTGAGCAGCAAACTGAATTTTTCAATTGTACTACAATTAAAAGTTTATATTTAAAAAGGAACAAATTGAACATAGCACAAACCTGCTGTCAGGAACAATAAAACTTCCAAAACTACAATGTAAAATCTGACCAAAAGCTTTTTTTTTTTCTTCCCAAAATTACTTTTTTCCTTGCCAAGACTTTTCACACTGTACCTGACACAGCCCCTACAGGAAAGGAGATTCTGACAGACACCACTACACATACTCTGAAGTATGAACAAATACAAAATAGCAGCAGAAGAAACAACTTTACTGAAAGACAGCTGAAAAAAGGAATTCCAAATTACTCACTACCTTAGGAATTTCTCAAGCTCTTCATTTCACATAGAAGATTTGAGCAAACAGAGACATTCAGGGGTATTTTTGCTTTTATTTAACACTAGCAACACAACAGCGGAGTGAATCAGATTTCTGCTGGCAGAACCAGCACAGCGTATAGAAACTCCAGTAGGTGTAAAAGTAGCAAATGCACAGACCATAGGAGCATGGGTCTGAAGACCAACTTCTGAAGAAAAACTATTACTGGAGGAAGCTACGTATACTATGCATCATCAGTAAAAAACAGAAATTTGCTATTTTTGTCACCTGCTCATACTGTGAAGGCAAGAGATGCCTCCCAGCAGATATTCACAGCAAGTATCTTTCTCCTCTTTCCAACAGGGATACTTCCCCAGTATATCCTCCCAGATTCCATTTCCTCAGAACTTCCCAAGCGAGAAGCTGAGTTCATAGCTTTCTGTTTAACTGTGCTTCAATATACTTTTCTTCACCAAATTTGTCAAAATATTTTTTGGACACAGTTATATTTCTGGTACTTTAGAATAGTCTCACAGAGTTCCAGAAATCCATTCTGGGTGGTACAAGCGTTTGCTTTCATTTGTTGCTAACTCAGTGGCTGATCATTTCATTTGGTTTCCCTAATTTCTATGTTATGAGATACAAAATAATCACTCATCATTCATCTTCACCCCAGCATTTTGTTTTTCCAAATCTAAATGATATCCCCACTCAGGATAAAAATCCCTAGCCATTTTTCCTCTTTGCATGGAACCTGTAGTCTGTTTTGGTCGTCTTCTCATTCATATACAAGATTTGAGGTACACAGCAGCAGCTGCCTACAGTCTTTTAGTTAATAAAATTCCTAGCAAAGGTGAATTTAAATATTTCTTGGCATAAGTGAATTTAAAAGCTTTACTGCTGTGCAGTAATACATGCACACATAACCCTAGCCCCAAATTCTGAGTTAAAAAGATAATTACAGCATTTATTAATTTTCTTTCATCTGTGAATTTCACTCCCTATCCCTGATTGGGAATATTCCATTGCCACCTTTGGTAAAGATTTGTTATATCTGAACTTATGTTATTTTGGTCTATTTTTTATCATGCTTTTATTTTATAAAGCCATATCTGCTTTACAGACATATCTTTGCCTCAACAATTCCTGCCTTGAGAATTCCTATCTCTTGCTTTAATACACTGCCTGTTTCTTCCACACTTACATACATACATACTCATCCTACTATTTTTACAGATAACTACATCCGTATTATCCTTTTGCACAGCACTTCATCTGTTGTTTTTCCTGGCAATACAATATGAAGAATTTGTCTAAATATAATTATTAAAGACTTGTAATTCACACAGTAAGGACCTGCGAAGTCCAAGTTTCAATGTTGTATATTAATACAAGGTTTACTCTCACATTAAATTCTGTATTTGCAAGATGAGGTTTCTGGTTTTGTTCAAGACAGCTGTGAAAGGATATCTTGCTTTTGCTATCCTAGCTTTTATTTATCAGTCAGTTCCACACACTGGTCTTATAATGATGCCGAGACAGAATTCACTAGTTCATACATCATTCCTTGAAACTATTACCTGTGTTTCTCTTTTCACAGACCTACACACAGCTGGCAGGACTGAAAAGCACGATGAAAGTTTTTAAACCATGGCACTCATGGTCCATGAGAACCAGGACAATGAGAAGCAATATACAGCAAGTACCATCATACTTATTTGAGGTACAGGAAATACTCTGTGTAATCAAAGCAAGCACTACCTCAAAGCAAGTCGCTCCTCAAGCTGCAATACCTCCCTAAGAAACATTTAAGATGAAATCAAAGTGGCATTAAATTCATGCAAACTGAAGCACTCTTAGGATTTTGTGAATGAACAGGATGCCCCAGAGCTGTACTTCTGACAGTAGGTCTACATTAAAAAGATATAAAGAGAAACATACTCAGAAATGGCTTTTTGCAGGCTTCTAATGTAGTGAAAGTATCAGAATCCACATCCTGCAACAGGTAGAACACATTCCCATTTAGAAACACAAACCCACAGTTTCAAAATACTAAGTCTAAGTGAATGCTTGCACACTGGAGACACAACCCACATCGAGTTGTACGCAAGCGTACAAGTCTCATTCTTAGCAACGGCTTAATTTTATACTGAAGAACATAAGTTAGAGTCATAACAAGGTTATCAGCTAGTAAGAACACCACGTATTTCTAGATGTGCTCAGTACAGACTGTAGCACATGATAAAATCCTGCTATACTACGTAACTGTAGTAGATGGTATGACAGTCGCTTACCACATTGTACCTTAGAACATCCATTAATCAATATAAAATTGTTTTCTATATAGTCAAGGAAAATGTATGGAGAGTCATTCACAAGTACATTACCACTCATTAGCTGAGCCATAGTAACTAATGATGCACATATTCCTAGTTTACCACAGCTGAGAAGTGTCTGAAATACTTTCTTATGCAAACTTGAAACAGAAGAGGTATGCATTATGCCAAGTTTGTTCCTTAGCTACATTTAAAATAAAGCTTTAAACAACAACAACAACGAAATCTATCAAGTTTAGGCAATAATCACCTAAAGTCACAAAGATTATCATTTGCTTCTTTTTTTGAAAGGATAAGTTTATGAATGTCGCATTGCCCAGCTTGTTTGCCAGCTGTATTGCTAAGGCAGCAAGTAGTAAAAGGTCCCCCTGCTTTTTGTAAAATTTCTGCCATGTGGTTGCAAGTATTTGTATTGGCTGGAACTCACTAATATTCCCTTGTACTACAGCAATGAGAGGGACAGAACAAGCATGTATATTCTCCTCCACTTAGATCTCTGCAGAGATCATCCCAGATAGATTTAAAACAATTTTACAACAACATCTTACATAATGATTTACAAGCAGATCAAAAAATGAGAATTGTAATTTTGGAATTAAAATTATCATGCACAAATTCTGTTTCTGAGCTGGAAAAGATCTTGGTCCCCACAGAGCTGAGTAACTTGGCATCTCTGTTCTCTCCAAACCACAATGAGATTCATAAATTCAGTCAGGAGCCCTCCGTCCCAGCTTTATTTCAGTCCGGAGACCACGGTTAAACTCTTAAACCCACAGTTAAGACACCTACATGCCAGATCCGCACAAATGTTGAGCACTCGACAGTCTGCATTGACCTTACTTAAGTGCCTGTATGTGAATTTAGGTGCCTAATGGTCGACATCTCAAAAACACTATGGCCAACGTCTTCTGGTAAGAAAAGGCACTTAAAGCAACTCATTCACATGTCTGTACCTATACAAAAGAAACTTGCTTACAGTGTACCCGTATAAGACATTTTTTCATTTGTAAGGTAATGTCAAATTTCAACCTCAAAGACACTATGTCAAATACATTAAGTACATTGTATTTCTTTTTTTTTAAGTAACTCCATACATAAAAATAGCCTTTAACACTATGATGCATTTCTTCATGGCAAGCAACATAGTACAGAGCCATCCAGAGATATTCCAACTCTAACAAAAAAGGCTCAACTCTTGTAAAGAAGTCTTCAAAATTAAAAAAGTTAAATTAGAAAGCTGCTAATTTAGCTATCATGCTTTATGGATAAATCCCTTTTCACATCTGTCTGCCATCTCTTAGGTGACCGCAAAATTTAAATGAGGACATTTAATGAGATTACTTTAATCCTCCAGCAAGTGCTGCAAATTAAACTTGCAAAGACAACCGTTCAGTCCTCTAGGAAGGGTGCTTGCTCATTAATCCTTAATTAGAGAAAGACAAAATATAATCCTCGAGAAAACTGCACTGATTGCTTAGAACACCTCAGATAATTAAATTAAAAGACTGCCTGCGACAAATACTTGCCTATGTTTTATTAGCTACATAGCTGTAGCTACTGTGTCACACTTTCTATTCTAGGTTGCATTTGCTTGGTTGATGTACAAACGCTGTCAAAAACTTAACAGTACCATGTCTGGCAGATGTTACTTTCCCCCAAAACCCACAAATTTTCTCATGAAGTTCTCTCTCTCAATAATATTAATAAATACACAGTTACAATATTAAAAATGACATTAGTAATGAAATTCCATTATCAAGAAGCACAGTACCTGCAAGTTACAGTATGATTTCTGCATTCCATGAAACTCAGGTTCAATATAATTTGAATTGTATTTTTCTGTACTACAAAAAAAAAGTAAAGTACTTTTAGACTTGAGCAATCTGTGGATTTTTTTTTTTTAAACAGACATTTGGGCAAATGAGCCTTATGTGCTTTGCCCTGGGAAATGCATTATCTAGTGCACACAAGTCTAAACGGGAATTAAACTAATTATAAAGAGCCTAGTCTTTAGACATAATCCAGGGAAAAGGAATTAAGACTTACAAACCCTCTGAAGTATAATCTGAACTAACTGAAAAGGTGCTACATCCTTACCTTCAAGGATATTCAAGATCCTGGTGATAAGAAAAAGGATATTCATTTCACTGTCCCTTGTACTTTCCATTTAGGCTTATTCACACCTAGACAAGATCCTCCAACATTATTTTCAACTAGCAAATACAACATTCACAGTCTGTTTTAACATCAGGAAGGCAGTTTCCTATATCATTATCTCAGCACAGTTTTGCATCTGAGACTGCCCTACATGTTCTGGAATGATTCTTATTGTATGAGACAGCTGAAAGTTTATACATTTCATGTTTGGGTACCTTTAAAATATTACTGTCCCTATGGCCCACACCAGAGAGCTAAAAGCAGTCCAAACAGATTGTTATTTGTGGGACCAAACTCCCTCTTACTGTCATAGCAGTGTGGAATAAACAGTTGCCAGATGAAATACATCCAGTAGACAGGTGACAGATGAGCAGTTCTGCAGAACTATTGCTATGCCAACAGTTTTGAATGTGTCCTTTGTTCATCTTGTCAATTTTAAGTAGACTAAAATAAAAGTTAGCTACGTGGTAATTCCCTTTATTTAAGATGCTTTTCTTTGAGCAAATTCCTTCCCAGTGTAAAGAATTTTTTTTCTTGATGCTAGAGACAAATCTAAGTTCATAGAAGAGGACTTTGTTGAAAATCCAAGATAGTCAACACCTCCTCATTATTCTGGATAACAGAAACAGTACTTTACTGTAGGTGTATAGGAAGCTGGCAGCTACAACAGTACACAACCTTCCTTACCCATCCAGAAATATTAGGTCCATCAGCATTCCTATAACAGCAAGCACCAATTATTAATCAGTCAATTTGGTTTGATATTTGGTGTGGGCAGACTGACAGAACAACTACTACGAAGCTCAGCACCATTATTCACATTTCTGCTGTATGTTGGAGGTTACTGAAGTCAAAGTTTAGTAACCACGTTTGCCAAGCCAAACCTTATAGTCCTATTATTCGCCTTCCCCAGAAATCCTAAGAATTAAGAGACTGTCTAACTCTACTTGTTTGCCTCAGTGACAGGTGACCTGAAACAGCAGTTTACCCATTTTTATGCATATTTCTAGCAACATAAATTTGGCAAGATAATTTCCAGGGACCTTCATTCTTTTTCCTAGAAAACAAAAGCACATTTCTATCCATGCAAACAACATGGATAGGAAGGTGAAAACATTCCTCCCATCGAAATCTAAACTATCTCCTCTACTGCAAAGTTTACTCAGCCACAGCTTTACACTAGGGCAGAGAAAAGAACAGTTAACTAATGCCCAAGTTGATGCCAAGTGAAGCATACCCTTAAGAACTGAAGGGCAAATGGCAGGCAATGAATGGGTGTCTTAAGGCAGGCAGAATCTGCCACCTTAAGTAACAACTACATCCTGTTTTCTGCACCATGCTTGTAACAGGAAAGCGCCCTACTGAAAACAGACACAAGACCACATATTCAAGATGCTGTGAAAAGCATTCAAGATACCTGCTCCTAACATCCCAGTGGTTTTCACTATAACTAGGATGCCTTCCACAAAAAAAAAAAAAAAAAAAAAAAANAAAAAAAAAAAAAGATACATAATAGTCAAACTGAAAAAAAAAAATTGCATTTTACTTCTAATTATCTGCTGAATCTAGATATATCACACGGCCTTTGTGAGTTTAAGTGCAAGTGTATTTCAACTATGTCCACTGTGCATGGCTTATAAAAACCTCTGTAAACCCCTGTGATTTAACACACTTAGCAACTTTATATACACATAATACACACTTTTATATTCAGGACACACAAAGAATGCAAAGCTTTTCACCACTGACATGCTCAGCAATGATTAGTTTCTGGGTTAAAAAGTATAACTTAAGAAAAATTGTTTTACTTAAAAAAATAAAATAAAATAATAAAAAAATGCACTATATATGCATTACTTCTGCTAGTGTAGAGGTGTTCAATGACATGAGGGAAAAAAATCAGGGAGGCTCTTGCAATAGATAAAGCAAAAAGCTTCTTTAGCAACTACTTTGGAACACTGCAGGATGGGGAGCATGGCTACCAGTTTTCAGCTTTGAGGGGACCATACGAGTTTAACAGAATGAAATAAACTAGCAGAGGTTTGGCTAGCAAACACCTGCTCTGAGCAGTACGAGTCCTGAATTGTATGAGGAATTAAAAATGATAAATCCTGAGGAAACTGTGCATGTTGTATGAATTAAATTGAATAGGAATAAAATTTAAAGTTTTGATAGTTGAGATTGAACTTCTGAGCATTTATAGGTGGTGCACGGTCTTTTCTATTATTTACCCTGCAGATTGGCTCCAGCTTAAGACAAAAAAGCCTTTTTCTGTAAATTTCAAGATCACGTAAGGTTTATCTGCTCTGCAGTAATACCCTCCAAGCCTGTCTTCCTTCCCCTGTCTTCAGTCTCTCTGAAACACCTCTATTCTTGAATCAATTACCAATGCTTCAAGAAGGCATCCATGAATTTCTTAGTGTCTCACTTTATTATGCCCAAACTGCACGGTGATTCACACCAGCATGCTCGACAGATTGTCCTTTGAGGGTACGATGGCCAAAGTCTGGTAAGAAATTCCAAGACACTTAATGCTGTTTTATTTCTCTTCTGTGTTCAAAGACGTGAGATTCTTTTCCCAGACTTAAGAGAACCTAGAGGTAAGTCCTCTTCTATTCTTCCTCCCTCACTCTTAGGTATGCTGATGTTCTACCCACATGTAAAGTTTATTCTACGAAACACCAAGCAAAGCAGTTATCCAAGCTGCTGTTGTGCTGAATTTCAATTCCTGTTGGCCAGAATACACTAGGTCAAGGAATATAAGCAGAAGATGATAATGAATAGAGATGAAAGGAGAAAACAAGGCAGACATCATAAAGAGACTGGAACTCTTGTACTTCTAACATTGAACAGTATCTTCAGTCTACACAGCAAAAAGATATGGCATTCCTTGCAGTCTTTAAAAACTAGCATTGCTGTTATTCATCAGAATACTGTTTCTTAATGTTTTGTATGGCTAGAGGACATAAGCACTTACTGAACAAAAAGAAACGGGAAAATGCAGCTCTATTTTTGTAGAAGAAAGCTACTAAAATACTTTCAGAGTCAAAAATTTCATTCACATCCCTTAGGGCCACACTCAATTTACTCTGCCGTTAATGCTACTTACATCAAATATCAGGCACCTCAAGGGAAGGGGGGGAAAGGAGGAGCCTAATTGCTATCTACCTACAAATTCATGCTTTGTAATAATTTGCCCACCTGTGCTTTGTGTAATAGCGAAATAGACTATACGATTTCAAAACCACAATTTCATATGAAACCTTACCAAAAGGTTTTTCCTGGAAAACAAAACCACACGTCTATCCATGCAAACAACATGGATAGGAAGGTGAAAACATTCCTCCCATGGAAACCTAAACTACCTTCTCTAGAGAAAAGGTTACTCAGCCACAGCACTACACGAGGGCAGAGAAAAGAACCCTGAAAAACAGAAAAACAGGATTTGAATTATCATAAAACCTTTAAAATTGTATTGAAAAAAAATCATATAAATTTCAATGAAAGGCAAGATCTTTGCTAACGTTTCTCAAATACATAAACCTGTGTTGATTTTCAGCATTCTTACAACAGCGACTATTGAGGCATAGGGAAATCAACATCTAGAGGCTTAGCTAGCTGCAGCAAGGGAGCAGCTTCAGGACAAAGAAAAGATAGAAGATGACATTGGGAAGAGGGAAGGATATTTTACTCCCAAGAAAAGAAAATTTCAGGGCCTGCAAAAAGAATAGACCTGAAGTTTTCACATTTCACTTAAATTCCACTTTCACATTCCCCTTAAATGGTACAAAATTTACAAACTTAAATTCATAAATGAGAAGTGAAATCCAACGCTACTTGCTATTTTCTGCATTAGTGGCTGACAGCCTGTTCTCAGGGGCAGGTGTCAGCTGGCAATCAGAACAAAGTGTTGCAGAGGCACAACATCCCTCTAAAGCTGCCAACTATCTGACGCATCCTCGTGGAGTCATCCACTCCCCCCTTCTCCAAAAGATTTACTCTTCGGGCCACAGCAGAGACAAAACATAGGTGTAATCTGACCTATTTTGTCAAAATTCCTGAAAACACCTTTAGTCAGAACTAAAGGTGACTTGTAACTGCTGGACATAGAGCTTTCCTTAAATTCCCTTTTGTGCATTCTTCTGCTCATTCATCGGAAGGTAGCACAGTCATTTCCTGTTAAATTTGAACCAGCAATGTCAGCTCTGTACCTGTAGATGGAAGCACTACGTGCTTCCTGCATGACCAACTCTTCAAAACTGAAGATCCAAAACATAGCAAGGCTTTCTCTGGAAATCCAGAGAACACAAGGCAGAGCTGATAAACACGCTACATTAAAAGTGTGCTCAGCCCAAGAACATGTTTCAAAGCATTACAAGAGGAGGATGGGATACACTGTAATGAATCAGAAGCAATTGACATAATCATGACTGATACACCTAGCTCCAATGGAAAAGCACTCATGCCAGAAGGCATTACATTATGTGGATTGCTTCATTTGTTACGTAACACAAAGAACAGCCTTCCAGGGACAGAACCGCTTCAACAGATGCAGATTATATTCTTGCCTTAGCAAGTGAGTCATGTAGACCACGCTTCAGCAGTAGGGTAGCTCACGGCACTTAACTTGCGAAACATGTATTGTTTTCAGAATCTGTGTTGGTGAAGAGATACAAAGAGTCTTTGTTTGCTTCAATTCTTTGATGACATTATTCACTTCACTTTAAATTGTTACCAAATTCACAAGGACAATAGAATGAAAAGGGGAAAACCAAACTAGGAAGAGACACACACCATCTGCCTGCCATACAGAACTAATGCTCTGCAAGCTAAAGACAAAGTCCTGCAGCTACACAGAAAGAAAGAACTAAGCTATCCTATTATGCAAGCACCACCCCATTCCCCCCACCCCAGTACTGCAGCTATGAAGCATATCCGTATCTAAGTTACTCTTTTCTGCAGTCTTATCACGTGTTTGTATTTGGCAAGACTTCTATCCTGGAAGGTAAATAATTTGGGGTGGGGGTGGCCTGAAAGACTTATCTTCCTCGTTAGATGTAGGCAACTGCCCTTCAGAAAAGTTTTAAAGCTGACATCAATGTTTATGTCATAAAGGCTAATTAGGTTTTATTCTGTAGCTAAGATTGACTGGAAAATCCCAACAGAGACCACAGTCTAGAAAACAAGTGTTCTAGAAGTGAAACAGGAGATCTCAATCTCTCCTCTTGAAGATTTTGTGATTACATCAACATCAAAGCAATTGATACCAGACACAGACCACTGCATTTGCAGATGGATTACTCTTTCAGCAACATTTTATGTTGGCCATTTCAATTTTCCTGAATTTATACCTATGAGACAGACTACACTGTCTTGAGTTCCAACATAAAAGTGATGCCATTTCGCAAACAAGTAGGATTTAATTGTTGCTGTCAAGCAAATACTTCACTTAAAGGTGCACCATGAACATATTCACTAGGATGTAAAACTGAAGTTTTAAGTCCAAAACATGTACATTTACAAAGAATCATTCTCCACTGAGCAGTTTGATGCTTGTCCCGTTTCCCTCAGAACTATCCACAGACCCCAGTGATTTAAACACACCCGCTCTTGTCTCTAGCTCTGCTATGAGAGATTTACTTCACCGCTGCTTCAGTAACAAACTGAAGAGGCAGCTTCCAGTTACTGCTACTTATTTAGTAATGCCACCTGGAGCAGGATTTTCTTGCTGAGAACAGGCAGGCTGGAAGCCAAATGAAACTTTGAATGTAACTGCTTATAAATGGAAATAGCCCTTTTTATATTCTCACCTTGTCCATCCTCCTCCTCGAGTTCATTTATTCATCTGATGCAATGTCTCCAAATAAGAACACTGAATTGTCTTGAGCTAAAACCCCCTTTTGTTTATACAAACTGATATTGTTCAAAACATTGTTTTATTGACTATACAACAACCAATGATGGAAGCAATGCTACCAGCATGAACCACCTTTGAGCACTTCAGCCACGTGGGTATCTTAAGATCAAGAATTCCCAGCAGTTTCCATGTGCAGCTTGGCCGTGCTTACCAGTAATATGCAAGATTTTTCCTCCCCCCCAACTCACATATGTTCATTCTTCTTATTGGTGCCTAAATAAGCACTCTAGTTGTAGGCTAAGCTGGATGACAAGTACAGATAACTCAAGGAGACTGCATGCAATTCATAGACACGCTGGTACTGAGACAAGCCTTAAGAGGCTCACAGGTGACAACTGAACAAGACTAGACAAGATGAAACAGTAGGTAGATAGAAGAAAATTCTAGGAATTCCCTTTCTACATACTGCCAATGCTATTTTAACCCAGCTCATTTTTTGTCTGAAGACCATGACCTTAAGAAAAGAACGCATCAAACCACGGCTACAGATTTAAATAAAATTATATTCTTAAATCAGCCACTGCTGGATTAAAAAAGACTAGAAAACTTCTCTCATGAAAGAAAGCTAAGTTTGTGTAAGCTTGAAATATTAAACAAATCATTATATTTCTCTGGGTTTGGATCACAGTGATTCAACTGTCTGGCTTCAATTCTCTAGTTCTGCCCTCCAGTTCCAGCAGTCAATCTTATGTTAAAGGTGATGAATAAAAAGTCATCTTGTCTCCTGTCTTAGTCTTAAAACAATGCACCAGGAAGAAGCAGCACAGGGCAAGACCTATGACTACTTTCAATTAATAGGATTTCTTAAATTTGATGTAGTTTGGTTTGGAACCCTTCACAGGTCTCTCCTCCACTATCTTGTCCAACCTGTCCTTGAGCCCCCAAACTTTTTCTATCCGTGACTGCCTTAAGCAAGGAGCTCCAGAGCACTATACTGCTAACTCTTTCAAAGATTATTTTAATTTGGCAGAGTTTACTTCTTGTATAGAAGGATACTGCAAACAGTCAGTATCATATTTATCCCTCCTTTAACACATTTGATTTTTGTGTTTCTATGAGAAGTATTCTCTTTTCCCAGGCCGCAAGTCCTAAAAGGCTATCATAGCTCCTCAAACCATCTTTGTAGTCTTCTCTGTTCAAAACATTTTCTCTCTTGCATATATTAACACACACATTTTGGAATGGGGACCGCGAATACCTGCAGTTCCCATCTCCAAGTGTGGGCACAACTGAATTTATGGAATGACATAATGATACTTTTTTTTCCCCTAACTGACTCTAAACCGATGAGTTTATATTTAGCTATCTATTATAATCCTCCAAATCTCCTTCTGGAGCAACAAAACCCAACTCACATCCCATTTGTTTATACACAAAGTTAGGGTTGTTTTTCTCTCCCACGGATATAACTCAACATTTAGCTGTGACTGGTGTCACATGCCACTTTATATGCAATCAACCAGCAGAACCAATAAGGTTTTGCTGGAGGTCTTTATATTGTATAATCTTTTTGATAGTTTGAAGAACTCTGCTCATGTCAGCTCACCATTCACCCTGTTTTTGAGGTCATTTGGGACTACAGGAGTCCTTGCACATATTCCTGTGGAATACTACCCATAAATGCCCTATTTTACAAGAACTGGCCACTGATTTCTGCCTTCCTTACTACCAAACAAACCAGTTATATGGATCGATTTGTTTCCCCCGACCCCAGATCTATGTGCTTTCAAGAAAATACTAAATTGCTTGTATTCTCCGAAGTGAAATTTGACTTCTCTTCAACATCCACCCTTAACCAAAAATACTGCAGCCATATACTAGCATATCATAGCCTTCAGCTGAAACTTGCTTATTTTTGATCCTCAGCTTCCAAGTGCCACATGCTTGCTATGGAATTTCATTTCATTAGTGCTGGATACTTACAGCTTCTGTCTATGATTTGATTCTACAAATCAGTTCACTATCTCAAAACCAAACTTTGAAAAATATTCCAGTACCAAACAAGTTTGCAAGACTGCCACAGCATAACAAATATAAACATATTTATAATGACAGACTGCCAACCTTCTGTAAGTATTTTAAAGTGTTTTGTATTTTCTTACTGATTTTCTGATAAACGGTTAGATTTGAATGTACCCATCAAGGTCAGCTTTCTAAAATGTAGAAGCCATAGATACTTGCCATATAACAATTTGCAACTGAAAAGTGAAACAGTTTCTCTAAGAAGCTGAAAGAAACTGACCCATGGAACATTAATTACTACTGACAGTTGGTCCACAGGATCTGTTTCTCCCACATCAGCTTACTCAATTACAGAGAGATGGTCATCTGTGCTCGTATGTTACTTGAATTTATAGGAAGCTGATACATATCATTTGTTTTGTTTACTCAGCATCTCAGATTTAATCACGGTAAAGCGCTATTTTTATACAATAGCGTTTCAGAGCACTTTCACAACTGAAAGATTCACACAGAGATTGGGTTGTTCTGTTTTGTTGTTTGTTTTGGTTTTGTTTTTTAGATGAACTGTTTCCTGATGGACAAGGCTATGCAGGTTGCAAGACTCCACTACCTTCCTCAAGTCTCCTGCTACTAACTGCAGTAGCTTCGGCCTTGCCAAGCTTAAACCTATGCTAGTTAGCCTTGCTGAGATGCAGGTTAGTTGCAAGCCATAGCTTCCCTCAAATCATCAACAATACTGATTAACAAGCCTATGTAATAATATTATTATGTAAGAACAGGCTTTACTTAGACATAATTTCCTGTCTTTAATACGATTCACAAAAAGAAACCGCGTATCATACAAATTTACATTCCAGTGAGGATCTCTGCATCTATGTAGAGCCTGAATCTCCAGCTCAAAGTATACATGGTATTTTTGAGTCAAGAGAACCCAGGGTATGCAGGATATTCTCCCATGACACTTAGCTTAACTGGTGCTGTGTGTGCCACAAGCCACCTGGGCTAATGAAGCTAAAAGCATATGAGTTCCTTTGCAATTCAGAAATCATTTGCAATTTAAGGGTTATTCCAGGCCCAAAACTTGTTCATCCACCACATAAAAGTAAACCTTTATCAGTTCTCCTCTGGCTAAGAAGCTAAGACATTTCGTGCAGTGTGAACCTTGCCAACATTAACCATCCTTCTGCTTCAATCAAAGCCATTACAATGCACTCCACAGAACACTACCTCGAACCATCATGGACTAAGTGCTCATGAAAATCCCAACAATCTTTATAGTGGAAAAGGCATTTCACTGAGAACTTGTGGCACCAGTTCCCCACATGACCAGGGATAAGCATCCCCCAACCCAAGGAGCTTTCTTGCTTCACTTAGTATAGTAGACTATCAACAGAACAGTTCCAGCTGAATCCTCCCCTCTAGAATATATAGAGAATAGCTAGCAAGTGAAGTCCAGATCTCTGTAGCTCTGGAAATCAAGCTACTTTGGCCTAAGGAGGATACAAGATTCCCAGAATGTCAGAAAGACCTACCCTGACTAGCTAAACATCTTTGGAATAATTATTTTAATGCTGTTTTGATTTTATTCTAACATACATGTATTTAGGTATACAGAGATTTACATAAGCTTTTTTATTGCTTCAATTGAAACACAATACAGGATTTTAAACCTAATTATCAAAAGCACCATTAGTATTTTGATCTTCTTCGTATCCCTGTTGGCAAGGAATTCAACTCTGCTTGAAAGCTTCTAATTAAGAAGATGACGCTGCTGTTTACACTTCCAAACAGTGGCAAAAAGAAAACACCACAACCACTGCTGTAAGTGGCTACCTTTTACTCCCTCATCCTACGTGTGCAGCCTGCTCTGGGGAACCTGCTGTGGCAGGGGGGTTGGACCCAATGATCTCTGGAGGTCCCTTTCACAGATTCACAGAATTGTAGGGGTTGGATCTCCATTTTCACAGACCTGCATTCTTCTAACAACTTCAGACAAGCAGTGGTCATTTGAAGACTGAAGGCATGATGGCTCTTTATCGAGAGAGCCTGTGCCAACTCTCCTTTGTAACTGGTTTATTCCAAATAACCAATCCATCTTAAAGGATGATCAGGTCCAAAAGTAATAGGTTTTGCTCTAGCAAGCTTGTACATGAGCTGTTCCATTAAACGGGATTACTCATTAGTATAACACTATGTTAAATGAGATCATTATGTTAATGGAGATCATTACTATTCATGTTTTCATATAGTCATATACATTATTAATTACTTAACATCAGAAACACGAGGCATCATACTGGGCAAAAAATAACAATGTATAAATCTTCTAAACCTGAAACGCTTATACTGTTTAAAACAGCCTCATGGTTAGAAAACAATACTCAGCAGTTATTGGAACCTAAACATTAAGACTGCTATAATGAAAGATGTCAACTGTGAGCAAAGATTAAACTTCCATTTTAAAAACATTTTGACTATTGCAAGTTGTATATTCACACAGATCCTAGGTTAACATTTGTTTGGTATTCACCTATTCAGCTTGGAGGTATTAAATTCAAAACAGACCCATAAAATTTAGAATTACATGATCCATTACATACTTGAGAAACTATCTGCCAATTTCATTCAGTATCACTAAATGAAATTAAATATCTACTGACTCACTCTGACATGACAAAGCATTTTGTATCTTTAACTACCTCAGAAAATATAAAGTTTCAGGAAATACTTAAAGTGGTTCCCAGTTATAGGAGCATAACAAAACAAGATCTTAGATTGAAGCTTATTTTGCTCTTAATACCTTGATAACAAAACATTCTGTTCTGCATCAAATCAAGGCTCAAGGCCCATATACAACAGGAAGAAACCTGCTAAGAATTTGAAGCACCAATCCTACACATTGTAACAATTACCCCCAGAGCTGGTAAACCTCTTTATATCATGTACCAGATCTGCAATCCTTACCTTAGTTTGTTGTCTGGCCTGGACACTAATGCTCTGCTATAGCATAAAGTTCCCATTCACTTTTGCTTTCTTTAACTGAAGATGAACGGCTCGGTCTCCTCCAACACAAAGTTAAAGGCTGAAGTCGCCTATGTGTCATTGCGTGTCAAGGTACATTTGACAGAACACGACGGTACAGCAGGCTCTGGGTGATGAAAGCAAAGCCTCAGTGTCATTGAAGTGAAACCATCATAACATACATAACATTCCCTGGATGTTGCAGGCAAAACCTGAACAGCTCAGAGCCGAAACTGACATCCCACCATTTTCTTAACAACCGTTGTCTTTAAGCAGCCCTGAACCGGGTACTTTCGCTTAGATCCGATTTTCGGAGCTACACAGGGATCTCTGCAACGCGGGCCTCCCGCAGCGGTTCCCCAACGCACCCGCGGGTACGCCTCGGCAAGCAGAACACCAAGATCCGCATAAACCACCGCAAGGCGAGCAGGCCGAGCGCCCCGGAGGCCGGCCTGCCAGCAGCGCTGCCCTCCCGCTGCGGCCGCGGGGCTGACCAAGCGGAGGACGCGCCACGGGCCCCGCCGGCCGGCCGGG
>VXAA01000086.1:1108997-1202665 GCA_013399115.1 Anseranas semipalmata | reverse complement strand
TGCCCGTGGCACTGCTTCGCGCCGCGCAGCGAGGCCTGCGGGCCGCGGCTACCATCGCGCCCTAACAGCGAGCCCGTTGACCAATCTGAATAAAAAGTTGATGGTACAGCTGTGACAGAAATAGGCCTACAGGTGTCCCAGCTCTGGGACACGGCATTCACAGGGCAGAGAGCTCACAGGCGTCCTAGCTACGTGAAAAGCTTGCAAGGACGCCGGCAGTCGATGAGATGAAACCCAGAGGAGGCCAGGTCTTTCTTCGTGCGGGTGCTCACGGAAGTGCCTGCCAGTTTAATTTCCTGGACCTGTCTTCCTGCGCCACGAAGCGCTGACAGAATATCAAAAGCTTCTGCACGGTTCAGGAAGTTGTTTGTGGTTACTTGAGATCATTTAGGATCGTTCCACTGGCTCACTATTCCCCAACGCTTTTCCTAGGCAATTGTGAGCTTGTTTGGGGCCTGTGCTTCGGCATCTCTCCTGGTTTGGGATCTTCACATACACATAAGCTTAGCATTTCAGCATCTGTATTTCTTTGCTTCAGCTTCAGACTTTCAAAGTTTCATTTTTAATCTTTGACTGAAATTTAGAATTAATTCTTGCATGGGTGCTTCATCACACCTCCCAGAGGAAGAAAGCAATGCAGAAGCTTCAGGCTATGTTCATGTGGAGGAAAAAGAAGCCCTGTAACTGATAAGCATCACTTGCCGCAGCCTCTTGACTAGACGTTGGGCACGCTGCCTGGGGTGTAAGCCCTGCTTACCAATGTCAGCCCAGGCACCACGAGTGCCTCCTTACCTTCCTAGACACAGGCTGTGAAGGCTCCAGCACATTTGTCCCATAGATAGCAAAAAGGCCTTCTTTTAAAGGAACAACTGAAGCTTTTGTATGTCTTTTTGCCTGCACTTCAATGTACCAGTCACATTAATGCATTTATTCTTAGAACAATTTGAAGCATAATTATTCCCCCGTGGTACAGGAAGGAAAAAAATGCATAAGTGGAGAGAGATTACATCTCTTGCACAAAGCTAAAGAGATAGCAAAGCCAGGAAATGAACTCAGATTTCCTGAGTCAGGCGTCCTTGCTTTAACCACACAGTCATCCTTTCTTTTGGTCATTCTCAGCTTCTGAGCATTAACATAAACATCAACAGCATTAGCATAGATTTGACTTTTCCCTACTGTGTTCAGAAAACTTCACTGTTCCCACTGAAATTTCCTCCAACATCTTCTCTATTTCCTTCCCAAAATTAAGAGTAATTATATTACAGACTTACTGAGGCATTCTTAAATTCCCCACTGCCTTTCTCAGGCACAGTATTTCTCAGTGGCAGGTATTTCTTCAACCCCAATATTGTAAATATCAGCTCAGAAAACAATAGTGGAGCTTCAAAGGTGTAGCTCTTAGGCAGGCACCCAAATGTGCATAGTGAAACGGATCAGAGAACAAATTGTTCCCTGTCATCACACTTTTCCAGTAGAGCAGATGACTAGGAGTACTTGTACCAACATGAGGGAGGCACATAAGTTTCATGTACTGACCTGGAAGTGGTGGTACAACCACCTTTTTAACTATAGCTCATACTTTTATTATTTGAAAATGATTATGAAGCCAAACTCTAAAACAAAACTATATATTTAAAAGAAGAAAACAGCCTAGACATATTTTAGGGCAGAGCTTAGAGCCTCTGCTATCTGTTTAGACATTTAAGAAATTGCCACAATGCCTATATAGCTTCATGATTACAATGCAGTCTTTCCGCAAAATTCATAGCTTTTTTTGAATAACTTCAAAAAAGGAAGTTACATAAAAAAAAAAAGGAAGCATTACATAAACAACTTGAGCTTCTGACTCAAGTAAAAAAGATAGTCTTAATAACCTTACTGACAGACTACAGACTAAGATCTAGCTGTGATCAAGTTAATTAATATTTGATATGTTTTCAGTTTGAGGACTTCCTATTCAATTGATTTTATACTAAATTGATTTAAATGGACTTTTTTACACAGGGAAATGGACTAGAAGCTTGTCTCATCCACTTCACTCAATGACCTAGACCTGTGCTGCCTCCAAAAACCAGACACAGTGATAGATAACAAGAACACCCAGAGAAGAATGTAAGAGTTGAATGAGCAGATAATGCTGTTTACACAACTATTCTCCCAGCCCCAGCAGTTTGCAGACCAGGGACTTGATGAGCCAAAGATCCATAGATTTGCTCAGGTATGAGCAATTTCAGTGCAGGGAGCAGTAGGGAGGCCTAGTTTCCTCGTAATAGTTGAGTATTTTGAGAGTATCCAGCTGTAACCTTGCTAGCTTCTTCAGTTTCACTGGACTTGCTGATAAACTAGCTTATTACTAATAGTATTATTTTTGCAACAATATGCAATTTTATTTGTCCAAGCTAAAATAATAGTAGTACCTTAAAAATCTGTATTAAAACAAGTTCAAAAAGTTGATGAGCTTGTTTTCTAAGATAATGAAGAAGGAAAACAATGGGCTAATGTCACATACAAAGTTATCTGCACAGCTGTGCTTGTATGTGTGTGCATTTATTAATTCCATGTGTTGGAGCCACAGGTAACAAAACTTTGTATCATTCTGCAATAAATAATTATGTAAGGATAAAACAGTAATAGGAAATTCTGCTTGGTGCAAGCTGAGGTCTTTACAATAGTTCACCATCATTGCATCTTCTTTTGTGTACATGTGGGAAAACTCAGAGATGAGCTGAAACTCATTCCACTGAAGTATGTGATAACCTAATCATATTTCAGACTAAGTCCTGTATTTTTCATCATTACTTGAAAAAGAATCTGAGTTTATAGAAATGACGTACTGAGCATCTGAGATGCTTTCAGACATTAGTGACATCCACTGCTTTCTAAATACATGCACAGGATAATGTTTAAATGAAGAACTGTTCATTAACAGTTGCACAGCTGCTTTATTATTTAAATAATTGGCTCAGACATCTACCTTGGATGTGCTAAGACAATGTTCCTATGTTTATGTTTTTATCATGTGCTTGACGTTATCCTTTCTTTACTCTGGCAGTGCTGTGGTAGAAGTAGCCTAGACCAGTTAGTAAAATCCTCTGTAAAACCTTCTTCAGGCAATCTTTATACCCTTCTGCTGCTGTAGTCCTTTTTTCTAAGGGTTAACCACCCATTACGCTTCAAAACACTCTAGTACTCTAAATAACTTAGACCTGCTTAGGTCTCACAGACTAGTTAAGCAGCCTAGTTAAACTACTTAAACAGTCTATTTGAAACTACTTTGAAAAATACTGCCATTTTTTTTCTGCACGTCTTCATTGGCCATATTTCTACAGAATATATCACCTTTACAAATATGCATAAGCATAGCATTTCTAGACAGCGATTAAAATCATATTGTACATGTCTAAAATCCAACTATGCTGTATTTCATTTATTTTTAAATATGTTCCCCTCAGCATCTAACTGTTAAAAACAAATTAGTGTATATTTCATTTAAGTCTGATACAGTTTATTTTTTATTCCAGCTTAGCTTGTATTCACATACGCTGAATGCCCCAAGGAATACATACATCTAACATTTCCATTGAGTCAGTAGGAAGTTTGAGGATTCTGAAACATAAGTAAAAACTTATTTCAACTTGAGTTATAGGTATGGAAATTATATCCTTTTGTACCAATAAAAATGATTCTAAATCATGCTGGATAAACATTTTTTCCCATATTTTGTAACTGAAATGTTGACTGATAATCTCAGTACTCACAAAATATCTTTCCACTAGTGACACAGTTATGGAAATTTATCTAGTGTGTTTGGGATTTTTTTTAATCCAATCTATGAAGACGCCATTCAGTGACACAATAGAAAAAATAACTTAGACTTATGTTTCTAATAACTCCCTCCAAATTTAACAGAATGAGAAAAGTTGACTGGAATTCAATGAAATCTCAGTAGAGTCAGTAAAAACATTTAAATATATTTGGCATTGTACAGCTTATCTTTATGTAAACATTGTTGCAAAGGATTCTGTTTCAAATGAATGATTATTCTGAGCTGATTGATGTGGTAATTTTTTCTATTTACTAACAGTTTAAATAGCACAATCCTTAAAAAAAATGTTTAATAAAGATGAAATGCAGTCTGTTTGTTTGTATAGCTAGTGTCCCCCATTTTACAATGTCGTTATAGTTTTTAATCCTGTGATACGCAGAAGTAATAATCTACTTATAATCAGCCCACAATGCAGTGGCTAACATAGCAACAGAGCTATACATATTAAGAAATAAAATATAAAAGGGAAGAAAGTGAATAGCAAAAGAATACATATATAAGAGCATCAAATTTATGTATTTGTTTTCATTTGACAACGTTCGTCTTAACATTCAACCACAGGGAGAGATTATCAGCATCACTCAGCAGACAGAAGCAGAGAACACAATCCTTTTGAGTCTCATTCAAAAAAATAGTTAGAAATTACAAAAGATACCTGGTGGTGCGGTGACCAGATTTTCTACATGCTGTTAGCACAAAAATAAATGCAAAATACTTAACGCCGTTGTTCCTTTATACCCCCACTGATGAGTCTCTACCTTGAACAGACAGGACAGCTAAGAGAAACACACCGGTCTGATTCTAGCCATCCTCTCTGCTAGGATCGCCAATAATTTTACCAGTCCTAAGAACAGCTTGATTATATGATGTCCCATCAAACCTCTTAAATTAAGAGTCTTGCATTACCTCCTCGTGTTTCACTGTGACACTTGTTATTTTGCTTTAAAATGATTAAAGAGTGTATAATATTATCTTTATGAGATAATAATTTTGTTTCTTTAAATATTAGACTGTCATTTTCCCAATGACAGATATTCTGAAATATGTAAGACTGTACAAGAAACCTAGGATAGACAGACTTGCAGATTAATCCCACCTTCCTTTCTTAGGGAAAATTCCCACTGACTAGGAAATTATATGAGAAAGTATATAATAACTGAAAGTATTGAGATTAATTCATTCTCATTTATCTCATCCCAGAGAGGATCCTTTTAAGAGAAATTGTACGTTTTCTGAATCTTGATTCATAGCTGAAGCAGACTGCAGAAAGGAATTAACTCAAAGTGATATTATTTTCATGAATACTTCTTCAATCATATTAAATTTTTATATGCAAATTATTAGTTTCAATTAAATTTGAGATGTAAAAAAAATACAAGCAGATTGTTCCAATAGCAAACAGCACTTTCAAAATACAGTTCAGGACTTCAAAAACAGTTTTATTCCTTGTATGTATTTGACCCTAATCTTTCTTGTCTGAACATGTGAAAGCATCCAAAGATAAAAAATGAAAGCTGAAATTCCATTTTTCAGTGATGAGATTACATTTTCAGTATTAAAGGTCAATGAAAAACAAAGAGCTCAAAGATGCAGATTAAAACATGCAATTGCTTTTCCTCTTTTTGTGCACATGGCAGTAACATGTGCACTGAGAAAAGAGCTGACCTTATCTAAATTTATGTGACCAACTTAACCAGTAGAGTTCAATAATTAACTGAATATCTCAGAGCTCCACAGGAACATTAAGTACAGGAACATTGTATGCTCAAAATCATAGTGACTTGGAAAAATCATGAAATATTATATCAGAAAATGTTTTGTGTCTCATAAGTATTTTTTTTTTCTCTTTTATACTTATTCCCTCCCCCCTTTTCTTTATTTTGTTAGCTCTACTTACTCAGGAAAATGATGTTTATATATGCATAAATATATGTACAAATACAAATATATTTATATAAAATGTAACTTTTACATAGACCCTGATATATAGTTGTGTGTGTGTGTGTGTTAACAAACTTATTCTAGGCATTGGGAATCATCTGGACAATGTAAGAGGATAGTTAGATGATTCTTAAATGGCAGCCCTGGGCTATTGGTGGTATAATTTGTACAGGTTGCTACTGATTGCTCCTCCAAGTGGGGTTGGTTGGCCCACCTCAACATTGGCGGGAGGATAAGCTGTCTCTCTGTCTCCAAGGTCCTTCCTTACCACTGGATCTTTCTCTAAACTGCTGTCAAAGTCAAACATGGTTCAGGTGCAATGAGTGTTAAGGACTTGCTTTCCTGTCAAGTAAGAAAGCTAGATTCTCACAAAGGCAAAATAGAAAACATTTTATTCTTATAAGCTGGTGCCAGCCCTTGATTCATCGACTTCCGAAGCCAGCGACCCAAGAGATTCTGACAGAAATACTGGCACCAGAGATTCAATCACTGATCTATCTAGTAAGACACTTAGCAAGGTTCTGCTAGCTAAGAAGGTACTTCTAAACCAGGAGATGTTGAAGGTGTTTTTCTCTCAGTTAATAATTACGAACTGTAGATAGCAGCAAGCTGGAAAGAGACCGAACTATTTTAGAAATGCATGCAATAAATAATAGTGGATATGCTTCAGATGGTTGTCACAAGGCTCAAGGACAAATTCTAAGCAGCATGACTGGCATTTTAATGGCTAAAAATATGTCTTCAATCCACATTGTGAAAAATCAATTAGGAAATGCTGGCAGACCAAAAGTTACATGCAAAATTGTGAGTAAAACTGCTGCTCGTCCTGTCTCGCTATAAAGATAGCTATGAAAAATACTTTGCCCTTTAGATCCTTTGTAATCGGGGAACTCCTGGTGCTCTGCAAACGTGAGTGTATCCCCAGAATACGTTGTAGCAGTGGTAAGGCTATTTCTAATTCATTTCAAACAAGCTGAGGTACAGAAGGTGCCAGTATCGAACTGGCAAGCTGGTGGCAGAGGCAGAGCTGGAATCCACAGTTCCTCACTTCAGATCAGTACGTTTATGACCAAAGCACATAACACCCAGTATGAGACTCTCCCCTACCAAAATGGTGTGGAAAAAGAACATAAAATCCAATACACTCAATGTAAGAAAGCTGTAACAATAGTAACTGTGAGTAAACTAAGAAGCATTGGAGGAATTCACCTAAATGTTGGTGGTTAAAAACAGGCGTGGCTGAGATGCATGCAATTCTCAGAGATACAGAAAAAGAGGACAACACAAACAAGCTAAAGGAAACCTCCACTGAGAATGCAGTTAAAGTGCAGAACTAACTCAAACCACAGTGATGCACATAATGAAAGTATTAGTAGATAAGCACTTAGAAAATAGTGAACCTACAAAGAATGGACAGAGAGGCAGATAAGCTTTTATGGAATGCCTGGCTTTCTTCCATCTTTTAATATCACTTTGAACTGGCTATTTGATTGCAAGCAGTTTTTTAGATATCTGATTTTATTTTTATGCTACATTTTTATAATCCACTGCAATCCTTTTTCAAGATCATTATGATACTCTGGCAACATGACTGTATATACTGAAAAAAAAAAAAGTGAGGCCAAACATTGTAGATAATTCAATCAGTAACACAAGGAGAGCTGCTGGGTTTGAAAATGGTACCTACGTGTAAAGGAGGAGCTTGGTGAAAGGTGAATGTTCTCCTCAATATGTTGTTCACTTCCTGAAGTGAAAGTGGTACCACCTGGAGTATGGTTCTTCCAGTGCCTGCAGTGGCAAGCACTGAGGTATGTTTATAGTATTAAATTCCTCCTAAGACTCCAGATTCAGCTGCTGTGTAAATGAGACAGTGTTACACACCATTGCATGGAATATCATTTTCTTCACGTTCATCGGAAAGCACTTAAGAAGTTCTCATTTCAGAGTCAGAATTTCTAATGATAATTAACTCAATACATACTGTGGTATCCAGAGGGAAAAGAGATTTGGAGGCATTTTCATTTAAAAGAGATACCTTATTATTACCTCTTGTGAAAATTTTCAAAGATGACAACCCTCATTAATGTGAAAATTCACTGAAATTCTGTTACTGACTCCAAAATACTTAACAAGACAGTAAGTAGATTGGAAAAAAAGTTTTAATGTCAATTTTCTTTACGATAGAACTCTTTACAGTTCTAATCACCTAAATAAATAACTGTACCCTTCATCCTGGCAGAGGTAGCGTGACACTGTGCATTTAAAGGGCTGTATTTCAATACTAAGAAACAGTAGCATGTGCTGCTGATGCATCTAAATCACGAATAGTAATGCAGACTCTAGCTAACAGAAATGAACCTCAGTTTTCCCTGGGGCTGTACTTCTGTTATAGTCCAGGTGTCCTGGGAGTCTTCTGATTTTGTGGAAAGTAGCAAGAACATAGAAAGAGCTGCAGATAAGAATACGAAGCATTATTTGTCCAGATTGCAGATAAGAATATTAAGCATTATTTATCTGGACATAGATGACCTGGAGTGGTCCAAAGATGGGAGAAAACAGAGGGGAATAAGACATCAGAAAGAAGGAAAAACAAAACAAAACAAAACAAAACAAAAAAAATACAAAATGAAACACAAAAAGGGTTTTCAGACCAGAAGGAGAAGGCAATCTTGCTGGTAAAAGATCAGGTCTCATGAAATATTGAAGAGAGAAGTAAAAGAAATAGGCCTGCTATTTTCCCCTGAAGTGGTGGAGGCCCCTGGTTTGCACTCGCTTCATGTCGCTTTTAATTCCTTATGCTAATACAGGGGCATCCTCCGTCTAGATGGATACACAGTAGTATCACTGGGGAGACACCACCTCTAGAATCGTACACCTGAGGCCAAGTACAAGCACTTAATTAAACATATAGTTTGCATATTCAGTGAATGAATTAAAATGTATGTATCAGATGGAAGCACAATAGCCCTTAGATCTGCTTTCTACAGCAGTGCTTATGGGTACATGTAAATCTCCCAGTTTGTTAGTCACTGAACGGTGCAGTGTACTACGCCATTTCATGAGTCATGGAAGTCTACTGTCATTTTAAAAGCAGAACTTAGCTGGCAATTTTAATACATTAGTGCCCAAGGTCACTGGCTTTCTAAAAAAAGCTTAAGCAAGGATCTGCAGTCCTGTGATACTCCTAGGTCTGTCCTACTCCTCTCCACTGTAGATTCATTATCTGCTTGGAGAATTTTTTATACGAAATCCAATTTAAATGAATGCATTCTATACATGTATTTTCTGTAAGTTCAAGGTGGATCTGCAGACATTTACCATCCTCCAAAGCTTTTGGCTTAAGCACAGTGAATCTACTGAATTATTGCTTAAATGAATGCAGTTCCATAAATGATTTTTAAACGTTAGGATTTTGGTTAAGGGCATATTGGAAGACATTATCATCTTGCCTGCAGCCCCAACAGTGTATATCACCAAGACATACTACACATTTAATAGTATTACAGGTATAACAGATGAATTATGAGTTAGATTCTTTTTCTCACATCATTGCCTTATTGCTTTGCAAAACTCAAATTGCTTTACTAGTATTTGATGTCTGTTGTTTCCATTACCTACTGTTAGATCAGCTTCAAGAAAAATAGGCCACAGAGTCAGTAGTATCTCTTTCTTTACTGGATGAGCAAGATGAAGACTGACACACGATGCAACCACTGTGGATTTTTGAATCGCCTGAAATTTTTCTTATGGTTGCTCCTGAAATTCAATGCACAGGCAATATCCTCAACACCATTTACAAGTTAACTCCCTTCACCTTGAAAAATACTTTGTGGGAATTCATATCCTTTATCAAATTTAACTGACAGTAGAACTGAAATGCATTATTTTGATACCATGTTGGTTCTGTAATTTCTTAAGAGCTGCTGCACTTGTCACAATCCTGCATAGAAAAGCCACTGGCCATGCAGCAAATGCCACTAACACCAGATGAGCTTTACCTGGGCTGATCTGGTGTCTACATATATGTAGTGATGTTATTTAAGTGCTCCATGGATATGCAGCTTTACCCATGGACCTGTTCTTGGAGAATCTGGGCTTCTTGGTCTTAATAGTTTAAATGATGATATATTTGCTTATGCATTTTATGAGACTTTTTAATTTTTTTATTTCTATTCCAGTACAGAGGGGAGAAATGTTCCAACACAAGTGCACATTCACTTAGCCATGTGTGCTCATAATACAACTACCTAATTTTCTAATAATAATCCACAATATAATTTACACAGCATTATGTGTGCTTTGGTATTTAAAATATTGTGTTTTCTTTTATAAATATGTTCCTCTTTCTAATGCTGTCTGACAGTCCTTAAATCTGCTTCCTATGCGTTTTTCACATTTTTATGTCTTGTCAGTAAGTAAAAATACCATGATAGGTACAAGTTCAATGCTAAAATGAACATATCTTATTTAGAAGAAATGTCATATGTATTTATGGCTTCATCTTCAGCCAGCACCTTTGTTTTTAAAACTTATCAAGTTAACTTTGCATGGCATAACTGTTTTAAAAACAAGTACAAACTATAAACTACAGCATAATGTTTCTTTCTCAAATGGACACTAAGATTTTCTTCCCAAGCCTGATGGATGCCATACTTCCCCCTGCCCATCCCTGGAAGACCTTGCCTATGGCATCATCCTTAGTAGGATGGTTTCTAACATGATTCGTTAGTAATTTCATTCTGCTTTCAAGCAAAGATAAATAGCTGCAAAGAAAGAGTTTCATCAAAGTAGGCTTGCATTCCTGTGCAAAGCCCTGCAGAATGATCATTTGCTGCGTTGGTCCATTTTCCTTCACAAAATACCTAGCTTTAGGGTTATGATATTGCCTTTCTGAAATAATTAGGGAATTAATAATTTGCTTTAGTCTGTGGCATGGGATTGGTCTTTATTGAAAAAAAAAAATGTAGCTAATCTCTTACTACTGTAAAGATCATAAAAATCACTCAGCTGCCTGCTTTCTTCCCCATGCTGTTGAACAGAAGTATGTTGACAACAGTTTACATGCACCAAGACTTACTAAAGGTGTCCAGAGCTGATGGCAAACATCAACTCTAACAATAAAAGTTAATTTGAAAGAAAAAAAAAAAAACACAACACAAACATATGGATGGATCCTTTCAGATCATTCCATGACTAATAATTCAGTGGCAGATGATGTGGGTCTCTTACAAATTTAGAAAGCTATGATGATAAAGGTACCAGATTATGAAATCTGAAAACCAAAATCCTTTATTTATACACAATTTAGAAGCAGCTGCAAATAAAATATTGTCCTGCCAACTTATGTCTTCTCTAAGCTAAGAAATCTTCTTCAGAGGAAAAGACATGTCTAATTAGTCTATGGCCTTTTTATCAAAACTAGTAACATTCTGATTTATAGACTAAAGAGCACATGGTCGCAAGACAGAAATATTAATACCCTCTGAGAATACCAGCTTTCACTGGAAGTTTGACCACTGAGGACTGGATGAGGACCATCAAATTTACTCTGTTGCTCTTTTAATAGCCATCAGACCTTAATGTCTGTCAGAAATAATACATCTTCGCTGAGATGTGACCCAGTTGGTGACTGCGAATTGAATCTCACTATATTCTCTTTACTACTCCTTTGAGATAAAGATCCTATTATCCATTATCTCTTTTTAGAGCATGTAATTTCTTATAAAATTTACTCAGTCAAAAGCTAATAATATGTTTCAACTGCTGTATTAGATGGTCTTTTGTCACTGCCAGCAGGGAATGAAGTTAACACTAGAAGTTCATCAACATGTGTAGTAAACAGAAAGAATAGAAGCTGATTAGTAAGTGTTTCTTACGTTTGCTCTGCAGGATTGAGTTCTGTAAAATGATACGTACAAGTCAGAATACATTTCTGTATCAAAATGCAGGCAACAGCAGGAGGCTGTATTTTGATTAGTGTAGTAAATTGTGTATTTGTCAGCTTACAAATAAACTGGGGGAAGAGTGAGAGTGAGAATATACTGAAGATCTGTGTGCAAAGATATTTCTTTTCTTATTGTGGGAAAAAAATTGTCATTATTACAGGTCTGATGCTTTCCCGTTTGCACCTAAATTTAAGTAGATAATCTAGATCCATATTTTGTTTGTTTTGTTTATTTTTATTATTCATTCTCCTGCCTTGATTTTTTACATCTATTTGTATACATAAATATATATCATATATATCTATTCATATATCTTGCCAACTTGCTCTTGAAGGGAGGTGTTCAAGCACTCATTCACATTAGCTACTCTGAGACTTGGCAAATACACACCATCGCTGAGCCATTTCAGTCATTGCTTTTAACTGTTTTACAGACCATCAGCTTATGGGGATATTGAGACAGAGCAAGTCATGTCTTGCTAATGCTGATGTTTTCTTAAGTAAAAGATGAGAGGAGAAAAATAAAGCAGAGAAGGAAAAGGAACAGTCTTCCCAGGTTTCGTTTGCTTGTCGAGATGGCAGTCTCAATATTCCTCATCTCTGGCTTTTCTAATCAATGTATACCCCTGACCAGGCCCAGTAATGATGCAGTTATGAGAAGGGTGTGTGTGGGGAAGCAAGCGGACTTCTCTAAATCCCAGGGATACTAAGGATGGCAAACATGACAGAAAAATTCCTTCCACCCTCCCAGCTTTTTTCCACAGCTGCTTCCCACACTTTTTAATGACTTCAGGAAAGATATGGAGCAGAGTCATCCTCCCATCACCCTGTCTGCTAGCTGGTTCCAATTCCCAACACATCAATTATGATCCATTAATTTGTGCTTCCATTCTTCCCTTGTTTACCAGACATTATGTCAACCCAGTCCTTGGGTTGTATCAGTAGATGTTTTTGTTTTCATTAGTTCAGTAAGCCACTCTCTCCATTGTTTCTCTTAACATCCATTGTTATAGGCAAATAGGACATTTTGTAAAATGCTTCTCACTTAAAAATCCAGTTTACAGTTTGGTTTGGCCCGATAAGACCCCAGTAATTACAAGAGAAAATCTAGTATGCGAGTGTCTCCTAAGAACTGATCATCTTCTTGCTCTATTTAAATGGTAAAGCTAATGCCATTACCAATTCAAATTATCCTGCCCTCTAGACCTGTAATAACATTTACGGAAGGAAGGTATTATGTGCTGTGTTCACTTTGACAGCTGTGTCACTCCTGAGTGCTCTTGGAACTGAGAAAATCCACAGGGGCAGCACTGGTTTTATTCATCCGCTGTGTGCAGGATGACAAGTCATTCTTCCTCTTCACATTATGCACTAATTAAAAAATAAACATGTAGTATGACAAGTTAGGTTCAAAAATCTCTGAAGGACAGACCTGCATACAGCAAATCAGCTGATACTTTGTGCCCTCAACTATGACTTATTCCTATTCTCTTAAATTATACTCTACTGGCTGATCAGTCCATAAAGCAAATGGACAGCTGCAGCAGAGAGCAGGCATTTTCATAGCAGAGTGCTGTAGACATGGCTGAATGCCAAAGAACACATTGTTAAAGCAAGCAGCATAAAATGAAAAATTAAGATACTGGCACCAAGACCTACTGGTAAGAGCTGAGGGTCAGTAAAGGACACAGCAATAATCTAAAAGATTTCTTCCACTAGATTAAATTTAGGACAGGCAAAGCAGCCTTGCTTTGGAGAAGTGTTCTGCAGTGCTGGGAACTGTGGCATCTCAAACCAAACATAAAAGATGCTGCTGGCTGTCCTGGCTGCTACAGCTTCTGTTCTCGGCCTATTAGCAGTTTGGTACAATCCTTCTTTATAGCACAGTCACAGCTGGACACAACAACACTCAGATCAGTTCTGAAATGCACTGTGTCAGTAATCAATGTATATTCTAATGTATGTTTTATTTGATACTTTGTTTTGTTTACTTGAAAAATATCAAATTTCTTGAAATTGCCTTTTGCCTGAAAGAGATGCAGAATAACAGCAGCAAGGCAAGAGAATATTCAGATGCTCCTTCCTCAGTAGCCATCACAGTTACTGTCAGTCAATACACAGTGCATATAAAAACAGTTTTGAGAAATTCTATAGTTAAATGGCTGTGCGCTCATTTTTCAAGAAAATCCAAACATATGACTGTGTATCCCTTCCTATGCGTACCTAGATTGTGCTCCATTCTTTAGTTATATCATCAAGTACTGTACTCAAATAGCATGTGTTTTTTTTTATTGCTGTCCTATACAATCACTACAGTATAGCCTGTGACGTGTCTTCATTCCTCTCGTTAATTCTATTGTCACTGTGATCCACAGTCTCTTTATTCACTCCGACTTCTTTATGCAAGTTGTGTTTTACTCCACAGATGCATGTAGTTTGTCAGCATCTGTATACCATCCCGTTTAGTTCTGTGCCTGAGAATACTTCCTTCCTTTGGGGCAATTTAAAGCTGAAGCAATTAAGCAAACAGCTACAAATTGAGCTGGTCAGAATCTTCAACATCTTATAGGACCTGTGACTTAATATTACAGTATAATCCTAAACATCTTTTGTTTGTTTGTGCGCACCCTGTCTAGGAGCACTCCCAGTGGGCCCTGGAGAGCACGGCTAAGAATTAGAAGTCTCCTGGACCTGTGACTGTTTACAAGCAACAGGCAGTCATAGCTGTGGTTTTCATTATTTGGAATCATTTAGCCAAAACCAAAGGTATGAAATACAGCCTGCATATGTTTGCCAGAAAATTGTGTTAGGTCAACACAGTGAGATTTTCTCTTTCAAAGCAGAGCAGCTCTAAAATTTCTAAGCTGAATGATAAAGAACGTCCTTTTGTAAATTTTCATGATAAAGCAGGAGCATTACCAAGTCTTTCGATGATTTACAAAGGTTATGGGGATTGAGTCTGAACATCTTCAGCACATCATTCATTATTCATCCATGTTAACTGAGCATAGCTCAGCTCTCCTTATGTGGCACTGGAAAGCAAGCACTGCGTCTGCAATTTTCAGCAAGGACAGAGCCAAGCCAGCCCTGCGAGAAGAGGGAGAGGAAAGGGAGAGCTGCTCAACCACGTGATGGCAAACACCTCACCGGACGTGCGAGTTTTTGTGCCACATCCAACCGTGCTCACATGGAGGAAGGGGAGGTGTACGCCTCCCTGATTTTCTTGGCTTTTCTCTTCACACCACCTAAATGAAGGATGGACCTCTTGCTCTGACTTTAATTGCTATTGCATTGGACAGACTGTGATTCTTACACTTCAAGGTTAGGATTTAATGGGAGGTATTTGTCTGACCTTGCTCCTGGATGTTTTTAGACATCCTAAACAACTGTTCTGAATAATATTCCTTTCAGACATTTTGGATTAGCAAACTATACAGAAGAGCTTGCAAAACATTACTGATTTCTTTTCAGCAGCTTAATAAAAATATGGAACTGATGGAAAAAAATAGCCTTTTTTTTTTTACAGTGCACACTTCAGCAATAAAGCATGTAACGTTTGTACTGTAATCTAATTTCTTTTATGAAAATCATCTCAACCTGGTGTGAAGTCAAAGCTCATTCTCCTAAGCTTCTGCCATGCAAGCTTCCGCGTGGATAACCCTGCCCTGTGTCTGACACCCTGATCAAAAGATGCGAGCCTCTAAGATACATAACTAGACATAGATGTTCTCTAATGGCATCCATATGGATTTTTTTGGCCTAGCCATACCGACCCTAATTGATTGTGACTGTCCACTCACTTTATTTTACAGCAGAGAGCCTGGGTCAATTTCTCATTAGAAAATTGAATTGCATTTGCATTATGTTAATCCAGGGTGAAGAAGCAGGCTGAGTATAAGGAAAGGTTAAAATCTGGCACAGAGAAATCAATCAGAGCCTGCTTATGCACTATTTCATTGTCTCACGCTGCACCAATCAGGGCTGATACAAATTCAGGTATTAAGCTTGCTTCCATTTTAAGCAGCATTATTAAAAAGACTTGGAAAGTGGGACAACTTAGTGGCTTAATATCACTCTAACACAGTGCGGAGACTAATCTCTAGTATCTAATATCTTTGTCCTGGACACTCCTTTCCTGGGTTCTCTGCCAACACCTTCCTCCTCAGCCCTGTCTCAGCAGCGCTGTGTCAGCACGGGAGGATCGAGGTCCCGAGTGATTGAGGTCAGTGGGGCAGCCAGACCCAGGGTACAGTCACAGGACTGCAGCCCACAGGAACGCGAGCCGACTGTAGCTGACCAAATCACAGGCGGAGGCTGCCCCCCAGCAGGGCGGGATGCGACCCAGACAGACTCCCAGCTGAGCCAGCCAGCCGTACAGATGCCCCAAGGCCCAGAAACGAACCGAATTTCTCCCTGATGCTCAGTCTCTCCGAGATCAGGAGACATCACTGTCTGTCACGAGGAACTCTCAACAGAAAAACACCGCTACTGGTCGTCAAAAAAGCTACAACAGCGGGTTCTTTTCTGAGCATTGCATGGGACCAGCTAGTCTAATCAAGGGCTGAAGACTGAAGGCTAAGATTGAAGGCTAATATGAATCCTCTTATCCTAATACCTCCTATACATATTATTGCTGATAAAGTTGAGCTAATAATAAGAAAGTCAATTTTAAGGAGAAAAAAAAAAAACAACACCACAGGCATAATTTAGTGAAGCTGAAGCCAAACATAACAGTAACAACAATAATGAGTGCAATAAAGAGTATCAATTTGTTGCATATTCTAGAGATGAGACTCTCATAATAAATAAAGTAATATACATACTTAGTATGTTCACGGTTAAAGTAATACCAAGGCTTGCTTATTCTAGTTCCTCAGCCTTCTGAAATCCTCTCTTAAATTTTAAGGCTTCAGTGACATCTGCTGTTGAAGACCTGTTTAATTAATTAGCTGCAATTTAGCAGATATTCCCTCTAAGCGAACACTTCTTCCACAGAGTTTCTGGTATTCAATTCTATTTGCAAAGTTCCCTACCAGTATGGAAACCTTTTAATCTGACCAGAAAACCTTCAAGACAGAGCTCCTCTGCTGTTCTAGTAATCCGACAAGCTGTTAAACCACTCTTGTTTTCTAAAGCAACAGAAATTTTCTCTCTGCGTTCTCTCTGGAGGGCTCCTGCCCTCCCTCCCAATTTTAGTATGTAGAAATGTAGAAATTCAGCACTGTGCATGAACATAACGTGTTTAACAGCCAAGAAAGCTTTTCCAGATGTGTTCAAATCCATTGTTGAAACACCAAGATGGAGCTTATGATCAAAAAGCGACCATGACAAAAGGTTCTGTGTAAAATGATCCCACACCTTAGTCAGTTAATGCTTCTGTGCTCTCGCAGCAGCCTTTAAGGCCTAGCAGAACCAAGCACTAAAGATTACCCTCCATTTCATGTGCGAGCTTAATGATCCTGAGGGGAGAACAGAAAGGCCAGCAGGCTCCTGTCAAGCCCCTAATCCAAGCAGTTCAGGAAAGGCTAAAAGTCTTATTCTTCAGCTCAGAGCAAAGACAGAAGAAGTCAGAATTAAAAGCGCTCAGCTGACAACACCAGTGATGCGATATGGTGATTACGATCCTGGATAAAAGGCGTCGTGTCAATGTAACACTGTATTAACAAGACGCAGTTAAGCAGCACACAGAATACTGCTGTTGAGTTGCACTGCTTTCTGCTCACCCTGAACAAAAATTCTTTTCATATGAAAATTAATGGCCCGTGCTTCTGTGATCCATTGAAATTAAGGCTGCAAAGTTGGGGTCCACAATTTTGCATCCTGGTTCTCCTATAAAATTGCTGCATGAACTTGAGTAGGCACAAAGTCAAATTTTCAAAAGCATTCTCCATTTCTGGATGATCAACTTTAGGCACCCAGTACACCCACAGCAATAATGGTAGTGACTGGAACATGCATTTTGAACCCCAGGAGGCCTAGAGCGAGGTCTACCAAGCTGGTTGCCCAGAATGCAGGCACTAAAGCATCTTTTGGAAACAAAAACTGATTTACTTGGAGATACAGAGAAAAGATACAGAACGGTGAGGTATTTTTACTTTAATAGTTGAAGCCCATAGCAGGCAGTGACATTTTAATTTTATTTCATTAAAACACAACACATTAGAAGCCAGAGGTGAGGGATTGAAGCGAAGAAGCCAAGGGGCTCCTGCTACTGGCCAATCAAATTTTCAGTCCTCCACATCATTGTAAAGCCAAGGGAATTCAGTTACCAAAGAAATGATTGTATTATTTATTTTTAATCTTTTTAAAACTGTGGTTGCGATCAAAACATCTCTCGTCTTGAGCATTTCGACCTTGGGTACAGCTGTAGTAAACAGAAACAGTTCAATTTAATATTTTTTTCTCACTTGAGGGGCTCCAGATCCAACTTCAGCAACTGTTTTTAGATTCTTAAGGGTTTCTGTACAGCTGCCTAAGCAGGGAAGGGCCCAAGGGAGTGAAAAATAATTGGCTGAGGAAGAGAGACTGCTCTCTACCAAAAGGAGGTAAGCACCAGCAATCCACAATTTTAAAGAGCTAAACTAAGTAGTAAGATATTGAAACTCAGTTTTAGCTAATCCTTTTAGAAGTAAATTGTTGCATAGTGTAGAACTAAATAAGAAAAACAAGAAAAGAGAATTATCTGTCTTTCCAAAATGTGTTTGCAATGTACTTTGCAGTTTGATACATTATGCATTCGTCTATATTATTAATTTTTAAAACTTTTATTTTCATAAGGCTTTCTTGCCAGTATTTATCAACTAAAGAAAGCTGCCTTAATATGGAGAGCTTATTCCAAGGTTATTTCCCTGGTTTTGGAACACAGAAGTGTTGTACCAGTGAGAGGTTCCTTTTGCACATAATAAGCAAATATTGTTCAATTCACATTTTGGATGTTTTCACCTGCTGAATGGAGTATGGGTTGTATTTCTACTTATTTGTATTTCTGTTAAGTTTCTGAGCAATAAAAAAAACACAAATTATAAAGCTGTCATATTTAATGAATTTAAATATGATAGTCTTTTACTAACTTGTGAAGTCTGATTAGTAATAGCTAAATAAAGTTTAATATTCTGGTATGTCATACGACATATTACCTGAAAAATTCTCTTCCACATTTAGACCTTATGACTAAGACTTCCTTATCCGATTTATTTTTTCCAACACCAGTGGGATATGGATAATACCTACCTTTTTTTTTTAATTATTTTTTGGGAGAGAGAAAACTAGACATTTTATTTTTATTAGGAATACAGAGCTTATATTTTGCATAAGCCCTCACTGCAGTTGCAATGCAAACACAATACCCAGCAATCCAAACTTATATCGCAAGCAAGATCTGAATTTATAAATGAAAAGCTATACAGTTCAACCACGCTAACAAGCCAAGAGTCACCCACTGCCCGAGCTCCTTTTCAAAGCAGTGCTCGTGTTCTGGCAAACCTCCTGCACCAGCCCCGCTTTCCTTAGGTGCGTCTTACTTCCTCTGCATGTCAAGTCACATGGGGAAAGATATGTTTACACAATAGATTGCTGCTGTGAGTAAAGTTCCTGCAGTCTGTCTCAGGGGATTTGTCTTCCACTACTTGGAATGCCAGGACTCTGAGAGAATGACAAGAACTAAAATAATTAGTGGGGTTTTTTTTTTGGTTTTTTTTTTTGGTTGGTTGGTTGGTTGGTTGGTTGGTTTTGTTGTATTTAGGATAGATGGTAATTAGGCTGCTATATTTACTTGGGTACAATTATGATTTTACTAGCTGAATCAACATCAATTTTTTGAGTTAAGTACGTGCAGGCTTGATCACTTTTTTGAACTTCCCAATACTCCAGACTAGCCGGTAAATTCCTAAAAAACATATTTCAGCTTATATGAAAGTAGGGTTTTCTCTATCAAAGAAAGTACAGGAAGTTTAAGACAGGCTTTTGTATATATATGCTTCCTGAAATAACTTCCATTAGAAATGAATGACTTCATCCCTAAGTGAAATATTTTAAACACAAAGGCTATGATTATCTCTAAGACCTTGACAGGTAATTGCACATTTCAATAAAAGCAAGTTAAATACTCTAAATTCAACGTGCAAAAGCTCCTGCAAGATTGTAATACAATTTCAGACTTGATTTCATCTTTTCAGGACCCTATGGGACTGAAGTTGTGAATACGTAGTGACAGTTCATCATCACGTACCTGATTTTACATCCTCTCACAACAAGAGAAAAAAATCCCCAGTCTGCTTTAGTCTGGTAAACAATTAGCAGGACAAGAGTGCCAATAGTACACTATCCCCTGAAAGTTATGAAGGGGCTAAATGTGGAGACAGCAAAACTTTAAATACCTTGTTGTCTCAGGTCCATTGTGCTCCCTTTGTCTTATTTATCCAGCTGTTTTAGACATGCCTTCCCCATGTCTGCATCTGCTGTAGTTGTTGTGAAAAGCCTCCATTCGCTTTTCCATTGCCTTGAAATTATGCTCTGAAGCCTAAGTGTGGTTGAAAATGGTATAAAGACATTCTTCCAGTCCTTTCACTTACAAAAATGACCGAAATATGAAAGCAAAGCAGAAGCTAGTATGTCGATATCTGTTCAAGTCTGAGACCACTCAAAACAACCCATTAGTTTGAGAAATGAAAACTGGTGCATTCATCTGAATGAACTGTTAGTTCTAATACTTGCAAGTGAACATAAAATAATTCTTAGCAAAAGTTTCCAGCTAACACATCTATGATAATTCTGAGCTTCCTGTCCCATGTTTGCACATATCCAAAATGCTAATAGTGTTCCTACTCAGATAATTCCACAGTATTTGAATGCTTTTAGTAAAAAAAGATGTAGCTCATAGGTACAAAATAAATATTGTGATATAAAATCTATTTAATATTAAAAGCAACTATGAAATATTGAATAAAACATTTGTTATTATTTAATTTAGATACTAATTAGAATTATTTACCATGGATGTTAAATCTATCAATAAAATGATATAAAAGGGAAAAGCATTTTTGGAGTTTCTGATATGTCTATGTGAAGTAAGAAAGAAAAAGAATCCTTGTAGAGAAATACACGTTGCCACTGGGACACATGGCTATATCTTACTCTGCTGGGGGCATTTCTTAATTGTTTGGTTAGTTTTCTTTTGCAGTCAGGTAATGCCAATTGACACGGTCCTCTTGCCTTTCAGCGTTCACACTTCTCACATCCCGCTTTCTGCTTTACCCAAGGCAGTGCAAAATATTAAACATATTTCTGCTTACATGATTTGTCACCTCTCTGTCCCCTTTGAGTGTATAGGAGAAAAAAACACCCATGTTGCACAGGTGGTGGGAACAGTGACAAACCTTGCTTTCAGGAGATCGCCTTGTCTTTGTCTTTCACACATCCCGCAGGATGACATTAAATCCAAAGCCAATGAGAAACAGGGGAGAAGGATAAAAAGGTTCAGGTACTCCCTGCACAGGCCAATACCACAGATGAGTTTTTCTCTCCATGTGGAAGTTGCGCAGCCTGGCATAACAGGAGTCAGACATGGAAAGGAGGTGGCCTCAAAATCCAATGAGTGATGACATCTCTCATGGGGAGGCTCGTGATAAAATTGGAGTGACACTTTTTTATACCCGTCCTTTCATTGCAAATATTCTCTTCCCTTTGACAGAAAACAAAACAAAACCCCTTATCAAGGAATTTCTTGTGATTTGTACCTAAATCTCCCTCCACTTCTTTGACTACTACATAGTTTATAATACTTGCTCTGCAATTGCTAGATTGCATTTCATCATAGTGCTGTGAAATATGTTTGGATACCATATATTAATCTTATATTCAATGTGATAAATTCAATTTTAGTTTCCTTCAGGCTAAATAAGAATCTTAGAAACAGTAAAAACAAGTAATCTGATCATTTGTTATTTCTTTGTACTGTGATTTGCAAATGCATGGATGTCCCTAAAGTAAGGCTAGAGGAGATGGATTTCATATTTTAATGTATAATCTACAACTCCCAGGCCAGCCACAGGCAGTAGGTAGGCATCATCCTGGCACCAATTCTGCCAGCATGCCAAGATTTTCCTGAACTCAAGTTGAACATTACAGTGACTTAAATAAGAGTTAAAGTGATTGCACTAAAAAATCCCAATTTACTCCCATTTGCATGAAAGACCAAAGATTGAAACAGAGCAGTCCTAGAAACACCCTTGAGCACATTTCTTTTAAAGGCTGGAAGGAGCAGGTGGCTTTTGGACCCTGATGCTATCAGCACTGTCTGCATGATGAAGCACTATCTCCTCATTTGTACTGATTGGGGTCAAATCAGCTCTAGCCTTTAATTCATCCTAACCACTGAGTATTTTTTCTAATTAGAAGATACATCATTATCTATTTCTACAGTAATGATAACCTACTGAACTCTAATGAATCAATTCCATCTGCAGTGCTGTGCATAAACTCAGCTATTTCACGGCCCAGAATCAAAAGAGTTCACTATGGCACACAAGCCAGGAATCAGAATTGTATTACAGCAGCCCCGCTCCATGTATTGCGATATAAATTGAGCGGTTATTCTGAGCAGCACTGTGATTTCCTGCAGAATTTTATCAGTGAAGAGTTTGTAAGGTCATTCCCATGAGAACCTTCGATATCCTGCAGAGCCAAACACTAAATACAAAAACAGGGGCACTGTTCTTCAGCTGAGAATTGATGGTCTTTTGTGAAGGACAGAGATAAAGGGCACAGAACAGGTGCATTCCATCTAAACACCACATTTTAAGCTCCTGTAGGAGTTCACGCCTTACAGACTGCATTTTGCTGAATTTGACACCTGGTTTAGATCGGAGGCACTTGGGCATCACCCCGACAGGTAACAGATGTGATTCTGGCAGCTACTACAAAGCTACGTGGTGAGCCCTCGCGGACCTGCTGACATCCTGGAGCAGCAGTGCGATAGTTCGCTTTGTTCTACCAAAGATGCCTCCTGGGCAGGAGAGCTGCGGAAGGCCCACGTGCCATGCTCTGCGCTCAGAAACAATTTAGAAACTGCTGCTTATTTAAAGGGGATTTAACTACCGATTCCAGTTCATTCTGCCACGCGCAGGAATGTTTTGTAGGAGAAAGAGGATAACAGCTGTGAGATTACTAACAGCATATCAGGTTTAAAAACAGCTTTCACAGGTCTACAGTTTGGAGGAGAATAGACTTTATCTTTTTTTCCCATAATTGTGCTCATTCAATATTCTTTATTGCCTTACATTTTTCTCTTCATGCTTTTCTTCTTGGTTTCATGCCCAACTGACTGTTATCTTAGTAAGATGATGTGTGGAAAAAGCCTCAGGAACTAACAAAATTGATTCAAAATTGCTAGCAACAATTGTATTTAATGCTTCAACTAAAATACAAAAGACTAAACTCACCTGGGTGGTCAGAATCTCTGTGCAGGGAAGGTCTGCTTGTCTGCATTATTTTGAACTAGAAGATTATCAGCAGCCAGTGATGACAGGGTTTTGGGGAGTATGGAGGCCATTGGCCATGTTTCTTCCACTGAAGCCACTGCCCCTGCATCTACCTGCCTAAACAATGGCAAAGGAAGCATACACATCCCTCCAGCAGACACTTTAATTTTTGCCTGTAAGTGCGTTAGAAAAAGTCCCAATACTACAGCTTGCAGCATGCTCCTGTGAAATTGTACAGCAGCCACAGCTCAGCAGAGCAGCAACCTCAGCTGGGAAAAGGATTCATAGACTGGGAAAATGATTCACAGACTGGGAAAATTTTGGCTGGCAAATCCTAACCCTTACCCATTAACTCACGACAGATCCCAGGTGTTTGGACGAGTTACAACAGAGCAGCAGAGCTTTACAGAAGTTGCTTAGCTGTGCATATCAACCATGGCAGAAAAAAAAAAAAAAAATCTGCTCTGATCAGCCCTGTAGGACCTTTGTGGGAATATTCCCTCTCCTCACAACACACAGCCTGGTTATGCTGGCGGAAAGATCTGATCTCTAACGCCTGGCTCTGAGGTACCCTACAATTATACCAGTGGCTGAGAGGGAGGATTAAATTGTTACAGCCTTTTGGCTAAATCACATTTGTGCTTACTTCACATGCAGCTTAGAAGTGAAAAGAGACGTTTCTAGCTTTTCATATCGAGCGTGATCCACCCTAGATATCTCTATTTTTTCCCAAAGGAAAGGCTTAGTAAAATTTGGCCAGACATATGAGACATCTTTCAATCAAATTTTTATTGCTAAGTTCTGGCCAGAAACTCAAATTTCATTTCCAGATTCAGATACTTGCTTCTGAAGCATCAATAACAAAAGGCTTGTTTCTGGCTTTCTCCACCGCCAGCCAGTGATCTGCCAGCAAAGTACAGCCAGAGCAACAAACCCCAGGGGTTTTGTCAGCGCAGGACTGATGCAGAACAACTGGAAATCCATAACGACAGGCTCCATATCAAGTTCTCACATAAGGGATGCACCAGGGATGAATTTCCATAGGTAGGGATGTTAGATCAGCGTTGTCCAGCGACCCACTGTCAGCTGTCCTCGGGGGGGTGGTCTGCTGGGTCCCCCAAGCCACATGGCTCCAGCCAAACCAGAGCATGCCATCAGTGACACCAACCCCGTTCTGCCCAGGCATGGCCCCGCTCCCGGCATGCTCACACGAATTCCCTCTGTCCCTCACCTCTGGCGGCCCCGGGGCGTTTCAGAGGCTCAGAGGACTCCTGCCGGCTCTGCCTGCACAGCTCGGAGAGCAGAACTCCAGGAAAAGCTTTCCATGAGGCCCCCAGAGCAATGCACAGGAGCAAAAAGGGGAGCTGTAATTGTCTTGATAGATATCTTAAGCAGATTTTTAGACCAAACCATAGAGTCAAAAACCATACGGTACAGGCCCCTGTAATATAATCATTGCTGAAGATTGATGAAAAATGCAAAGTCACGTTAAAATAGATTTGGCAATTTAGTCAATACTGGAGCAGCTTTTCCAGATGAGTGCATATTCCAAAGTTGTCATCGTCACAGTCAGATTCTAACATTCGTTATGGGATTATCAAAGTGGTTTTTAACAATTCTATCAATTAACTAGCTAACTGCCAGTAATCGCTGGCCTTTTCTTCTCTCCAGTTTTTCATTAAGCACGGGGGAACAACTGCTTTTAAATTCTGCTCACAGAAGGCTGAGCCCACCCCTCCTGCCCACGTGGGGCTTTGCCGAAGCTGCGGGGAAGCCGGGTGTTAAGGACCCAATTTCCTGCACTGGGGATGGACAGTGGAGCCTAAACCCCAAATTGAGACAGCTTAAGTTTAGTTTCTAAGAAGTCAAATATCTGCAGTAGCCCATTCACTTTGGGGTGGTTCTTAGTGCTAGAGGGATGTAATTAAAATGGCTTTACGCAGGTATGTTTGGTTGGTTTACCTGGGGAAGACTGCTTCTCAGGAGCTGATGGTTCTTGGCATGTCCGCATTAGATTAGTAATTTAACAAAATAGCCTGTTCACTTAGTATTAATTATCAAAATAACAGGTTGTTTTCTAAGAGATTACTATAATATTTTCTTTAGGAGCATAAATACTTAGATTCTGTGTAGAAATTGTCTAGTTTGGAATTAGCACGAAATAGGAGACAACTGCCAGCTTGGACAGCAAAGCAAGATGATGTGCTTTGTATCTGTGGAGCTTCATTGGTTTAGCAGGATTTATGCCATGGTTGCCTGCAGTACCAAGAAAGCAGATAGAATGGCCCAAGAGATCAGCTGTAGCCTCGTGGTCTTGTATCACAGGCTAGCAAGCTTTTGGCCTAGAATACCACCCTCTGCTACCAAGTTTTTAACTGACCAAAGAAAGGATTAGATGGGTTAGTAGTCCATTAAGGCAAGTATTTCATTATTCCATCTGCATTCAGCAGGCATAAGAATGGAGACCTTACGCAGGGAGAGCATAAGCAGTCTTCAGTAGGCAACCTAAGAACAGATTTATAGCTTCACAGAAAACTGCGCTACAAGGAATTTTAGAGGTCACTTAGTATGTCCCACTAACCCCTAAAAGATGCTAATTAAAGCACTCCTGACAGCTGCTGGGTCTGTGGAATTTGGACCAGGCCCACAACAGCTGGATGTGGAGCTCCCTGAGAGTGACCATCCCTCTGGTGCTGCCTTGCGACCTTCAGCTTGTTGTCTCCTCCACCTGCTGATCGCACGGTCATCCTCCACTGCAGGAGCTCAATTAGCAATAACAAAGTACAGCTATTCCTGCCACACTGAGAACTCAGTTTAACAGGTGTTTATTTACAGGCCTTGATCTACAGAATGAAAGATCCGAGTGGAGGAAGTTGCTTTCTTGGTTAATAAGCTATGACTGAGTTCATTGCAATGGTATAATGATAATAAAGGATATATTATTCACATAAAACAGCAACTGATATGAAAGTTCAGTTGCAGCTGTCTTTTGTAGAAATAACAGCAGGTGTATGAGACTTATTAGAATACAAAAGATGGTATCTGGAACAAGAGCAGGCAACCTTACTCCATCATCTGAACCGATTGTTCCTTGGAGCAAGTGCTTATCTAAAGGATGAGCCTGCTAAAGGAAAAAGCACAATATGACATCTAAGTATGATATTAAACCCCAAGATATAGCTTCAGGTCAGGGTGTGATGATGTCTGTTTGCTTCCTGTATGACTGAAATGATAGCTTAGCCCAGGACTTGCGTAGTATGTTACTTTGTTCTTTTCTTGGCTTGTCTGTGTTTTAAAAAATGAGAACCTGTGCTTAACTATTAACTACACTAACAGTTCTCTTGAGTAAGACTTAAGTACATTCATGTTTAAAGAATAACTATCATATGACTTATAATAAAATTTCACCTATACTTGGTTAATTAGATAATGGAAATCTTCTCATTGTACTTGTAAGTGTACTTATACTTCTGCATAAAGTCAGCCCATTCTGTAGAACAGAAGTCTTTTCCATATAAACTACTTGATATAATTAGGACAAATTCAAGCAGAGAATTACCACACAGTACCAACACCATCTAAAATAAAAAAAAAAAATCAAAATCTGAATTTCACATGAATAGTTGCAGTAACAGACAATATTAGAGAAAAATTGAAAGTGGTTAAGTAGACTTTTTCATGGATTTCTAGTTTTCCTTCTCATTTTTTCTTTTTCCTTAGCACAAAGCAGAATATGTAAAGTAGCTAATTTTTTAATTAGAATAAATGCTTCACAGCAATGTGAGGTTTATAGATTTTTGACAAACATTGAGTTATTTCAACTTAATTGTTGTAGTTTATTATGACATTTATTATACTTTTTTACTTAGTTTTGCTTATCAACAGTAATGCACCTATTCTTGTGTTATATTTCTGCTGCATCTTGGCAGACATGTAGATGTACTAATTTAATTAAATTCTTTGCCTTCCTTTACTGACTTTGAGCTTAGAATCACTAAATACTCCTCAGTCAATGGGATGCTTGACAGCAATGCCATATACCATGGAGTAAATCCAATCCAGTTAGTCACTCCTGAGAAAGAGTTTCAGGTTGCTTTTGACATAGATATTCTGGCACCAGTAACTGAACAAGCTGATTACAATTCAGTCTTGAGGTAGGGATTTGCTTGATATACTGTTTCAAGCTGCCAAAGCAGAATGGAAATAGCTTCTGGGGTATGTCCTCATGATGTAAGAACAGCAATAACAGAAGTAGCTGTAATGGTTCATCTAAATGGTAGCTATTGAGCTACAATTTTCTAAGGAGCCTGTGGGACTAAAAGGGAGTAGAATAGGCCTATGAACCTGTGCTGAAATTCTTTGCAAAACCAAAGCTTCTTGGAAAAGAGATGCAATCCCAGTTTCTCCCCTACCAATTTCCAGAGAGCAGGATATATAGCCTTAAAAAGGAAGCACTGTTTGTATACTATGGAGTTGCAAATGTTAGCAATTACTTCTAATACAGGCATGGACAAACATTTTGCAAGCAAACCCAGGAGCACACTTACACTGCAAAGGCTTTTCCCCTTTTCCTTCAGGAGTATTTGTTTGGATGGGGCCCACACTGTCAATTCCAGCAGGAAGGTTTTTTATTATTATTTATTTTTTACACTTTTCAGTTAACATACCTGCACATTAAAGCGCAAATAGAGCACAAACTTTTCTTTCTAGGCCCTAGCAATGAATGTTTGCCTAGGGTCTACACTATTGTTTACAGTAGTATTTGTTTATGCATGTGAAAACACAGCTGAAGTATATACAAGGCCAAATTCTTAGTGTCAAAGCTAGCTCTCTCCCATGTAAACACGCCTCTGATGAGCAGACCCTTTTTGGGGGGGGAAAACCTGACTTCAGAAGTATTCTCCCACCCCCAAGAGGCAGGGAAGCGTAGGTGAAAAGATGACAAACAGTGGAAAACTTGCACCAGGAGTTCACCAAGAGATTCACCAAGGCCAGGATCTGCTCTTACCCTAGCACAGATTTGGAGTAAAGCTGGTGGGTTTGCAGCCTCCATTTCCAAGTAAAGGGACTGGAGGTTGCCCCCTTTTTTTCTTTTGGCACATTCCCTGGGAGGTATTAGGGGTAGGGGAGGAGCGCAAAGGAAGTAGGAAGCCGTGATCCAGGCTGCGACATCGCACCCACGCTGACGCTGGAGGGCAAAAGCAACACTTGAGCTTCTGTGCCACCTGAAGAGCAGAACAATGAAATGAAGAGATTGGTTCAGGAAATACAATGAACAGAGAAACACACCACCAGTGCTCTTAGAGCATGCTCTTAATGCCAAGCCCTGTGATTGAATTTGTAATACACAAAGAAAATCCCAAGGGCCTTTTTAGGCTCCTTGAAACCCTATTGAGATATCCCCACATGTACCGTACATATAACACATCCAGAAGACAGCAGAATAAAGCCATGTTTCTCCCTCTCGCAGTGGTATTGAAAGCATCAGCACTGCTTGCTGGAGCAGCCCTAGTACACGTCAGCCAGCTGCAGGGGGGTTACAGGGTGTCGGGGGGGTGATGCAGCAGCCAGCCTCACATCACTCCCATTTCTGAAGCAATGCATTTTTCACTGTCATGAAATAACAGCATTTACACACATGCTGGTGGAAATAAATCCCACACGCGAAGCCCCAGCCAGTTCTGCAGTGCTGCCTGCGTGTTGCTTGCCACCGTTACAACTTCTGCCTTGCAGAAAACTCCTCTTGTACCTTCCTGAGAGGGGAACAAATTCCTCTGCCTACTGAAGAGCTAGGTATCAGACCCACAGGGGTTAACCGATGGACCAGGGAATGGATTTGTCAGCAGTGACACAACAGCGCGATGCACCGCAGGATGACACGGCAGAACGAGGCAGTCAGACCCTAAGGGATCCAAGAGGAATTTTCCTGGCCTCTGAGCACTATAGAAGTTGTCTAAAATACATTTTAATGCGCTCATGAGACTGAAATGGATCTAGAAGTGGAAAATTCCCTCACCTGTGAGGGCATCCAGCAAATTCTGCAGCAATAAACAAAACGTTTTCCGCAAAAGCAATACACAAGTTTAACTTGTAAATTCTACAGAATTTTCCTTATGCTCAATATGAGGGACAACAGTCACAGGACCTTGTTGGAAAACAAATCAAACCTGTTTTTTTCTTCAGTCTATGACAGCCCACTTGGCTGCAGGCTGGGATGCATTCAGCTCAACTCCTGCCTGATCAATTTATAAATCTGCTTCTCTTTTTTACTGACTTTTGCCTGTTGTGTATAGATAGCTTGAAAATTCAAGAAGCCACCTCAACTTTTAGCAATGAGTTAATCTTTCAGCTCTTAGCTTCATTCTAATTATGACACAAGAAAAATCAGAACAGTAATTATAACAGCCATTTCTTTAGAGCCTGGCTACATGCAGGATGGTGAATACATTTCAGGGTAATTCTGCCCAGACACCTGACAGTTAGTGGAAGTTGCTTGTAAATACCTAAAACCCATATTCAGCCTATGTAAAAGGGGGGAAAAAAATCCAAGAGAAAAAGAAAAACAAATTTCAGCAATTAGCACATGTACTGGGTCTGACCGGGATGGAGTTAACATCCACACCCCCCCCCCCCCCCCCCCCCAATGCTGTAATTATAGTTTAGAAGCTTTTTCTACTCAGAATAGCCATTTTCTTCCTCTTATGACTGTCTCAAGCTGCATAATAGCCTAAAGTAGATCATGCAAGTTCTAGCCCAGAAATTCTAAATGAACAGCACAGACATTTTTAATTGTGAGTAAAAAAAAAAAAGTTTTATTTTAAAGGACTCCATGCACAGATTCCTGTTGGTTTGTGCATCTACCTAACCCCACTCTGCTTCATGCCCAGCTCATACGAGAGCTGATTCATGGCAGCACCTGGAGTGAAGACTTCCCACTGCACCCAAACCCTTTCCCCTTGCACACTGGCAGTCTTTACTACAGTTTTAAATAACCATCTGGCTCTCAAACAGCAAGAACCTATGTAGGGCATTTTTATGGACTGCCTTACAAACAGAGGAATACCACAGAGCCGTTCAAGTATTCTAGTGTATTTTCTGGGATACTGACAGGATATGTCAGGTTTTAGAGACTTCTGCATGAGTCATTTTCATCTATACCAGTTGCAAGCACCTCAGTGGTAGTGATTTTTGCCTCGAGTGACAACAGATAAATTGCATCAATAACCTGGCACTGTCACAGGCCTCACCTGCAGCGGGATGCTAGGATACGTAAACCCCTGGCACAGACGACAGAGTGCCAGAATGGTCTTAAAAAACACGTATTGAGACAGACTGCACCTGCAACAGTGGGGGCAGATCCCGGGCTACGTTTCACAGACACTTTACGCCACAGACACATGGGACTCAGGGCTGGTGTGCGGACAGCTGTGCCCGCAGGAGCTGGGGACACCCAGGGCCAGGCCACAGAGGCCTCACAGCAGCTTAGCGCTGGCCAGGCCCTGGTTAGTCTGGCACTACCCTGACATTATTCAGGTCTAACTTGTAGGAGCTCCACTTGGTAATCCCATACGTGGCATACGGACATCCAGTCCATCATCTTCTCATCCTGGGTGACTTTAGTAGCAGCATGTTTTCTTCTTCCAGGCTTACAGCTTTTTTTCCCCCCATTTCTTACAGCTCTTCTGTAATTCCATGCCCTACCCATGCCTACTGCAGTCAGCAGAAGACTCCCATTGGAGTAGTTCCTTTGAAGTTTTTTTCCATAGTCAATTTAGATTTGAATTAACATTACAAATTTTCTACTGTATTAATTTCATTACAAGTGCTTTTATGCAATTGAGTAATTAATTTCAATTCTCAATAAGGGCTTTCATTAAAGTATTGCTATTTTTGAAACTGTTTTCTCAAAAAAGCGGGGTGTTCTCTGGAAAGACATTTAAACTGTTCTTCAAATTTAGATAAAGTTAGTGATTGAAATTACTCATATTATTCAATTTATGTTTCCAGCCCCATATCTAAAATTAAAATGAAGGCTAACTTTTCTCACAAGCTGATACGGGAGCCGCATTGTTTCTATCTCCTTAGTAGCCAGTTATATTGATTTGCATTCATTTTGTACAGATATCTATAATAAAATAAGTTAACAAACCTTAGCTGATATGCTCTACTTAATCATTTCATTTTTAAGTAAGTGGGAAATACAGGTGACAGCCTATATTTATTTATGCATTGCCTTGGCAGCATGAGATTTAATTATTCTATTGCATCTCATATAGAATTGAAATCTTTTGTTCCCTTTTTCTTACATGCCTATGAGGCACTAACTAGCACCACAGGGCAAAGACTGCAGGAAAACAGCATGCATGATCCCAGTTCTCCAGGCTCCCCAAGGGGAAGGCATGGGGGAGAAGAGGCTGCTGTGTAAGACCTTTGTGCTTTCAAGTTTTTTTTTTTTTAATGCTAATCTGGTGGTAATCCAGACTCTGCACAGCCAGTACAAATGGGAACCAGCTTGGGACATCTCCATACCTACTGTGCTTCTTACACCACGGAGGGAGTGCAAAACAGCTGTAGTTCAATGCAGGAAGTTCAGTGTCCCCGAGGGACAGAGCAGCCCAGCTCCTGAGGGCACCACGTCACCCGCACCACCACGTCACCCGCACCACCACGTCACCCGCCCGCCTGCTCCCAGGGGACCCTCAGAGCCCACAGCTCTTCTGTGAGGGGCTCTGGCTGGTACCGGTGGACGACACGCGGTGTGGCACAGGGTGCTGTGCAAAGTGATACGGTGCCCAAGTACTGACTCCCTACCCTGAAGGCTGAGAACAGGGCTTGACTTCTCCCTGCAGATGTGGTGGCTGCTTTGTCCAGACTTGGGAAAACTGGGACAAGTCTACATGCTTATTATTTGACTTCCTGCACTGCTTTTCAGAAGCAAGCAAATTTTTCCTGGAGAAATAGTGAAACACGGTATCTATTCTGTGAGAACGAACATGAATTTTCTGTCCATATTTTGAGAAGGAATAAAGGGCAGCAGTAAACAGCAAAGCTTCAGATTCAATAAGCTACTTAAAGCAGCTGTGCAGATGCCTCTAGCCAGCAATGTGCTCATTTCAGCAGCTGCATGGCATAAATAGAAACTGCTCGCTCTTATCTCGCAGCTACATAGATAGCTATGGGCTTTAACCCCTGTAAGGGTCCTATACTGTTCCTTCAGGGGAAAGCAATTGTTTCCTAATTGAAATGCCTCTAAGCACATGAATGACAAGTTAAATCACCAGGAGACCTGCTACAGCTTCCTCTTGTGTACATACTGGGAGTCCCCACTGTCTCTGCTGGGGTTTGAACTAAGACAATCTGACCTGCACAGTTATCCCAATGTGGACATTGTCCAGAATATTAAAAATAAACACAAAATTAGTTAACTGAACACTTAGCATATTTCCTAAAAACCCACAAAAATATTTCAAAATGATATTATTCCAGCCAAGACTTTCCCATATCTATGCTTTGTTGTTTTAAGAGTACACCCAAGTCTCACATTCACACTGAGACAGACTTCACGTCTATTAGCCGCTTGTACACCATGGTGGTCTGGCCTGCTTCTGCAGTCTTTGAAGCTTCTGACTTTGACAGGAGAGGCAGTTACAATGTCCCTTAATGCCAACATAACAGCTTCACAGCAAGGTGGCTCACTATAAGGAAAGCATAGCTGGCTCATCCTCCCATCCCCAAGTTTGTAGTGTAACAGCAGAGCCCTGTTACACCAAACAGCAAACAAAAAACAGTTTGTGTTGCTAATGGTCTGCAAAGACAGAGTGTGTTGAAATGACTACATGACCAAAAAAAATCACGCTGCAGGTCAGCAACCCAGTGACTCTTGCTAAATGCAGTACTTGATATATATTTTCAAGCAGAGTGATCCCTAGGCAGGGAACTGTGGACCACAGCTTGAGGAATCCCTGCAAGAGAGTGGTGCTTTCTGTACAGAAGTGCAGTTTCCCTGATTATAGGCAAGATACCTTCCAAGATGTGGAAAAAAATGTTGAGGTGGGACTTTTTCTATTATCTGCTGAATTAATGATATTTCAGAGTATTTAATAATGCCTTGCAATCAAAAGTTGAGGCACGAACTATAGAGGTTTCTTTTAATAGAGAAGTCCCAGGAGACTGCTCATACGTCCTCTTTTCAGTGCTGAAAAATGATTCATCTATTGCTCTAAAAAATGATTGTTTTTCAAATTGAAAAATCATAGCAAAAATAAATCTTACAAATATTTCCAGATGCAGCCTTGTAATTAACATCAATAGCTACTTAGTGCATTATGGTAATTGTGCTACCTAAGTACAGGCAAATATGAAAAATGGGGTGGGTCTGTTCTTAGCTGCCTTTACAGTATTGGGCAATTATCCAATTAGACCAAAAGATGCCTCTAGGCTAATCCTTTCCTGGATGTTCAAGACAGCCAGGCATTTTTAGAAACATTACTGATTATCTGGAAACGCAACTTATTTGTAAAACTGCATGAACTGTACGGCCAGAGCCGTAAGACTCCAGATAGGATGCGAGAGGCAGCCATTAGGCAAAAAGCTTTACCAGGAAGGACAGCTGGCGAAACAGAAATTTCAGGGGATTTGTAATGGGATAGCAAGCTTTTTACCCCTGTGTCACTGGTTCAAATCCAGTCCAGATGGGAAATGAAAGTAATTGAGAGGCCTTAGCAGCCGGCCAGCAGCCAATAGAAGAGGCTTGTGCTCCCAGACCAGGTTTAATGGATGAAGCCACTGCATCAGACTCCAGGCATTACTGCAGGAGGGAGCACCTGCTTAGGGCACCCAAGAGCTCAGTAGAAGCAGAAATGAGCTATGGTCCTCATACGCGATCCCCTGTGTCCAGGGCACTGCCTTGAAGGCCAGGGAGCTGCGTACAGCCCACAATCTACATTATGAGCCAAGCTTCATAATCAGACCCCAGTTTGTCACAGCTGGGGTCCTGTTGCAGCAGAGACAAGACAGACTTTGAGGAAAGCTCTTATAGCTGCTGTCTGTGGCTGCGAGCAGCTGAACTATGAACTGAGGGTAAGACTGTGAAGGTTAACTGAAAAGATAGTAGGAGCAAAGAATTGAAGCTGTATCATGGACTGAGAAACGTGAACAGTGACACCACTGAGAGCCACTTAGAAAATCCTTTAAGTAAAATCAAAACTCATGAATATGAACACTTGGTTGTCTGTTTCTAGTCCCATGAAAGAACAAAGAGATGACAACCACTTGATGATCATTGTTTTTATTAACAGTTTGTGTTAAATATCACACTAGTTATTACTTATTTTTGCAAAAAGAAAATCTTTCCCTAATGCACAACTTCTTTTGTAGAGGGGATGGGGGGGGGCAGGGCAGGTGCACACAGCTTGTGCAAGACCTGGAGACTGCTTGTTGCTGGAAAAGTTAGAGGACTGAAGAATGTTTACACCAGTTGCTAGATTTGGGATCAAGAAGGAACAACCCTGCGGAAGACTGTCAGGAAGCTCTGGGGTCTTACCTGTCTTCCTCTGAAGGAAGACCCACAGACCACTCCTAATGAGCATGTGCAAATTGCAGCTGATAAATGGCCTGCTGTCACAGGTGGAGCTAGTGGTAGAGCCCTAGATCTTTGCTTTCTTCCTTGACACATTGCACTTACAACCCTAATCACCAGTGCAAAGTTCCTTAAGATACTGGAAAGTGTTTTGCAGTGCGTGGAATAGATGCATTCTGGATCTCTCCACACTAAGCAGCTCCATATGATTTTTTTTTTTCCCCCACTGTAGCTCAGGATTTGAAATCCTGAGGCAAAATTAATTACTGGCATTGCCACCACTTTGATCATCTCCTGGGAGCAGGACAGGACTGCTTCATGTTTCAGCTCCAGAAACATGAAGAAAGCAGGTTAGCTGCAGAGGCCAGTCCAAACTGGAAAATAAGACTGAGTAGCCAGTATCTATTACACGGCTGCGTGGGGCCACATGGCACCCGCCAGATGCCATTACTCCCTCCTCATCCTCTGCTCCTGACACATGAAAGCTTCTAGCGCTGAGCCCAGCTCACATGCTCTGACATACCAGGCATACACCGTGGCCCTCAGTGCTTCACACTGAGTCTTTATTTTTTGCATAGCCACACTATGCTGTGCATGAGGTTAAATGGCACAGCTGTTAAAAGCCATGGCAGATCTGCACGCACCGCTTCACCTTGGTGTTTCATGAATGTACAGATACGCATACAGTGCATCACAGTATGGAAAGGGGTCGTTTTCACTAACCCCATTAATCCTAAATAAGCAGTAATAAGCACCTACTGCAAGCTCAGTTTACAGTTTATTCCATGTCTACTCCCAAGAATCAAAGCTAGAAAAAATATCATTGAGGTATTAAAGGAAAGCTACTGTTACACTTTCAGGGCATTGTGCAGAACTGGAGTCAGACACCTTTTAGTGATTTTAGAGAGAATCATGTGGCTTAAATACTAGGCAAGGCTTTGAAAGTCTAGGAATTAGAAGAATCCACCTGACCTGCTCTACATGCAGAGTATTCAAGAACAGTAGTGAACACTTAGCGCAGATAACTGAGGACTGCGAGGGGAAAAAAAAGATTTAAAGAATGGCTGAAGCTCCTAATAAGCTCTTAAAGATTTGAGTTGCACAGAGATCCCCAGAGAAGCCTGCAAAATAGGCAAATATAAAACAAGGAAATTCAAGATTTATTCTTGAAAACAGAACAAGTCCTTGAGGAGGTATGTCACAGCCTAATACAGCAATACTGTTAAGGAATTATCTAAACATCACTTGGCTACCCTTCTACTCCTGTTTAGAAGCTCATTTTATAAATGGTAGTAGGGTTCATTGTCTGTTACCCTTGTGCTTTCTGGCTATCAATTAGGAAGTACAACATAGCCAAAAAACATTAAGTCTATCTCTCTACCAGGGGCTTAAATCTAGTACAAAACAAGACCTAAGTGACAAGATATAAGCACAGGAGTACGAAAACAATAGAACGGAATTACTGTGACAGGCAGTGATCCCAGCACAAGAGCAGCATAGCCTAACTCTTAAATCTCTTTATATATTGTTGTGACACAATACAGTTTGGAAGAGATTTGGACAGAAATTCATATGAACATTCTTAGAAGTTTTAGTAAAATTCGCTACAAAAAGCCCAGAGGAATTAGAGAAATCTGTTGTACTGGAATAGAGCATTCATCTTTTGCAGCCAAAAGGATTGGTGTTGTGGGCCAGTCAGAAGCAAGTCAAAAACAGTCAAAACAAGACAGAACCCCAGCCTCAGCATGCCACAAGGATCCAGGAGGTTTGTTTGCTAAGGATGGAGAGGAGTATACAGCAGCAACAGACATGAAAGGATTGCAGTCTGAGCAGGGGCTTAGTGTGGATGAAGAGGAAGGGCTGCAGCCTTCACAGCTCTCATCCAAAGAGAGGAGGCTTTAGCAGCAACGGGAGAATTACTAGAGAAAAAACAGAGCCTCAGGGCCAGGCTGGGAGGGAAGGGACTCCTGAGAGAAAGGACAGACAGCAGTCACATCACAGGAGCAAAAGGGAAAGCAGACAAGTTGTCAAAGCAGGTGGAGGTCATAGGTAGGTTTCTAAAGAACATTCTTCCATATTTTTTATGTTATCAGCTAGCAAACATTTCACATTTTCAAGGTTTAGTTCCAGCTTCAATTCTAACACCTCTTTTACTTTCTCATCACTATCAGAAAAATTCCTTACAGAGCAGAGTTTTCCCTATTTGGTCACAGCTTAGAGGGTGAAAGGTGTGGAGGTCTGAGTCTCCGCAAATGAATGCAAGTCTCCTTTTTTTCCCCGTTCTACGCTTCTGTAGATGCACGCACACATTCATCATTTAGCACCCTCCATACACTATTGATGTATTGTTTGTCAGTGTGCAATAGAGAAGATATTCCAAGACGCGTGAGAATAGGCAGGGGTCCATGTGGGCTTTGAGCCTCAGTTCTGCATTTCTCCATTTGTCAACATCTGATTTCTCCATCTTAAATTACACTTACTGATGCTTGCTGATCAGTTTTATTTTTCATATTAGCATTATCTGTACAAAACATGAAAACAGAATATATGAAATGTATCTATAAAATGAAAAAAGCTAGATGGAGAGAAGTATTTCACAGATGTAAAGTTACTTTAGAACCCAAGCTGAAAGATACCACCAGTATTTTGCTGTTTTTCTAAAAAGGTATTCCAAAAGCCCTATTTTTCCTGAAAACAGTTGTAATTCACTTTTCCCACATGTAGCTCCTCCCAGATGGGAACACAGGGTGGGAATGGAGCAGTTAAAATAATAATAACATAGTATATTTTCTTGAAAAATATGAAAGCAGGTCACAACTTTGCAGCTTAATACTAAGGTATTAACTGTTTTGCAGAGAGGGAAAAACCATAATGCATAATGAGCTGAACCAGGCAGATGTGTTGCCTCCAGCCCCGCTGTCACACCGCCCCAGAGGCCGTGCATGCTGCTTGCTGCCCCAGCCGCACACAGCAAGGGTGCTCAGAGGAGACGCAGCACCAGTGAGTGACACAAGAGGACCGCAGCCCTTCCCCAGGAGCCCGCAGGCTCCAATAACCGCTCAGGAGCCTCACGAGTTCACTAGTGGTGGCACTGCACATCACCTTTGTGACAAACCATCTCAGGTCAACTGGCCAAATACGTCTGTCCTCAGATCCGGGCCAGCACGCAGGGGGAGATCTGCAGCCTGCTGCAAGCGACCCAGCCGTGCCACACGCTCCCGGTGACAACACTGGGGAGCCTCTCCGCAGCCATCACACAGCACAGCCAGCACAGTCCTGCTTTTGGAAGACTGGGAGAAGAAACTCTTCATTTTTGGCTGCAGACTTGCTGCAGGAGTTCTGCAGCATTAGTCTGTGCGTCCTCCCGGTCAGGGACCTGGGAAGTGTGGCTGTGACTAACACAGTGGGGTCACGCCCAGGGCTTGCAGAAACAGAGACCGCAATAAGCTAGGAAACGTGAAGCATGAGCTTTATCAGAGCCTAGGCAAAGAGCCCATCTGAGAAGGGTGGAGTAGGGTGGTCCAACACCCCTCTAACGCAGGGCAGACATCTGGCAATGAGCTACAGATTATGTGAGCTGGGACATGAGACAGTGAAGCGGCAAGGGGATAAAAATAGTGGCTGAGAATTCCATGTTAATCCTGGAGGATAAACACTTGATATTGATGCTTTCAAGCTTTCGATACACATTCTTTAAAATCAATTATATGTTTTATAATGGAAATCACTTCATGACCACTTTTATAGCTTTGTTTTTAATAAAAGCCTAATAATTAGGCATTTATTCGTTTCTATAAAAGATGTCATCAAGGATGTGAAGCAACATATATTGCTAGCTGAACAGTGAATAAAAATTTGAAATCATTTACATCATTCGCAAGTTTTAAATTCAAATGTTTTGGTCATAAAACAAAGCAAGTTTGCCTAGAAAGGCAATCTGAGGATATAAGCATTTCTAATTGTTCCTTGTTACAGGCCCCTCAGTCACCAGAAGTGCAGCTTTTTTCCTTCAACTTTGAGCTCAGTAGGATAAACAGGCTGGCAGCAAAAAGCTTTTCTCACTGTTAACCTTTCGTTTAGTACCCTCTGCTGGCCAAAATGAGCCTAGACAGGAAAGTCAAAAACCCAACCTCCAGTAATAAAATGATGCTGAAAAACCATCAGCGACCTTCAGCAGGGATGACCTAATTTGTCACAGGGGAGAAAGCTAACAAGCACACTCAACCAAAGTAGAAAAATCAATACGACGCAAAGCAATGCATCGCTCAAAGCCTAAGCAGATTTTCACAATGCAGGAAGTGACACAAACTCTCCCAGATGTATCATCAGCTCTGTTTGCTTTCCTAGCATTAGCTTCAGTTAAAAATAAAATTGTTGCTTAGTCACCTGGAAAGACCGGTGAGAGCCTTAGGCACTTGTGTGCTCCCTCCTCCTGCTGCTGCTCAAGGAGGAACGCGCTCGCATCACCCCATCACCCCATCTTTGAGCAGCGACCCGCGAGCAGAGGCCTCTGCTGAGGAGGGGTCGGCACCCCTGCCTGGCACACAGGTGCAGGACACCCCTGGACGCTGCACAAGTGCCCACTCTCCTCTCCTGCCGCTACCAGGCCCATCTCAAAGGCGTAAAGGCAAAGGCAGTGCTGTCCTCTTGCATTCTTCCCTATTTCAGGAAGAAGCTCTACAGGCTCACAAAAAGCAGCGAAGCCATGGGACGCTTGGGTCAAATAAGGAGAGCCAAGCAAAAATCCAAAATGCAGGTATACTCATAGGCTGTCCCCACGTTACGATCGGGCACGCAATCCAAACACTCAGCAGGAAGCTGTCATTGTGCAACGATATCAAAAAGCTCTGCCTATGCGGGTGTTTCACACAATTCATTTCTCTGCACATCTTCTCGAGAAGGAAAATCAAAACGCTCCACCAAGAGTCACCCATCAGCACGGAGCAGAGGCAGGAACCAGGGAAGAGGCGAGCATTACAGGAAGATTTAACACACAAGGGACCAGCTTTAATAATGCATCATAACCACATCAGGGAAGCACATTGCTGCCACATGGTACACCACAGTTAAAACCACAGCCTGACAGGGCTAAATCATATCCTCGCAATTAGGCTAAAACCCAAAGATGTGGCTTTGATTCCTCGTATAATCTTTTGAACCGTGCTATCAACAGGTCACAGGACTGGCATTTCACAGTCATGACCCTGGTGATCACTGAAGCCCAGATCAACCGCTGACTTAAGCGGGCTCTGAGGCAGTGCCTGGATGAGGAGATGCCTTTGCCGGATCAGCAGGTACGCGCGGGCTGCTCTGCCAGCCAGCAGCGTGCCCGAAGCCGTGCTCTCAGCAGGGGAGAAGCTCCAGCAGGCAGCAAGGCGGAGGTCTTCTCACAGCCTTGGCCAGCCACAGAGATTTATTCTTTTACCCTTTAACCCCAGACTGTGGAAAGCTCCTGACCACCACAGGCAACTAACTGTTAGCTTCCCAGATCTCATGTGATCCTTCAGAAGGATTTTGGTTTTCCCTCCCACCGTGTCTACGCCAGAATTTGGCCAAGACACGGGAGCTCACAGAGGGAGGCTGCACTCATCCTTCTCTGGGCCACTTGATCTCCATTTATCAACAACACAGCCTCTTAGGTTTCCCAGGACAATTGCCAGCTCCGGGTCACGTCTGTGCTATGCTCCAGGGTGTTCAGACAAGAAACCAGATTATAATGTAAAAACAGGAGAGAGCTAGAAAGAAATTCTAACTATTGTTCATCTGCTTAAAAAAAACTGTTGCAATAACAGGCTCATTGTGAGAACTTCTGGAGTACATTTCCAGCTTATTCAGTCCCAGCTTTTCCAATGCACCTCCCAGGTTGCTGAGGCCTGGCCATAGGCTCAGGTAAGGGCACTCATGCCCTGCCACATGCTCCGTCCTGCATGTTCTGGTCGCCTGACATCTCCTGACCTGTCACACAAAGTTTGCTGGGCAATGCAGTGACATCCACACCTTTTCCCGAGTTACTAGTTAACTCATAAGTACTCTTACATGGTTTAAACTGCTTCTTCCTGTTAGCATGATATAGCACTTATCAATTCTGTATTTAATTTGACATTGGAAAGCACCGAAATCTGAAAATTCCTTGGAGTTCTTCTCCATCTCATTTAGCATCAAAAACACCGTTCCTGGCTTATTGTGTAATTTTACTTGGGTCTTCACATAAAAACTTGAGGTATGTCATAATTAACCCCATTTTGTGCTGAAATTTAACTAAAACCTCAACACTTTGTCTTAACTTGTATGTAAACCAAGACTTTGCTTTAGTCTACATCTTAGTCCTTTAATAAGCTCTTAAAAGTGGCGTTGGCAAAAGATATTTTTTTTTTTCCCCAAGATCACAAGCCAAGTATGCACATATCCAGTGCTTGGCTGGCATAGTTGAAGTTCAGCAAATTAGAGGAATATTATTTCTTTTGAAGTCATTACTCAACCATGTTTATAGGACTTAAGAATTAATACAATTGCAGCCAAAATGCATGATGGTTGGAGTAAGACATGCACAATTCAACATTTTCACCACTCTTGATTTCTCATTTTTTTTTAAAATACATAGAATATACCTAAGCTTCAAGTACTGTAAAAAAAAGTTTTAAGTTTGTTCCTTCCTTCCTTCCCTTTTGGGGATATTGCAGCAGAGAGTCCACATCTCGGATCATAACAGAAACCACAAACATGGCCAGCAAGAGCTGAAAAAACTGCATTACCTATGCCTTCCCCGGCATAGCATCCTGAAGCATTTTTCCCACTAAATCTTAAAGTGCAAATCCCTTCCAGTTAAATAACAACACATCATTTCTTTAAATTGGGCAGGCAGAAAGTTTTGCTTCCTTTTCCAGATGTGTTTCTGTTTCCACACCTCTTAAAGGCATTGCATCTCATTTCCATGTGCATTACCCAAGGCCCAGGGGATGAGAAGGTACCTCCTGAAGGTTACATCTCTGGAGAACTCCCCATCCTTTTCCACGTACAGTTGAAGTCTGAAATAAAGAGCTGGTGTGCTGAGTGCTCAGCAGGCAGCAGTACCTCCTACAGCTTCAAGTTTAACTAAAAATACAACATCAGGGACTCTTCAGCTACACATGTCACACCTCCAAGAGGCTTTTACACAGCCACCCAGTTGGGTGCACAATGCTGGTCAACCAGACTCCAGTTACCCATCCTCCTGCCAGCCCTGCATAGCAACTTGAAGTTTACAGATTGGATTCTCATCTCACTGAGTTGAGTTTTTACAGTTGCTTTGGGGTAATGCACGCTATATTGTGAGATATGAAGAACAAGCCGAGTGGCTTGTTAGGGTAGTGACATGTAAGTACTTCACAAAAGAGCCTGCAAAAAAAACCCGGCCAGTACGAGCATGGATAACAGCACTGGCAGACATTTGACACAACCTAATTTAGGCTTACAGTTCATATTACTGCTGCTTTATATGAAAAGCAAGTAGACTTTAGCTATGCTCATTTAAAAGCTATTCACAAATTATTAGCTATCATACCCTAAATAAGCAGGATATTTCCCAATTATAGCTCTAGAAGCTTGCCTGTCTCTGTAGGTATTTGTATGCTCCTCACCTCCCCGAAACACTCAGACGCTGTAAACATTAATGACTTGCCTCTCCCACTCCTGGGAGATACGTAGCGTTTCTGGTGAACAGATGCACTGAGATCAGATTTGCCGAAGGTCAGAGGGACAGCAGAGAACTAAAACATTTTAAGTCTTAGTTCAGCCTCAGCTAGGAGGCTTTTTAGCCTATACCAGAGAAGACAAACTGAAAGATTAAACCTTGAGAACTATTCCAATCAAATAAGGCAACAGAATTGCATGTCTAGCACAAATGACCTCTTTTTGGCCCCATTCAGCTAAATTCATGAACTTTAAGCCAACTTTTCTGACACCAGAAGAGTCAATGTTATATTCTCGTCCAAAGCTATATACTACTAATCTGTTTTAGTCACAAAATCCAGCCTACAACTGAGGTCCCTTAAACTCTAATCTCTTCTACACATTTCTGCAGATAACAGGACCAATGTTTTCTAGCATTTATTTGAACCTAAGCAGGTGAGAAGCAGAAAAGGAGAGCAGAGGATGAAGTTGGAAAAGAATCAAGGAAAGATATGAAAAAGAAATACCAGCTGTAAAGAAAAGTATGAATGGCACAATACCACGCTTTTTCTTCTTCCATCTGTTTCTCCTTCATCGCTTAGTTCCCTTCCAAACACCATTTCTATTACTCTCTGCCTCATTCCTGGCACTGGCAAGCCTAAGCATTCCTAAATCAAAAGTCAGGCCCTCAGAATTACTTGACTGACTTATAGATCATGCAAATCTTGGAAACAGCACCCTTGCAATGTGCCTGCAGAGTTCATTTCCTCACACAGAGCATGTGCCCACAAGGAGTTTGAGTAACAGTTGATACATTAAATATTTCTACAGACAAGAAGGCTTCCTCCTAGCTCTCCTTGGTGACAGACCAGACAGAGGCCAGCTATCTCAACCAGCGTTCTGCAGTTCTGCATTTAAACTCAGACCAGAAAAGGGCAGGCATGCTTACCTATACTAAGCCCTTTACTCTGCTTTCTGATTTTTAAGTTATTAGAATTTGCTTGGATAATGTTTCTCTGCAGCCATATGGACTTTCTTCTTTTTACACAGAAGCTGTAGAAAAAAATCATGAAAATTAAAGCAAGCCAGAGTTAGCAATACTCCGGCTTTTTTTCAAAAGCAAGCTTACTTTAATTGATATTTAGCTCGGAAGCGTGTTGCAAACACTTGGGGCATTGCAGCATTCCCACAATTCTTCAAAGAGAGCTCATCTGTTATTTGCAATCCACTTTCCATCCTGTGAGTCCTGTGACACAGATGGAAACATGAAGGATGAGTGGATGAGCTGTTCGGTGGATGGCTCAGAAACCCAGGACAAGGATTTTACATGTAAGCAGCAAATCCCTAAAACATTCTGTTAGCATAGGAATCACATAAATAACCCCTGCTGGGACCCCTAGGCTAACCAAGCACACACTGAGTCTCAGTCCACAGGGTGGATTTGTTATACATATTTGATAACCTCGTAACTAGAAGGCTATAAAATTACCTGGTTGATAAGCTACAGTTAAAGCACATGACAGTCCAGAGACTCCCAGAAACCAGTCATCCTAAGTGCCAGCAACACAAAGCAAAGAAAAACCACATGGCACAAGTTATTTAGTAGCCGTGAAACAAGCAGGTTATTACATTTGTGAAGGAGACCTTTAATTACTTACAGCAGTTGTGGGAAACATTACCAGTTACATCGCTAGAATAGATTCGACTTCACAAGTCATCACTGGAAGACTCTAATCAATCCCAAATTTGTTTTGCAAGCCAGTTTAAAGAAAAAATTAAGTGTGGAAACTAATACTGTCTTTCCTATGGAAAGAAGAGACTACCCTTTATTTCTACCAGCTTCAGATTTCCAGCAGATTATCTTTAAAAAAGCTTTTAAAATACAGCTGCAATCATCAAGCTTGAGAGGTATTATAGAACATGGAACCATGCAAAGGGATTAACTCCTAATATCATCCAGCTGAACAGCATGAGCTCATCTGGGTTTAACCTTCTGAATCCACTCCATTTGTAGGACCCAAGCAAAAACAACAAATCACTGCTAACAATCAGGCAATTTTTATTTTAAACATTAAGAAGGATGAAAGACTTCCCTTGCATCTCCATTAAGGAATCATTTTTTTTTCCTGGAGAGGGCACATTTATCCATTCATTGCTGCTAAGTTCCCATTAGTGCCAGGCAAATAATTTGTAAGGGCTCATCTGACACAGCACATCCCTTTGAGCTCAACTTCATTGGCCATGAACAGACTTTCTCCAATGCATTTGTTAACACTGAGCAAGGAGCACAGGGCTGCTGGGGCTGTTCACAGGAGTGCAATTGTCAGCTGGCACATGGGGCTTGGGGACAGCACTGCACAGACCACAGTCTCTCACAGTTCCTTGCCTGGCCCAAAGGAGAGAGACATTCAATGAACTGGTTACAGTGTAGAGTGGAGAAGGAAGCCCATCTCCCACTTGTACTTGGGCTTTTCTATTCATAATGTATTGGTGGAGCTGGAACCACCCTGAAGACCTGCTCTGGGTAGGGCTGGTCAGAGCAGATAGATGGGAACAGCCCTCGGGCTGCAACAAGCTCTATGAGCAAGTGAGAAGACCCACAGGGATCAGTCTGTGTGGATACGCTGCCAAAGAGATGGTGGAGTAGGAGGTAAAGGCAATTCCAGTAGCTCAGGGTACAAGTTTCTTCAGTGAATCTCTAACTAGGAAGATTAAGGGATTCAGAATGGTGCAAACTGCTCCCCCTTTACGCTGTCTGCAACAAAAATGCTAAAGTGAAATAAAAAGCCTGGGGCAGCAGGGCTTGGGCAGACTTTGGTAGAGAAACAGGACATGACCAGTAGGACATGTAAGAAAGCTCTTCGCTGTTTTCCTGTGACCACTGACCACGGCCTCTGCCTGTTACCTGTGCCTGCGGTCAGTCTTCATCACGCACCTGGAGCTACACACGAGTTTCACAGAAGCAAGGCTCGGGTCTCCAGGGAACACTGGCTCTGGGCAGCCTTTGGGTGCCCGCTCCCTGAGGGAGCTGCACGGCCACCCCGCAGAGCAGGGGGGACACGCTGAAGCACTCTCCTGCCCGTCCTGCAGGAAGGGGTGACAGTGACACTGGACTGAACCAGCAGAAGGGGTCTCTGAGTTGCATACTTGCTTTGGCACCTCTCATGTACCCTGCCTGCACTTTGTTCTGTTTTCGGAGGGAATCTCGATTTCAGAGCTGTATGTGCAGGTCCAGCCTGAGCCATCCAGAACAAACCCAGTCCAAGTGATAACTCAAGCTAATTGATCATTTACAGCATGTGACTTATTGCATAATGCAATTAAGAAGAAACAGAGTTCCAAGCCTGATGCCCATCATGGCACAGTAAATAAAGCATTTCTGGCTGTGGGAGCACGCTCCCGTTACCCAGCACAACAGCTCTACGCCCAGCAGAGGAGACCCAGCACAGACACTACAGGCCTCACCTCCTCTGTGGCACTCCTCACCACAGGCTTTGTGGGAGTTTCTTTCAAACATTCATCCTTTAATTATAAACCACAGTAGATAATTATGCAATTTTTACTGATTAAGCCAATTTGATTGTTTGGGATGATTCAAATAGACCACATGATGTTAGTTCTCATGAGGGATGAATGTACAAACACTTGATTTGAATATCCATCCCATGGCACTTGAATTGCAAATATTCATGTGTGGCGATGACATTTGCTTGTTTAAAAGTCTTCTGGAAAAAAATTGCAAATTTATAGGAGAAACCTGTAGCTGTCTGAACAAGCCTGAAAGGAAATAGGGAAGAGAAATGAACTCAGGAGTCTAATCCCTATTCAAAGGTGTTGTTGTACTCAAAGCTGATATTTGGCACTATTTTCATCCTTCCTACCAAATAACACTGAATAGCTCCATGCAAAAACATTATCCCACTAAGAAAATTTCAAAGGCAACAAGCAAAAGGTGCATCTGCCTTCGCTTAAGAGCCAGGATTCTGACCCCTCACTCCCAATTACAAAGTATATGCCCAAAATAAGAAGCATACAGTCAACACAGGCAATTTAGGAATCAGATTCAAAAAACAAACAAACAAAACAAACAAAAAAACAGATAGAGGCTTGTTGAGTACTTATCAAGTAATTCAAATTCACTTGCAGGACCCCTACCTGTTGTGTTTGTGCAGTTCCTGCAGAACTACTTTCGGCTGAGGTGATTTGACAAGTTGAATACCAACTTTAACTCCTATCTTGCTTCTGATCACAGCAGTGCATCTGCTGCATGGGACTTAACCTTACTTTCAGTTTCCACTGTTGATCCCACTGGAAATCACGAGTGTCTGCGAGCAGAGGATGGCTCCAGGCCTTTTGGGAAAGCCAGCCTGCCATGGCCATTGCCCCCACCTGCATCCCTTCTGCCAGCTGTTTATGCCCCTTGCTGCCCAACAAGAAACACTAACCCACAAAGGCCAAGCAGCAGGCTCCAGATTAGTTCTCCCTCACCCTGTGTTCCAAGCTGGAGGTGATGGGGCAACCAAGCAGCATCCACACACCTGCTGCACTGGCTCATGAAGTGTATTCAGGGATGCTGCTGAACAGAAGGACTTTCAGGAACCAGCCTCAAAGGCAGATTCAAAACTGGTGTCTCTAGTTAGCTCCACACGATTGCAGGTGGACTCCTTTCCATGTCAGAGCTGGAGGAGAGCCCAGCACAGCTGTAGCCAGGAGGGTTGAACAGCATATTTGATTTTTGTTCTCTTGCTGTCTAAATTGTTACTCCTATTTTCCCTCAGCTGTCAAACTGGAATCCAGCAGTCCACCAGAAAACAGGAAGCCAGCAGTAAATCCACAGAAGCACGATCCATTACCTCTTTACCCTTCAGAGAGGTCAGACCACAAGTTGACCAAGACTGCTGAGACACATAGGACCACAGCTGCTAGCTGTGAAATATGCTATAGAGCTTCATCTGTCCCTGCTCCACATCAACAGCTCTCCAGAGTTGTGTGCAATCCTACTGGACAGGATCTGATTGATTGCCAGTGCAAAGGATGCTGCAGTTGTAAACCTGGCTCTGCTTTGCAAGTTTTCCTGGAGGCAGGAAAACCTCTGCCAGCCTCAGCTGCCTCTCCCTGCTGCAGCAGATGGTTGGACAAACCCAGGGACCACCACCAAGGGGGTGCCAGAAGACCAAGGAACACAACCTTGCTGAGTGCAAGAACCCAAACTGGAAGTGACAGCCTTAGCACCCAGATATAGCACAGGGATTTCTACTCCAGACAGCACCCTGTAGAAAACAGCACCCATAAACCCTGTCTTCACACACAGCACCTCTTCCACCCCTACACTTGTTTGTAGATTACAGAGCAGTTAGTGCTCGAGTGACAGAAACCACATTGCTCCAATAGCTGCCTGCATCCTCAGCTTGCAACGATTTGGTGAGGTGTCATTGCGTGTTTAATGCCATCTTGACATTTTTTACTTCATCATTAAAGAGACATTTCTTCCCAGAGCTTTCATTCATAAGAATTTAGCTCTCAACACTAAAGACTGTCCCATGCAGCCTGTTAGCACTTCTCCTAATGTCTAGAAACAGCAAGGAACAGTTGCTCCCTAACGGGCAGGGAAGCAGGCACAGTGACAGGGCCAGCAGGGCAGGGGTCTCAGCAGCCAGGACCCCATCCCGCAGTACCTGAGCAAGGCAGGCTAGATCAATCAAGTTCATGGTGATGAATCAGGTCCTAAGTCAAGCCAGGAAGTCAGCCTGCAGGTCTGGAGCAGCACGGTACCCCCAGGCACAAGCATAGCTGAGCTGTAGACAAGCACCTTACAAAGCAGCTCTAACTAGAACTGAAGGCCCAGGGCTGAGCTTAAATAGAGCCCCTGGGCCCATGGGCAGGGGCTGCAAGTGGAGCCCGCAGGTGAGGCTGGTCAGGGCCATTAAGGCCTATCAGTGCTCTCTGGGCCCTGACAGCAACACAATCTCTTGTACAATAGCACAGGGGTAACCCAGCAAGCTGTGCTGATGTTACCTCAGTGGGGCAACCTTAGAATTCTTTGTCCACCACCTCGTGGCTATTCTTTTATTTTTATTTCTTCTTAAATAAAAAGGGATTTATATTGTCTTTCATCATGATTGCAATTGGTAGGGTCTGATTCAACCATGATTGTAAATATGTAAGTGGACCAGCGACTTGAGCTCATCACAGTTGTTTGCCCCTGCAGAGACCCTGCCCAAGGACTAGTTTCTTTACAAAAGGTGGCAGTCTTGGTGTCCAGCAGGAAGACAAGTGAACTATCCAGAGACCTTGTGTGTCTTTGTATAATATAGACTGTGCTGGCTTGAGCTCATTGGAGAATCTCAGAACAGCAATGATAGAGAGATAATATCAAAACATGCCAAGCTGTCTCAGACACTGGCTTGTCCTTATCTCCTGGTGCAGTGTTATTGTTCTCCACTCTAAAAATTAAGTGAGTGTTGATGAAAATTATTGATTGGCAGCACTGCAGATAGGTATTCTGTGTTCATCCACAGAGCAGCCACAGCAAATAAAGATGTGACAAATATACTGCCAATACATGCTGCAAGACAGTGACAATTCTTCTCCCATGCTGCCAGGAAGAAACAGCTCTGTGTAGCAGTTTCATTTCCACACAGACTATAAGCAGTACAGTTGCTTGGGTTTTAGTCACTCAGTGCAATAAGACTGCATAGCCTCAGTATTTAAAAAGCACTTTCAAAACTATTTACAGTGTTTATACAAGATGATCCTTTCAGATCTCTCAGGGTAAGAAAGATTTTCATCCAGTTTGCATAACCCCCTTGTGCCCTTTTCCATTCCTGGTATGGTTCCTCACTGTGCTGGTGAGGCATTTGAATACTCTCCCCATCAAAAGTACCAAAACCTGATTATAATGAGAGGTACACTGGGGGAGGAGAAGAAAGACAGAGGGAGAGAGATCTTTCATCTGGAGAATAAGACTTACAATATTTCACAGAGGGCAGTCATAACTCTCAGTCATATTAGTTGATCCCAAAGTTACCCAGAGTTGAAAAGCTCAATTTTCCATTACCAGACATCAGGAAGGCGAGATGCCCTGTCATTTAACCCCTCACACATTTTGTCTCCTACTTGAATACTCTGGATCTTTTGAAAAATGCTATTAACTCTTCAGCGTGACGCTAAACTACTGGTATTTTGCAGTTTCAACTACTTACTGATTTTTTAATAATATTGTAATTCACCTTGTAGATCAATGCTTCCACCTGTGGATTTATACCTTTATCAACTTGCATTTTTTAGAGAAATTATTTTGTCATAGTTCTTCAAATTATTATAAAAAAAATGGAGTGGTGTTAAAGAAAGGAAAAGCCATTATTGTCAGCTATTACTACTGAGGACAAGTACCCATCTGACTGTCTGCTTCTCTGTCTATTAAGAAAACTGCCCAGAGGCCCATCAGCTTGTCCTGAACTAAATGAATGACCTTTCAGCTACTCACTGGGAGCTCTACAAGTCCCAGGAAACACTCAACCATTCCTCTCCTGCTCACTTCAGAATGCAAGAGAAGAACAAAATTTTGGGGACCTACAGCCTGAATATAAGACTTTGAGGTGCAATGTGCACTCAGGCATGCCCAAAATGAGGATTTTGCTCATGACCAGATTGTTCATCTGAGGTCAGAAAAATGACCTAAGAGCTGACGACCTGTTTGGAAACACACAGCAATGAAATTCGGGATATCAGTGAAGGTCAGGGAATTGAGGAACTCCTTTTTTTTTTGGCATCATCTGACTTTCGAATGGCGGCAGTGTGGTTTAACAGTGAACAAATACGGAGAATAAATGACAAAAACCTAAATGGACTCTCAACAACAAGCTGACAAGCTGTGCCGTACAATTCTGTCAACCAGCCCATCTCAGATAACATTGCATCTCAGATAACATTGAAAAGTGTTCTGAGACAAACCATAGGTAGGAGTAGATTTAACTGATTATCATTCATTTCAGAGTGCATTCACATACTTGTAAATGTCCATCTCAAGGAAATAGTCTTTCCTTCTTTTTAATCTGCTCTCTTCTGAAAATGAGATCAGTGACTCAACTTTTCCCACTTGTGACTCCCCACAAGAGTGCACCATTCACAGCACATTGAGTCCCAGCTAGATCCTCACCCCACCCTGCTCCATTTAGCAATGCAGAAAGGACAGGAGGGTCATGATCTGCAAACAGAAAACAGTTGATTTAAATGTAGGAGGAGCTGTGTACTCACATACTTGAACTCTCAAGACAAATGTATGAGGGAGACAGGCAACCTGTGCTCTCATTTATGTCCACTTGGTGAAATAAGTGGCGTCACTAAGTGTGCAAGCTTTCCTTCCTGTCTAAAGAGAGGAATTTTTTTCCCTCAGTGGAGAGGAGAGCATGCTTCCCAAAGGCTTCAGGGCTGGAGACACAAGAATGAGGAATTCCTCCCTGAACTGCTTGGTGCAGTTACATATGTTGAATACTATGTACTTACGTTGCATACTATGTATTTCTTCAGGACTGCCTGGATGGAGCTGATATCTCCATTTAAACTGGAAGGATTATAATTTCAATCTATTATATTTATTCTTGTTCCTAATTTTGATAATGTATCTATCATGCCTAGCATGGCTCCTTCCCAGCATTCTAAATTCACCCGTTCTTCAGTCTGCAAGAACACTGGATGTGTAGGACACATATTATAAATTAAATTCCCATTAAGAAAGGTTTCCTCTTTTTCATACCTGTGACAGAGAGGCACAAGAGTCATGCTGTGGATATTTTGTCCTTTGGATAGCGGGAACACTGCAAGGAGGGCATCTCTTCTTCCTAAAATACAAAGACACAGGAGGTGAGGCAAGAATGTAGGCTCAAATCTTTTGAATGATAGGCTGGAGGAGCAGGTACCAAATTTGTCACCAAGTCGTATTGCCAATGTCCAAAAAGCCTATATGCCCTTCTTTTCTATATTAGTTCAAAGAGCTCCATTAGCTTAAAGAGATTTCCCACATAGAAGGGGGATGAGACTCCCTCTGGCCACCCCTCTGAGTCTCAAAGGGACCACTAGGGGTACCATCACATTTGGTGTGCTATTGGCTTGAGGTAAGTCTGAGGTCTGACAGTGCCCCTCCACACCCTTATTCCCATCACTACACTGCAGTATGTCCCACTCCTGTGAACAGAAAATGCTTGAAGAGCTGTGCTGGGAGCTAAGAGAAGCCCCAGCTGCAAATAATCCTGCCGCAAGTGTTCTCACTGCAGGGCCAGAAATGGCTCTGCCCATTGGCATGGAAGAGGGGAAAGGGTTCTCAAAGAAGAAATGTGCATGTAGCAAAGTGTTTTTACTAAAAAAGTCATTGAAGGTGATACAGTGAGTAGATCTGATCACAGTATTTGCTTACAGTTACAGTTCTGTAAGTTCAGGTTAAATACAAGGCAGCCTCCACAGTAAAATAGGGCGCATCGTACGTGTGGGCTCACACTGCAGTGCACCCAGAGCCACCACAGCTTGGGCCTTCTCCCCAGAGGCTTCTCCTCGCTCCAGGTCAGAGGGCTACACCTGAGGCTTGTACACCAGCCGGCGAAGTCCTCATCATTGCCTGCCTGTCCTAAAGCCCCACCAGGGGCTGAAGTAAAAGGCTACCAGGGTTAAGGCTGGGGCTGAATATATCACCTCCTGACAAAAGTAGTATGAAAACTTGCTGTCTCAGGACTCTCAAGGTCAAAGATAGTGTCCTAATCTGTGCTGCAGAAACTCTATATACATTACAATACAATTAAGAAGCCGATATACCATCTCTCACAGGTGCCTGCTGTCTATTCCTGATGGACAGAAATAGAGGCAATGTCACCATGCAGCAGTCATCACTCAGGTTTTTAAGATGTTCTCGATAGCAAAATTTTCAGGGCAGCACAACCTGTCAAACTGCAGCCTAACTTCTTTACATGTTTCAGAAATAGATATTTTAATATAGGGAAAATATAAGCATTTTCAGCCATGCTATGAATGTTATAAGTTATGCTTTTATGTTGCTGTGAAACTATTACTATTATTTCCAGATGGTTATTTCATTGTTTTTCATTTCTGGCACCTATAACAGTTTGTATTTTTGCCAGGGTTTACAAGAATTTCTCAGAGTTTCTTTAATCTTCCTGACGCAGGCTTTAGTAAGAAGGCAGAAGTATTGTATTTCCCCCTGAACAGAACGGGCAGACCAAAGACACACACCTGCCCAGAATGATGGTCTGAGTTAATAGTGGAGACAAAATTAAAACTAGGGAGAAAACTTGAAAACCTTGTACTGTACTAAATGTTCTTCATAGGGAAATGTCATCTTCACAAATTTCATTGCAGGGAGTTGTGGACAGGACTGACTGAGGCTATGTTTTCCTGTGTGTGAGGTACAGGGCTCACCCAAAGCATACTCACTCAATGCACTCTCCCCACGATGGGTATGAAATGAAATTAATGGGGGTGGGAACACGTAGAAAGAACAGGAAAGTGGAAGAATAAGATACAGGGCTCGAAGGGAATGTAACCAACATAGTATCGGATGTTGTGGACTTGCCCTCTGTTTTGACCAGCTAATAGTATGCCATCCCAGTTTTCATACCCAGTTGCCCACGGAAGCAGAAGCCTGGGGAGGCCATCAAGGAGAAAGCAGGCTTTCTCTCTTTTAAATAAATAAAACACCACCAGCAACAAAAGCCAGAACAGATTTTTATTAGACAGAGGTCTATAAGAGGACCTTAAAAGCATGCACAGATTGAAGCCTTTGTTTGTATCTGTGTATTTAAAAGCCGATATATATCGGTGCTTGTGTAATAAAATCAGGGCACCTCCCTCTACATCATTAGTTGCTGTAGACCGAGAGGGTCTACATCAACTAAAAGAACCTGACAACAACTGAGCTCTGGATCTGCAGCAGCTTGGCCAATGTTGGTGACTTTACACAGAAGAGTTTTATCCTCTGCTTTCAGAGAAGGTTCTTAGCACATCCTGCAAGCCACACTTCACATTCAACCTACCTAACCTACCAGGCAGCTTCTGACAGTCTTTCCTACCAGCTTCCACTCTCTTCCCTCCCTGTGCAACTGGAAGGAATGTGGACATGTCAGCAGAGTGCGGGCCATTAGCTAGCAGGGGTGGTCAGGGAGATGTTAAGATGACTGAGCCACTCTTTGCCATCTAAAACATCTTTGCAGTATGGTTTACAGTGGGGGAGCTCAGAGGGAGCAGGTTTTTCACCAACTTACCATAGCAATCTCCCTCTCTGAGCATTAATGTCATCTGCACCTGTGCTCTCACTGCACAGCTTTTGGGCACTCCTGGCCGAGAAGAACAAAGCCGCTCCTCAGGGTCAAGTTCAGCCTCTGTGAAAGCGCTCAGCCTTCTCCTCTGGTGTGGGGCCCCACGAAGCAGCATGATGCTGTGAGCAGTGTGCTTGTGATCACCCAGCATACGGGTCTGGCACCTCTCCACTGCACCGCAGTACGCTGTGTGGACGCAGGTCCCTCAGGCTTTCCAAATAATGAAGGTAGCTGCAGTCTCAGATCCTCCTGTGGGAGCTGCCAACGTGGAAAAGAGTTTTTTGAGGAGTGGAAAATGTCAGGGAAGTCTCTCATGTTGAAATTTAATAGGTAGATACTCCCGAAGCAGCTTGAAGAAATGGTCACACACATTTCATTTTAATAAGTGGAAAATATGTGGTCAGACTGCCAGATTTGTCAGCCTCTATTGTGCATTAAGCTGCTATGTAGAGATGATGAAATTGTGTGGCATTTCTGTCTTAAAGGTAAGGGGCCCACCTCTTGCTAAGCTGTGCTGTTTGTGGTATTCATTTTTTAATTGGCTTTTTTAACTGTGCAATTACAAGCACATTCATAGCACCCTTCCAAGCCAGAATGGGTTCTCTGGGCCAAAGGCTCAATGTTGGAACCACTTACCCCCGTGCATAACTTCACTGGAGAGAAGCCTTGTTAATTATTCATGATAGAGCTTGCAGATTGGGGCCCTCATGCATTTTCACTGTTGTGAAGGAAGGAAAAATGGATTCACTCCAGAAAGGTGTGACATTCATATTTTGGAAAAAAAAAAAAAGAAAAAGAAAGAAAAAACTTTGAAAAGACTTTGTTGGCTTGTTCATAAAAGCACAACAGAGCTAACTTGATCATCTGCTGTGAAGTCCAGAGAGCTCTTGTGTGGGCTTATGAAGACCAGGAATAAAGCCAGCTTGGCCCAAACAATGTCTCATTTGTTGACCGCTTATACTGCTGACTTTCCTTAGCTGGCTGTTAGATTTCACGTTTCCATATGAGCGCAATGTGCATTCCCTGGTTTAGCTTCCTTCTACGGCTGGATCAGATTGGCATGTTGGAGTGTGAAGGTGAATTTCATTTCCTTGTGGTCTTATAGTTGAAATATGATGGGAGAGAGGCATTATTTCTTTGACTGCATTTTTTCTGACAACCTGCTTTGTATTTCTGAGCAGATCCTTTGAGGAAAATCTACTTTCCTTCCCCGCTTTTCTCCCCCAGCTCTCTTTTAGCTTCTTTCTCTGAGCCAAGATTTTTTCCCTCCCTCAGATAATAAGTCAGGTGCATGCTGCTGTGAAACAACATTTTAATCAATTAACAGAAATCCCTTGCTGACAGCAGTGCAATCACTCAGCTAGTATGATAAAGACACTCATCAGAGGCAATTATGAAGAGATTAATTCCTTTAGGAATTGACTGTTGCTTCCCTGACAATAGATCTGGGAGAGGTTTTTGTTTAGAAAGGCATTCTCCCAGAGCAGGCATTTATCAATGTTTGGTTTCCCAGCGGTTCCTTGTCCCCTGTTAAAAGTTCCCATTCCCTGACTCTTCCCCCATTCCCCTATGAAAAGGGGATTTATTAGCATAAATCAGAAATATAAATCTGGGTTACCATATGTCAGACAAACTCATCCCAAGAGCCAGGGGAGGGCAGAACACGTTTTTATTGTTTGGCCTATGCAGTACCAGGTTGTGGAAGCTAACAAAACAGGTAACACGTTCATGCATGTTGCTCCAACCAAGAAAATCTGGGAATCCTGCATTGTAGAAATGGAAATGGGAGAAGCGCTGCCCCCAGCCACCAGGCCCAGCCTGTGGAGGCACTGACCTGGAGCTAAAATGATCTGGCCGTTCCCGCTGCCCCCCTGTCTGACCTCCTGGCTCTCTATTCACAGCTCATGCCCTGCGCTCCCCGGACGGCGGCTCCTCTCTCCTCCCCAGCGCTCCGTCTATGTGGCAGGCAGCAGGTAACGCTCCCGCGCTGCCCCTGCCATCTGGAGCAGCACCCCTATTGCTCTGCGCCTAATTGCATTTGAAGAGGAACAGGCAGGCGGTGTTGGGAAGAGACATTCCCTGACCCTGCCTTATGACTCCTCCAAACACGGCGTCTGCTGGGAGAATTAAACACCTCCCGAAGCTCTGCTCCTTTGTGCCTCCACGAGATCAGCAGTTGCCTGCTGTTTACTCTGCGGCCCACCACGTCTTGAAATGACGCCCTTCTCCTGCAGCCATCCAGCCTTGCAGCTGCGAAGGTGAATGTGAAGCAGCCATGCAGGGAAGCGAGCTGAGAGCAAAGCAGTTGTGACTGCAGCCTCCAGCCCCAGACAGCCCGACTGGACCCCAGGCCAAAGGGAAATGGTGAGGCACGCAGCCCCTTCCTTCTAGGGTGGCCCCTTCTGGGACAGGGACGTCCCGCTCTTGGCCCAGTCCCAGACCTGTGTCCTCAGGACGATGACATTTGTTTTTCCCATGCTGAAGGGTCAGCCGTGGCCCCCACCTCCCTTCTCACTCTGAGCTGTGTGTAACACAACAGCCAGAAAAGGAGTTGCCAACAGCCCAGGAGAGAAACAGCGCTCAAATGCGAACAGCCTGTGCACGAAGGGTTCGGGGCAGGACTTGTCAAAACCTAATGCTTTTGCTTCCTGTCGCACGGGTAGGCTGTGCTGATGCATAACGTGTTTTATGGCTAGTGAAATCCAGCAACAAGCTATTTCTAATCATCGCTCAAGGAAAGTACCAAAAGATGTAAATTGACACACAATCCAGCTGCACCTACAGACACCAAGGCTCTGGCAATATCACAACATTAGGTAACAGTCCTGATACTAGCCACCAATTAAAATCAAGTCTGACCCAAGACAAGAGCAATTCTGTGTAGGGAAAGAACAACATAGCATTAAATGAAACCCACAGAAGCTCACGGATAGAGGACGAAAGCTCAGGGATTTCTGATGATGGCTCCCCTTGGACAACCTGTTCTTCAAAACTCTGAGGAGACTTCATCCTGAAATGGTTTGGCATTACCAGAATCCCCGAAAGATTCCTGAGCACAGGAGCAAGAAGCCAGGGAGCGGCACACCACGGCACAAAGGGTGGCTTGAAGGCCATACAGCGAGCCAGACACTTCCCCGACCATTGCAGCGATTTGTGGGACAACTGGAAGCCAAGGGCAGTAGGTTATGCCAAGCTCTGAGGCCTTTCCAAAGCGTCGCATCAGGGCTAAGAGGGACCCGAGATACACGGACGCAAAGCGCCATGCTGCCGGCCATGTGTCCCAGCGGGAGCCGAGGGGCTGCCAGCGAGCGGGGCTGGCCGTGCGGGGAGAAGCCCCCCGGCCTCTCAGGCTGCCCCTCCTCGGAGCAGCGTCCCGGGAAGTGCTAACACCGTGGCGGAATTTCATTCATGCTGAAGCCTGAAGACAAGGCTCGGTGAGAAATGGCCACTGGCCAAGTGGTAAAATAAATGAGGCCAGTGTCAGGAATAAATCTGAAATGCTGGACAACACCAGAGCTAATCTAATGTCCGAAACAGTATTTTAAGGCAGACTGAGTCTGACACGTAAGCAGCAGTGTCAGTGAAGGGAGAATACTGAATTAGTCCCACATGAGCTTGTGGCCATGCTTTCTTTGCACACATTTGCATCTGACTGAGTGCAAAGCAAGTCCCTGTAACATCATGTAAATGGTGGGATTTCCCCAGATCCTCTGCACTTCTGTTTGCAGTGCCATCACTGCTTCTTGCTCCTGTCATAGGACTCTTCAGAGGCCCACCAGGAGTCCAGGAGTTTGCCCATGGAGGCTGGGGGTCACTTGAATACAGCAGAGACACAGAAAGGGCAATAGCTCTTATCCCCGTCCCAAATATCTCACGTAGTCAGCATGGCCATGTTGTTGGAGCTGCCTTAGATTTCCCTGGCTCCCCCCTGTGCTGCAGAAACCTCACGGGGTGATTTGGTAGAGTCACAGTAGGGTAAGTGAGCCTGACTCACGCTTCCTTGGGTATGGAGATGAAGCATCTGGGTTTTGAAGTCAGAACACGGTCACAGTTTCTCCCCAGACCATGCCTGGACTCTAATGGGTAACCTGCAACCTGCAGAGCATGGGGGCCAAGGATCTGCCAGAGGAAAGCAGGAAGAAATGCAAGGAAAATGAGCTGAGATTATTGCAAGGGAAAGCCCTGTGCCAGCCAAGGGCTGAGCAGTGCTCAGTCACTGCTGTCAGAAACTGCCTGGAAGCGTAGATGTTAACGTTATGCCAGAGCCCGCGTAGAAGCAGAGCGATTCATTCCATTTCATTATGAAATGATACCAAGCACCATAAAGTGTCAGCTTTCAAGCTCATAATTTATAAATTAAGTGTAAATAGCCCGTATTCTGAGCTGCTCTCCATCCACTCGTTTATCCTTCCCCCGTGAAAAATTAATGAGTCCATAAAATAACTTGTAAATTTAGAGCAGTCGTGTTTTTTTCAAAAAATCAACACTGCAACTTTCCTGGAGACCCTGAAGCATTAGCTGGCTCCAGCCACTGCTCTTAATCCCTGGTCTTAGGTGTGCTACCACGCCACAGCAAAGATTTTCCACCTCTTGCTCAGATTCCTGCTGCAGACCAGTGCCAGAGACAAGATAAAGCACTCCGTGGTTATTAGGCTGTCCTAGTACAGCAATCCCTGCTTTCAGCAGCCCGGCAGTCTGCTTCCTTCAGGGGCTGTTGAGGACTTAACATCTTACCCAAGATGTCAGGAGAAGAATTAGCAAGACAATTTTTATAATCAACTTTTCTAAGTGGAAAATTCACCCCAGGCGAAACTTCTGGTCTGTGGGAAGCAACATGAACAGAACCAGCTCCGCCAGCTCTGCATTTCCACTAAGAGGACTCCCTGAGGAACCCCGTCACTATCTGGTGACCTTTTAGGCTTGCCTCTGGACAAAAAGCTGTGTTGGCTTTACAAGACCCTCTGCAACTTCGCAAGGACCTGTATTCCTGCCCATTGGTGTGCGCATTTACCAATCCCACGTAAAGATCAGAGAGGGTCAGAGGGCAATCAGAGGGGCGGAGGACACGGGTGGACAGAAGGACGGGCTGGGGCAGGCACGACACTCGAGGTGTTGGAGCCGTGAAGGAGCCCGCAGCAGAGGAGTGCAGAGACGGGCAATAGACCGGTCTGGAGGGCGCCCACACGGGTGCGAAGGTGGCTTTCCATGCCGCTGAAGTCTTCCCCCATTCTCTCCTGCCATCTCCGGGGACTTCGCTCAACACCAGATACATGTCCACAAGCCTATTAAAAAATACATTCCTGCACAAGAACTCTGTAGCAAAAGAAATTCCTGCTTACTGCTCTGGGCTCGGATGCTAGAAGAGGAGGCAGGATTTCATGGCTGCTGCAGCAAGCTAATCACAGTAGGGGATGTTATATATCACAAGGGAGGGCGATATCAAGAGGTGCAGGACGAGATGGCTGGAGGATGAGCTCCATGATTTTCTGTTTATTTTTATACTTAAGCTTAACATTTGGAGGGATTTGCTCAATGAAGAATTTTTGCTAAAAATTGTTTCACAGAAATGAACTCTCATGAAACAGCCAACTCTTTTTAATTGCACAGGAAAAAAACAACAACAACAACAACAACAACACATTAGAATAAACAAGGCAGAATGAACAAGGCACGGGGATTATTTTTCCCCTTCTGTATACATATGTATGAGTATGTTTTGTATTCCTTCTCCTGTGCAGTGTAAATATGACTGTCATGAACAGTAGGTCGCTATGACAATTTATGACAAAAGTGGCAGATTTTATTAGATGTAATGTTAACTTATTCATTAAATTCCTACAATCATACATTAAAATGGGTGCTATTCCTGTGGGGACAAAATGGAGAGATGAACATAATAACTTTATCTCTGCTGCATGTAAAATATTCGTAATTGAGCAGAAAGCCTGATCCCGAACGCTTACAAATATAAGTCCGGGGCAGCAAATGTGATTGGATTTCTTATAATCTAATCATTTTGCTCCATATGTGGCCCCCAATCTGTTTAGGATTGTTAAAATTCCTAGGTATTGTAGTGCCTTCCCCAGAGACGCTGGGAAGGGCTGGGACAGCCCGGGCCAGATGGGATGCCAGCGACTCCAGCCAGCAAAGGCAGAAAAGAGGACAGTGGTTAACTCCTTCTCTGCCGGCCAACACAGAAGACGTCCGGAAGGAAAACTGATGCAGTCCGCTTTCCTGTCAACGCTGTAAAAGGCACTTTGTAGTTTAATGCCCCTGGGAGCAAACTGCTACAGCCCCTGGGACAAACAGAGCAAGGACCAACAGTCACATCCTTCTGAAAAATCGTTCTGCGCTTCGGGTGGAAATTTCGGTTGCCTGCAAATTCCCATGGATAGGTGAAGGAAGGAGCTCTCCCGGGAGGGAAGTGAAATGGTCTAAATGAAACCAGCACCTACAAGATGAAAGGCCTCTTGGCCAGATCGAAATTGTTTTTAGAAAGCTTATGGAGTAGCGCAGGATCAGAGATTCTCCCTCCAGAGAAGTGAAATTTGGCAGGCCTGTGCTTGATTTAAGAGCGAGAGTCTGGCTGCTCAACATTCCCTGCTCCTCTCCAGCTTGTCATTAAGAGGAATTAAACCGGCACTTGAGAACCTCTGCCATAGAAAACACTTGGATGTTCCTTGTTCACAAGGGTGGATTAGACCTATTTATATGAGTTTAATCCTTTGGCATGTAAAACAAGCAAGACTGTAGCTAAAAACAAAATATAGGATTACCCTATTAAAATGGCACGCTGATTACAGACGATGCCACTTCTTTCCTTTCTGTGACTTTGGCAATTGAGATATTCAGCAGCTTTCAGCTGAACTGAAAACCTCACGTTATTATTCCATACCTGCCCAAACTGTTTTGCTGCTTTGATGGCTTGAAGGGAATTTTGTAGATGCTTTCTAAGGCACTTTTAACAAGACTTAACCTAAAATCCTGAAAGCCTGGGGGTATGGTAAAAGGGAAAGGAAATGAAAATAGCAGCTCGGGACCTTCAATATGTTTTCCTCTTTAATTCATAAAGAAGCTGTTAGTGTAATACTGAATCCTGGCTGGGGACTTGAGGATTCTTCTGTTGCACTGAAGTTACTCTTGCGGAGGAACAAATTCTGTCACAAAAATAAGGAATTTTCCCAATAAATTGAATATAGTACCTTCAGAAGCAATCTCTCACATCCTGCAAGATCAGACCTTTGCATAGGAAATCTCCCCTATGTCGCATGTATTATTTCTCTCTGGACTCCTCTGACTAATTACTACTACTCTTAAAAATATGGAATAAGAAAATAGTGAGAGGTAAGCATGTTTCCATATTTTTAGATAGCTGCTTACTAACAGGACCCTTCAAGGCTATCTTTTGTTTCAATAGTATCAGAAAAAAGTTCGTTTTCAAGTATAAAGGTAGCAGCATCTTATTTCCCGGAAAGGGACTGCTAAGCAAAAAAAAAAAAAATCTGTAATTTTAGCATAAACAGCAATAACCACTATATAATCCCCTGGAGAACTTCTCAACAGAGACACACCAAAGCAGGGGCTATGGATCCAAAAATATAGCAGGCCACTGGCTTTTTATGCTACAAAGCCAATATGCAATGCTGGGACAACCCACCAGCTTCCAAAACAACCTATTCCCATATTTCCTGCTGCAGGAAAATTCCAAGTCTGCTTTTCACTTCAGAGCAATTCCCTGTCTCTCCTGCTTATTAATGCCACTGAATAGGAACAGACCAGGGCTTTTCTTATCAGACAGCCCTTTGAGTGTTTGTGCATTGCCAGGGCTTAACAAAACCTGGAAGAAATAGCAGCAGCTGCCCCACAACTGTAGCCTCCGTAGGCTTTAAGCTCCAGACTTCTGCTTAGGCTTGTCTTTCACAGCTTCAAAGGAAAGTGTGATTCTTTCTGGAGCCCAGCTGTGTGTCTAAGAAGATATTTTTTAGCAGTAATACTAACCAGAAGTATGTTAACTGCTCAAGGAGCTATTAGCTCTGGTAGCTGTCAAGCAGTGATTCTGACAATCCCTCCGCTTGGAAGGGGATTTTTACAGAAATTTGCACCCCCTTTCCACAGCCATTAGGACAATTTAGAAGTTAGATTACTGTGCAAAGAGGAATAGATTGTAACCTGCAGCCATGGAAAATGCAAAATATATTTGGATGCTGTAATCATCCCAGCAGATCAGATATGGGACGTGTCCAAAAATGTCAGACAGCCATAGCTACTTCCACTCAGTGCTATGAACACAGGTTGTAAATGCTAATTAGTTAAGAAGATATTTTGCAGACAGATACACAGCTGGAAGCCAAAGGCTAACGATTTTGACTCAGTTGTTCATAGGATACACGCACCGTCAGGACTGCCTGTGGTCAGCCTTTTGCACCCGCCTGCCACGTAGGAAGGCGTGCGGTCAGCTACCGGCGGCGTGCTGCGTGCGGCGGGCTGGGGCAGGCTGTCTCTCCAAGAGGCTCCGAGCATCCTTTTGGAGGGCACCCTGCCAAAGAGCACCCTGCATGCCGCGTTCAGGGCGTGCCAGGGGACAGCCGTCAGGGACTGCAGGGCGCTCCTCTGGCTTGCGGGATCCTCTACCAGAATATGGAAACCAGGACAGCAGTTCCTGGAAATACACATCTGAAGTGCCTTTGAGAGATTCAAGCTGGCTCCCTGATGGTCTGACTTCTTGCTCTGGTTTCATCAGAGTTCCTTTGTTTTTAGCATTACTGATCTTTTAGCAGAGCTGCCACGTAACAGAGTACAAATCAAGTCTCTGATGCCAAAGGTGGCCATCACTTGCATTTGTGAAAGGTGTCGATGGCCAGCAGGGCAGGGACAAGGGTAGGACCTCTTGAACAGCCCTCCTGAGGCCACTGATTCGCTCTGAGGCACAGCAGGGCCTGCTCGCTATAAACTACATTTTTCTATTGAGAAGTCTGTTGTATCAATTTTATGCCCAGTCAAGGATTTGATTTATCCCTGTTGTTACTCCACTGAGTTCAGTCAAGCTATATGAGTCATGAATTTAGCTCTTACTCTCTCAAGAGAGAATACATTTTTTTTCTTCCACACTGTTTCAGTGAACCTTTAAATCTACCAACGTACGTCCTGCTCCAGCAAAGCATGTAAGCACACACACGTGGAAAGTATGCACGAAGTCATTGAGGAAGGAACTGGACCACTTCCATAGTTAAAACACCTTGTTAACCTCTTTCACCTGACATCCCTGTTCGTATTATTCAGCAGGAGACAGAGTGCTCCTTCAAGCATTTGGCTTAAAACAGCTAAAATTACGGACAGTGGAAAGCCACCCCCATTGCTTTCCCTGGAAGCTGAACTGTGCCCTGGGTTACAGCTTGTCTTGATGGCAGCAGGGAGGTCCTGGGCAGGTGAGACAGCGAGTCCACCCCTTCTGTGACAAACACATCTACTGCACCTGGATTTACTTGGGGTTTTACCAGGCATGAGTCACATCTGCTCCTGAGCCCTGCCCAAAGGTCTCCTGCTGAGCAACACCGCTTACTCCTTCAGTCCTCGCTGCTCGCTGCCACTCAGGAGTCCCTCCAAACCCCAGCAAAAAGGCGCTGTAGTCCCTGCACTTACATCATGGCTAGGAGCCTTTCCTTTGTGCCCCGTTTTCAGTGCACATTTTTCTGATGCACCTCATCCGACCTGCGTTTCCCTCTTCCATGCCTGGTCTGGGAGGTTACTTTGCAGCAGCTTTTTCTCATGCTTTTTTTTTTAGGGGAATGGTTTGCTTCTTGCTAGGTGCTTATATTTTCATTAGTTCACGTAGTACCATTAGTTCCTAACAGACATTAGTTTGTGTCTGTTACATAGACATCTTTCAGTCCTACTTTTCCTAGCTGTCTAGCAAATGTCTTGCAAGATCCCTCACCAGCTCCATGGTGCCAATACTCCGATCATACGGTGTCTGAATCAAGGCTCCCACATGCTGTCCCTTTGATAAAATCCCTGTTGCTCAGCAAATTCTTTGTGCAACTAAACTTTTAGGAAACTGTTGGTGAACAATGTCATAATTTTTCCTGCCATCTCCTGCAGTGAGAGTAAACACACTAAATACTTCTCTCCATTGTATCTATTGATGAGCAAATTTGCATTTTCTTAGGGCTATGTTATATAGAATCTGTTGAAATCTCTTTCTACTTTTCCCTCACCTGCCCCTCTTCTTGGTAAACTTTTAGTCTTGGGAAGGCTTAAACGATACATCTTCAAGTCTGGGGGACAATGGTAAAGGGTTACTGCAAGTCACTCTCTTCAAACACTGAATGAGACTTTATTTTAAAATACTAATAATAAAAAAAAAGGCCCAGCCTCCCTGCTATGCTCTGCCTTGAGCCCCACAAAGTGCCTGCCCAGCAGCTCACGCAGCTTTCTGGGGCTCACCCTTCTGAGCAGGCTTGAAGAAGCAAAGTACGTGTCCTCACGGCGATGACCCCAGGGCTCCCTTCCTGACATCTCAGGCCCAGAGGACGAGAAGTAACAGGCAGCACACGAGTCCTGGCCATACCGCGCTCTTGCTCAGCAGGAGCAGGCCTTTTCAGGACCACGGCTTTGCTACAGCTGCTTTGCAGCCCCAATTGCAGAAGCAGTTGTTTGCACTGGTTGTGAACAGTTTCCCATGCACCTTTTTCCTGCCTGCTCCTTCAGCCACAATACAGCCCACACACTTCTGGGGTTTCTTCCTTACACAGCCGCTGTAAGCCCAGAAATCTCCACAGCTCTGTTCTGTAGATTGCTGACAGTCTTCAAAGGATTGCTAATTCCAGTCAGCTTAAAAAATGCAGAGCATTCCCTCCCTTACAGCTTTCTCCCTTCCCTCCTGTGAGCCAGCCAGCACCTGTTGGGCTATAAACAACATAACTGAAACGCAGTACACCTGAAACAACCTGAAACTGCTCCCCTGCTGCAGGCAGGGAGATCACATGCTCCGTGGATTTGCTCCATCGAGCTGCTAATGCAGAACATTTTCCGGAGGCAATCATGTGCCCCTTGCTGGCTACTGTTACGGGCTAACAAGGGTTAACCGCTCTCTATCTCGCCCCCTCCTCCTCTGTGCATTTCTGTCGAGGACCCGCTCTCCGGCCAGCGGGGCTGGGATTAGGCTGCTCCCGCAGCCGGGCTGAGCTCGTGCAGGGAACCGAGTCCCGCTGTCCGGAGGATCGAGTCCCGCTGTCCGGAGGCAGCGCACGCGAACGCGCTGTGCAGCCCTCCAGAAGGAGCTCCACAGCTGGAACAGCAGCAGGCAGGACTTTGACGATTTCAAAATTATGCAAGTTTAAAATAACCTTTGAAAAGCCCCAACCTAACAAAATATGAAAACTCTTTTTTCTTTTCTTGAAAGACTGCAAACATTTTAGTTACAATGACTGTTCAGGAGCCATATGGAAAAATCAGTTCTGTCCTGCTAAACTGGTTGCAGAGTTTTGCTTTTCATCTGTCTACAGAGCTCTGAAAAGTCTATGTTGTTTTATTTTATGCTTTTTCAGCAAAGAAAGCAAGTGGTCTGGGGATCATCTGGCCAGAAACACAATAGGTAAGCACAGTATTTTTTGTGTAACATTTCCAAGAGTCTAGGAGTACAGTTTGTGTAATTGAGTGAAATCAGCTTTTAGGATGACATTCTCTTTGGGGTAAGCTGATTATAGGTTGGTTGGTCACTTGGTTTGTTTTCCTGGACAAGAGAAGCTGAGCTGCCGGGGTATCAATGTGGTTTGCAAGATCCTGTCATTTAAGCAGCAGACTTTTTTTTTTTTTTAAATCCTCTCCAAAGTGCAGAGCAACACATCACAGATTCCACTGTCAAAGGTAAAGCAAAATATTTGGGGTTATATTTTGAATGTGTAAACTATGTTTAGACTACGAGAATAGCAAAGTGGCAGAGAAGTGACTCAGATTCATAAGGAGAGCTCTGTTAAAAGAATACTAAAAATTGGTATAATTCAACCATTCTTTTGACTTGTTCAGGTGGTTGTTTAATCTTGCATTCAGCCAGGTGCTAAAAATATTAAAGACATTTTGAAAGAGGAAAGGAATATTCTAACTATTAGGATGTTAAATAGGACATTCAGATGATCTGGTAGTGATAATGTTAATAATCTCACTGATACTAGAGATACATTACTTGGGGAATCGTTGATGAAAAATTTGTACATAGAAGTCTACAATGTATTCATTACTATGTTTAAATGTGCAGGTCTTGAATGGATTTATAAAGGAACTGGCCCTTTTATAGACTCATTTACACAAATTGTAATGGTCAGCAGCTCTGCTGAGTTGTAGACTTTGCTTAAGTCAAAAGCACATTTGCAGACACTGTGAGGAAAGGGCTGATCTCAGAAACAAGCAAAATTTACAAAGGATTGAGCCTTTATCTTTTATATTATCTTCTGTCATTGGCTGATAATGAAATTTAACCAGGATCTTTACCTCTTCTTGCTGCTTCTAAGACGCAACAAACTACTTTTCCCAAAAAAAGGGATGTTGCTCACAGAGCTCCCTCTGCTTTCCAAATCCCCGAGCTACAGCTTTCACCTGTTTTAAATGTCTATGCCCTTCTCCCTTTCATACCTTTTCCAATTCTGCATTTTCATCTTTCTGAAGCAGGATGTGGCAGAGGGAAATAGTTGCAAAGATAATTAACAATCTCATGTAACAGCATACTGTCAAAATTTCTTGTCCTAACTGGAACCTCCCGTCTGTGTAGTTCTGTACAATGTACACAGAACAGTTCAAATAACATCAGCATTGATAGGTGAGTTCTGGAAGTGCTTGAGCAGTGTATATTTCTTTCATAGATTTGAAGCTGATAATTAAGCCTCTTGGCAAAAGGTGGGGGACATATATGATTTCTGAAACCTGATAAGGGTGCATGCTATTGAGCTGTTACAGTAAGCAGCAAATGCTGCGATGGTCTGGAAGTGATGCAGGTATGAAAGATATGTAATTAATCTGAGAATGATTTATCCAGGTACCCAACAGCAAGATAGCTATCTTCCAAATTAGATGCACAAAGAACTTAATTTAGAATCAATTTAGGGCTACTTATCCACATTCTGTCACTTTTCAAGCAAGATCTCACCCAACTGAATAACTTACCTTGATCTTCTTATTTACATACACCTATAGTCATGATAGATTTACAGTCTGTATAAAAAAAATTAAATGATCTCTGACAGTAGGCATGTTTGGGATAGTGACCCCCTGTGAGTTTCAAAATAACAGTTCCATTACAAATAACCTGGTTTTGAATTTAGTAAACAAATACTATAAAACAGGAAAATTTTTAATGTAATTCTCCACTCATTTCATCAGCAGTGAGTTTTTTGTCATATTGCACTTGTCCTACATTGACTATAATTAAAAACCTCATGGCAGTTTCTGCCATTAAATCTTTGCAGACATCTGAACAATAATTCTGTGAATTATAAGCAATTTAGCACAGCGGAGACTGGTTGTTTGAATGCCTGGCTTGCTGTGATTATGATAAATACCACTAAAGGAACAAAAAAAGAGGTCACTGATTTTCTCCCTCAAGACAGTTTCTGTTCACTTTTGTCATTTCACTTTGCAGTACCGAAGATGTCTTGGCTCTGGTTTTATCTGCCTCTCCATCTTCTCATGGCTGCTTGCTTGTGTCATTCCATTAAAGCACCCACCAGCAGTTCCCAGCAGAGCTTCAAGAGCGACCTCTTCAACTTCTATCACTCCCTGATCCTTGCCGACGGTAAGGAAACTACAATTCACCTGCTGAAGGATATCCCCAAGAGGTAAGAGCAGATCAGTCACTCCTGTTCTCAGGTACTTCCCTATGACACCAGCAGCCACACACTACCAGTACAAGCTAAGAATTGCTGTGCATCTGCAGAGCTCTATCAGCATCCACTGAATTTCCTGAGACACACCGTGCTCCATTTCTGTCCAGCTCAAGTGTCCTCCAATGTTTGTTATTTTGCCCAGAATCTGGAATGACCCCCTGAGACAAAGTTCAGATTCACATATGCATTTTGGGGAGCTTTCTGTGGTGATACAGAACTGGGCTCTAACAGCAAACAGCTGTCACAAACAACCTGGCTTCAGAACCACAGGCACATCAGCCTTCCTACATTGGCTGTACAAGACAAGAATTCTACCAGCAACCTAGCTACCCCCAAATCAGTAGAGTATGTATACAGACTTAACAGAAAAACTTGTCAGCATCCTGCATGCTAGAAGTATTTTAGTTGAATGGTGCTATTGATTGCCAAGATCAAATATGCTTTGCACGTGGAAATTCCAGATTCTTCACTTCCTCAAAATACCTGCAAGATTTTCTGCCATATCTAGATATGCAGGTCATCCGGATATTACAACTGGCACTGCATATTAGATAGGAGAGACTAACTGATCTGCCTGTTTAGGAAGAAAGGCATTTCAAGTGGTTTAATCAGAATCCTTTGAACAGTGATCAACACAGATTTTGATGTACATCCGAGCAGAGCGGTCACAGAGCAGAGGATGAGCCAGATGGTTTGGTCTTGATATGCATTGCACAAACTGGAACATGGCACATTATATAATCTGACAATGCTCACAAGAGCAAAACTAGAAGCTGTCCTTTTTAAAGGGAAATAGGTATTTAAATTTAAGAGAACAGTGAATTTTGCTGTACTATTGTGGCATAACATTAAGATTTCTATTAGGAAGAACAACAAAAACTTCAGTTGAGCATGATCAAGAACCTTGTGAAGCCCCAGATCATCCAAGCAGGAAATCAGGACATGACAAGTTTTGGCTTAAAGTAAGACTTGAGAATGTGGAGCTGTTTCCAGTGAAAGTTAACTCTGGACCAGTAGCCATATGCTGAAAGTAAGCCAGACTTTTAGGCTGACATAAGCTGTCTATAATGAATAGGCTTGTCTTGCCAATGAACAAAAAAACTAGAAGTGCCTACATTTAACTGCAGAGCGAGCTACCAAAGTCTAAACATTTCTGTGCCTGTATACAGTCAATGTTTACTGAAACAACAGAAGAAAGACCAAAAGAGTGAGACAGGAGGCTGGGTCTTACTGTAAATAAGCAAGAATAAAAAAATCTACTGAGTAGACCAATGTCCCTTTGTACTATTAACACACAGTAGCCTGTCATGAAAGCAAGCACATTAGAACAGACCTGTCTGAACCTGCCATTGATACCTGATAATCTTCAGGACTGGCTCAAACTATTCTGTTATATCTTCATCTTACACAGATGAAAACCTAGATATGCAAGCAGATAATGAGAGCTCAGAGCTTTTGCAGAACTCCAGTCAGGAAATTCTGGAGAAAAAATGTACCAAATCCCCCCAGAGTTAGCCAATGAGTGGTTATCTAGAAGGCAGTTTACCACATTCATCATCCATAATAACTAGGTAAGTACTGAGATATGCTATTCACCTGAGGTGTGCTAAAATTCAGTGCAGAAAAATATTGCCTGTGCTAAGTGGACAAAACTTCCAGCAAGTATTTGTGGATTAGAAAAGAGCACAGCACACGTTCTTCCCACAGCTGAAAGTTTCAGACATCCTGAAACTGAGATGCATGCTGTGTGCTGATGCACCTCGAAGGAGAGCAGTCATCTCTACCCACAGTGTAATGACCCACATCAGAAGGGACACTTAGTGGGAGTTCCAGGTAAACCTGAATTTCTTGAAGCTTTCACTCTGTTTCTAATCCACATTTACAGGTACTACTTTGTTTTGGAGGAAGGCAGAGCCCTTGCACCTTTCACAGTAACAGTGACCCCCTGTGATGTTCCCATCGAATGGAGCATACTTGCGCACAAGGCTTCAGCAAGCTTCCTTGGAAAAGCAGCACAAGGTAAGAGCTTCAGCCTGGCCTGAGCAGAGATGGAGAAAGCACAAGTTATTCATAAGGAGTGTTGTTACAGAAAGTTTGCCACAAGCTTAAACATCTCATGCTTCCCTCTCCTGTAAACTCTACCGTGGGCTGGAAAGGACATTCCTGTCTCCATGGGTGAAATTTGCAGTCCATGGGATTTTGCCATCAAGTAAATTAGAGATTACACCTGTAAACATCAAAATCTCGTGGTAATGTTTGGGAACAACACTTTGTGGTACCACAAACATGGATCAGCTTCATAAGCTGTTTGTACTTGCCAGTCTTCCCTCTGCAATCTTGCCTTCTTCTGTGATAAGGTTACTGGTGTCAGCTTAGCTTTACCACATTGGCAAACACACTGCTTGTACCTCTGGATCTCCATGTATTGTTTAATACCCGTCTTCTTCCTAAGGAAACCTTGCCAGACAGCATTATGCAAGCAGGCTCTCCAGGCTGAGGGAGGAGCTGTCTCAGCTGTTTCTGGGGCTTAGGCCACCTGAACCAGTCATTTTCTGGTTTGTTCCCTAGTGATGTGCAGAAGATTTAGCCATTTGATTTTCTAGGAATACCATCTACCATGGCAGCAGACATTATCCTGATTTTAGCAGAGGAAATTGCATTCTTTTTCATGATTTCTGGAATAGATTTTTTTAAAAACTAAAATCCGAAAGCTGCCACTAACAAGTCCATACCTGTCAGACAGGTATACCCAACTGAGGAGTTCAAATAACAGTCCTTTAAAGTGATCTTCTCCCTCTTCATAGGAGACAGTGGCACAAAGCTAAAATAAAGAAAACTCCTTTCATAGAAAATGAGTCTCCTTGAAGTAAAATACTCAGAGAAAAAACTAGTGGAAGAAGAAAATTATAGGTACAACAGGCACAATAAAGTTCAAGCTTCTGCAAGCTGTGGTTTTATATCCACAGTCTTTTTGAAAACAGTTCCACAACTGCACCATTAAAATAAAAGCCACTCAAATTTTCTTTTAATAAATTGCCAGTGGCAAAAAGCATTTTTAGCTATAATTATTTTCAGGAAGGAAGAAAGTAGGATGTTCCCTGACACATGAACAATGAAACCTAAGCAATGCACTTTGACATCTATGAAAGGAAAAGTTACAAGTCTGCTTTTTGCTTGCAGGTGATCACAATACACAAGAGGTCTCAAAATCCCAGAAGGCTACAAGCACAGTGTCCACCATTTTCAACTACAAGGGAAATTCTGTAGAGACTTACATGGGCATGTCTTCTCATTCTGCCCTTTACATGCTGGAGTTCTTATCCACCGAGCGTGATACGCACATCACCGTGTACTTAACAACTGACACAACATCTGGGCACCTCTATCCAGAACTTCCACTGGATCCACGCATAGATGTTATTGGCATTGGCCATACAACAGTGACTCTGACCTGGAAACACAGTCCCTCTGTCTTGCAACATAGAGAAAACATCCAGTACTGTCTTCTAGTTAATGAAAAGCACAATTATAAGAGCTTGTGTGCTGCTGAGACAGCAATCAGATCCTCTGGAATGAAACTGCCACCTACATTAGCTTTGTCTCTCTCTCCATACCTTCTTGAACCACAGCAGGTGATGATATTGTCCAATGGTGAAATGAGCATCATCAACAAAGTGAGCAGTGGGGAAGTCAGGCAGATATGCATGGGTACCAAGAACACCTACACAGTGCCCAATCTCAGTCCCAGCACTCAGTATTATTTTGATGTTTTTGTTGTCAATCTCCTCACAAATGCCAGTGCTGCTTACACTGGGACATTTGCAAGAACTCTGGAAGAACCTGAACCTAAGGTGATGGAGCTGAAAGATGGGAAAGTGATTCAGGTTGTCCTGGATGGGAAAAAACAAAAATTCTACAGCCTGCAGTACCAAGCGAGGCACAAGAAAGTACAATTTACCTTTCAGTTGTGTCGTGGTCAAGTACGGGTTCACATAACAAAGAATGGTAAAACAGTGGCATCAGAAAACATCTTGGGACTGAGGTATTTGTCACTGAAGGGAAAGCTGTTGGACACATACCTGGTGCAGCTGAGGTCCACAGAGGAATCTAACTCTTCTGTGAAGGTACAGGTCTCCTCTCATTTCAACAAGCCCTTATTCCCACTTCTTCCAGAAAGCTTAAAAATCAAGTCTTTCAGCAAACTGAGGACCTGCAATTCTGTCACCATTGCCTGGCTAGGAACACAAGAGCAGAGCAAGTACTGCGTGTACAAGAAAAGGATTGAAGAAGATCAAGTCTGGATGGAACTGCGAGGTACAGACATGTGCTCTGGACCTGAATCTCGGCACAAGTCCGAGAAAGTGCTGTGCAAGTATTTCTATGACATAAATCTCCAGCGAGCTGTCACCACAGAGACCATCAAAGGGCTGGATGCAGGGACACTTTACTTGTTTGATGTTTATCTCATTGGGCCATCCGGCATCCCTGTCAGATATCACAGCAAAGTTGTGAAGACCAGGAAAAAATGTTAAAGGTTCTTTAAGAAATGTTTTACAGTGAATGAAGACTCAAAATCTATGCCAATCCCTGCCATTGCCCATACAGTTTAATATATGTTGACAAAAAAAATCTAAAGCCATGATTCTGCAGAGGAATTATTTTAGTTTAGACCATTATGATTACTTGTGCATCTTCTCCTGCATAGTTTTTTTCTCATGTCTCATTCAGATATCAAAAACAAACTTGAAACAAATCCATGCACATGGAAATAAAGTACCCACAATTGCACCCATGAGAAATAGATTGTTACCTAAAATGCTTCTGAAATCCAATACAAAAGTGATGTAAAATGCCTCTAAAGGAGCACACATCATTATTTTTAAAGTCCCACCGAGTTTTCTACTGTGGGCAACTCCATCAGTTAATGAGGAACTGAGAGACCCCACAAGTCAAACTGCTTTTGAGAAATCAAGCTTCCCTGCTGCTTGAACAGTTTGCAGAGATGGAGATATAAAGAAAAAAGCTGCGGAACTGGCGTCAAGCTGCTGCAGCTCTACAGCTCGAGTAAAGCGGGGTGAAATACTTTCCCTATTACCTGCATGTTTGCTTGACTTTCATTTCTATAGAGAAACCATGCTTGGGGACAAAATTTGGGCCAGAAACTGGTTTTGAATCCAGTTTTGCTGGGGACTATACAAATACAGTGTTGCACTGTTACCCATTGAGGAAAGGAATAAGTAAGGAATCCTGCCATGGAAAGGGATTTTTTTAATCTATAGCCTCTGATATAAAGCCCATGTCTATCCCTGTGTGACTCCCGAGTGTGATATACTTGCTCTTTACATTCCCAGCCCAGCCTTTATCAATGAATGTGTTGCTTTAGCAAAAAGTAAATGTGGTTTTCCTTTTAAATATCATGGAAGGAGAAATATTTGTAGTAAAAAGCCTGACAAACATTTTTTGTTGTCTGTTTCCTCAATTACCTTCCTTAGATGACACAAGTGTGAAAAATACTTGAAATTAAAAGTCTTCATAAAAAACATCCTAAATTTCAATTATCAGCAGAAAATATTTTGCACGTATGCTGTTGGCAGGTCTGGAATTTACATATGTAGAAATATGAGAGTCACTGACCCAGAGGTTACCAGAGAAGTCTTGCCTGCTGCAATCCTTTTCTCTGCAATTACACTAAGCAAAGATATAAACAATTAATTCCATTACTGTATATTTCAGAAGTTCATTTGCAATCCAGGATCATTAAGGTTGTAGTTTACTCTGAATAATTATTACCTGCAAGAATGCTTGGAGATGCTTAGTGAGGACTGAATGACTCCTCTGTGCATTCACATAGGATTATGCATTTCCTGCTCCAAAGACTTTACAAGATCATGCTAAAGGGGCAGGTTGCCAGCCCCTGGATGTATAGCGTCTTGTACCTTAGCAGGATCATTCCCAGAAGAAGGGTGCTGGCCTTTCCATGGGATCAGCTGCAATATCTGGGCTTTGGCTAGGCTTTAAATCCCTGCAGGCACTATCCTAGATTGAGCAGTGCCATGGCAGGAGCCATGTGCTCTGTGTCCTCCTTCCTACACTCTGCAGGCCTTTTGGCTAATTACAGGGGCTGGCAGCTGCATCGCCTTTTTCCAAGGCAAGCCTTCTCTTCATTTTGCCCCTGCCAAAATCAGTCTGAGCTCAAAGAGCAATAGAGGTCATCTCCACTTGGAAATCTTAATGTTTTCTTCTGCCTTCCTCAGTCATTTATACTCCGGATGAACTTCATTTGATGCCCTACAAATCATTAATAACCAGAATAATAGAGGAGTAGGAAGATTGTTTAACTGCACATACAATATACTGTCATTCCACTGCCCCTAGCCTGTGAGAGCATTAACCCTTACTTTTGCCCTCTATACATAAGTGTCACAAAAACTCCACTGAATGAAGACTAATACATTGGCACCCTGCCTGATACCAGTGCCTCTGCTGATGAATATCCTTTGTAACAAAACTGTCTGAGACTTCTCAGCAAAACTTTGGTTTAGGGCTGTAGCCAAGAAGTCTGAGGAAGGGATGGAAGGACATTATGGGAGAGGGCAGAACAGGGCTGAGCAGCGTCAGAGGTGATGCATCTGCAAAGGCTGGATGCAGCACTGTGCTGGCTGACAGTCTGGGGGGAAGGGAGAACAGGTTTGGAGGTCAGCAGGGATTTCAGGGGGACACAGAGAAGAGCCAAGAGATTCTCCTCCTCCCAGCTTCTCCAGCTCCTCTTCACTCCCTCACCATTACCACATGCGGACGAAGGCAGGAGTGAGCTGAGGCGGAGCCCAGTGGGGAGCTTTGAGGACCACAACTTAGTGCTCCTGCAGCCCAGGCTGTGACACAGGCGGAGCAGTGGCTGCTGCTGGGAGGGCTGCCCTAGCCCCTCACTCCCATTGCCCATGTCTGCAGCCAGGCATGGTCTGTAACAGAGCCCACAGCAGCAGTGAATATTCCTCTCCATTGATCTTCCCACAGCGACTCACCTGTGTGCACCAGGCTGCAAAGCTCCTGTTAATTTGCTCGTGCCTGCACCCTGCTTATGAGGCAGTTCTTGGGTGCACTGGTGCAAGCCAGGTGCTGCTCTGCTCACTGCTGTCCTGGGAGCGAAGCCCCAGAGGATTACCCATGGCGAAGCCAAAGGCACTGTTACACCACTGGTGCCCTTACTGCCCCTGCCAGCTCCTCACTGCGCAGCTCCCAGTCTCTGGCACCCAGCTCTTTCCCTTTCAAAGCTGTTTGTCATCTTTCTATCTTCTCTCCCTCCCTTTCAAGGAGTATTTGGCTACTGCAGCCTCACCATAAACACTTCCCAAGTCACATTTCCCCCCTCTCTTTTATGCTTTCTGCAGTCTTTCTTGCTGAACTGCTGGGGAAGGCTCAGTTCCTTCAGTCCAGCTTGTCCTAAGCTATTGTCAGCTCTTCCCATATGTTCCTTGCCCCCTCAATCTGAGTTACATAGGAAGTGCAGACACCCTAACAAACACAATTTCTAAAGTAATAGTTTAAATGATCCACAGAAGCAAAACAAGTCCTCACCAGCTTTATCAGGCAAAAGTATTTTTCCTGGTGTTCAGTGGTAGGTCCCAGCTTGTGTGCTTCCATATCTCAAGTCCTGTCATGGCTGACATCAAAGAAATCATGCATCTCTCCCCAGTATTTTCACAGAACTGCTCCCATTTCTAAATCACCACTCCACATGGCAAGCAGCAGTTGGAGCCACCAAAAACAGGCAGGACAAGCAGTAACAGAAAGCAGGCTTCATATCTACATCTCCTCCCCCTGTGGGCTCAGCCTCACAAACCACCACTTGCCTGCTGGACACGAGGAGCAGGAGTCTGAAACAGTGAAATAACGAAGCGTGGGCTTCTAAGTTTGCCATTGTGTATGCCTGTAAGCCACAACCCAGTACACCACGGGGCTCTTCAACACTGTCCAGTATTTCATACAACTGCTAGAAACTTTGAAACAACTTAAGACAGTAATAATAGCTCATCTAAGTTATATACTTTGAAATATACTGCTACCTAAAACCAGTCTGTCACTGGTTTCAGGGACTGATGACATTTATGAGTTACATGCTAACTAAGAATCATCTATTTTATCATTCCTTTCTCTTGTATTTAACAGCCCATGTATTCAGTCCTTGTTACTTCAAGCTTCCTAACAAATGTAAATACCCTTCAAAGTATATCTGATGGTCTGATAGAAATTATTCCCCATCTACTTACAAATACATCCAAGGATGCATTCACAGCTTTAAGCAAAATAAATATTTTTCTATTTCATCTTTGTATCTTTGCATGGTTTTTTTTCCTAATGTCTTCCCACTCTGAAGACTTGCTTCTAGCTTAAGCGCGATGTTAAAAATAGCCTTGCTATTTTGGCCCCAGGTGCTGGACTGAAATCCAGCTCACTAATTGCTTTCAAAGACACAGAGCTTGTGTTCATGTACATGTATGCACATCACCCCCATTTTGGGTTTTATTACTATTAGGTGTTTTTTTTGGGGGGGGGAATAGGGGGAGAATACAGTTTATGAACCTTGTACACTACTGTGAAGTAGTGGCTTTGCACAAGGCTTAAAATCCAAGAGTCAAATAACATTAACACTGACAGCAAGTCCAAGCCAGTGACCCCAAAATGCCAAAGGCTTTCAGGGGCTGTTAAAGCAACTGAAGCTCTCTGGCATTTAGAAAAAATGGATAACTTGGTAGCTGAAGGCTCCTTCAGCATCAAACAAAAAAAGATTTTATCTTTGGGGATGCAGGTGAACAAAAGCTGCACAGCTAATCATTATCATTGCCTATTCCACCCATGCTAGACTGAGAAATCAACACATCAGTGGAACAAAGGACAGGTGGGCAAATGTGCTTGCCTGCAAAACACCACATAGTTCCTGGGCACGTCAGTCAGGAAATATTAAGAAATAGCATTGTAAAAAACAGCTAAATTTACTAAAAGATGCAAACTGTACATCACTCTTGCATTGCATTGCATTATTCTGCAAGGAACCATGAAATGCAACTCAAGGAGGAGCCCGGAGGACACTGGGCTAACCGCTGCTGGCATGTGCTGCTGTCACTCCAGCAGCTAATGCTCCAAGGAGATGGTTGAGCATCCCAGGCAGCACACGAAATGCCATGCTGTGGCCAGGCCTGCAAGCACGAGAGGGCAGTGTCATGCTCTATGAGAAGTGGAAAGAGTTTATTTGATAAGGCTTATCAGGAGCAAATATTTTGGCAAATTTAACAAGCCAAGCATCTTGCTGATAAAATTATGGCAGAACAGACAGAAGAAAATACAAGGAGCCTACCAACTTTTTTTTCTTCAAGTCTTGAGTGTTCCAAGATTTTTATGTTTAAAACTGAAAGGCACAAAAAAAGTGATTGTTGAGGAACAAAAAACAAACTAGGCATTTGCTGGAAGGACTGACACCAGTGTTCCCAGTGCCTCTGACAGGTTAAAGACTGCCATCACTGAAGAAGGGCTCCTATAAAACAGATAAGTGGCACCAAGGACAGTCATGTATTTGGTGTGTTTAAAGTGCAGAGTTACAGTTCAGGTGTAACCTGCCCAGCACCTTGTGCTCCCAGGCACCCCCTGACATCTCTATCTTCTCCTTCAGGGCTCTTGCACATTCTCACCAACACTCTTAGCAGGGACTTACCTCCCTCTGGAGTTGGATGTTGCACCAACACCCTGGGACACGACAACAGACATTCACCACAGACCCCAGTTTGTCAGGTGTTTGCTCTTTGGGGATGTTGCTCACTGATTATCTGTCCTCATGAGAACCTTTAAGGATTTGCTTCCAGGGAATAAGGATGCTGAGTATCTGGCCAAAGGGCCATCGCTGGAAAACCGTATACTGCTCTTACTCTGAGAAAGGTTCTCTGCAATGCCCTTCCTCTACCCCAAACTTATGAAAGTGCTTGAACCCGGCTAGTCTGCCCCCAGATGAGAGCAGACTAGACCCAGAAAGCAAGCACCAGAAAGGGCTGTGCCTTTTGGCAGGTACTGGTATCAGTGACACAGGAGGGGCTCGAAGATGACTTGGGAGCTCGGTTCAAAAAGCATTTCAGACTCCTGTGGTAACTTGCTCCGAAAGCAGAGCCCAGTAGAAAAGGAGACTGTCTGAGGCAAAGGTGGGGACAGAAAAACATGAAGCATTTAAAGGTAATGAGGTAAATTGAGTTTGTTAGAAGCTTCTAAGAAAAGGAAGGGCCTAGCCTGCAACCACATTTTGCATCCTGCTCCCATTTGTTGAGCTTCTGTACTGATTCATTTCTGTCCCCGAGATTCAGTGCCAGCACAAACCCACTAAGCCTCTAGTATTCCTGCAGCTCGTGACTCATTCAAGTGGGAGAGCTCTGCACGCAGTCTGTACCAGGACCGTGACTGTAAGGAAATACTCAATCTCTGAGTCTCCTCTAGGGGCTTCTGAAAACAACCACACAGAGCACACTTAAGGTAGAGTACTGTAAGGCATGGATTTCCCATCCAACAGATCAGCTTTATACTGCAAAAACACAAAACCGCCGTGAACTTCGGACACGATCTGTCTCTTCTATTCCCAGCGTCCTCAGAAAGGTGAGGCTGTAGCTAAACCATGACACTTTCCATTCTGCCCCTCAGCTCAGGTTCTCCAGACATTTCTATGCTCACAGATTAAAGTTTGAGGTCAGCCATTGGAGCAGATCCTAGTTACATGGCTGCAGAGAAGCAACTTTTCTGCCATGTCACAGTGGCGGGTTTCATAGGCATACCACTGAGGCACAGCCAAGAAGCACAACGAGCAACTGGACTGGTTCCCTGGGTTTCACTAACAAAGCAAGGAGGATTCAAGGCTGCTGAGAATGGGCGTCACCCGGCTGGAAGATTATTTCAAGTCAATATTTCTGCATGCAAATAACTGACAACATAATGATATACTAAGTGCATTTGTAAGATGTATAGGTGGGAATCTAAGGCCTTCTCCTTTATCTTCATAAAACCTATGCTCTAAACAGCCTTATATGACACTGCACAGTGGTATCTACAGGTGTCAAGTCATCCCTGAACTATGGGTGCTCCAGGCAGTACTAAGGGAGAGAAAGCTTTCCACACGCTCACCTAGACACACCAGGCTCCTTGACAAAGCCATACTTTCAAAACTCACTGAACTTGTCTTGGAAGAAGTTAGACATAAGCCAGGGGTGCAAAAACTTGTCATAAAAACAACTCAGAAGACATTTCAGAAAGGAGACTAAGTGTACTAGTCAGAGTTGAGCTTTCCATAATCTCAAAAACAAATGAAGCTACCAACAACATGCACAGCACTGCTGGTTCTCACCGTTTCCAACAGGCTTGCACTATGGGGTTAAAATGGGTAGTGCAGGATGAGCAGAACTATTGCTATTCACTGCAGTGGTGCCAAGGTGTCATCTCCTAATGCTTCAGCCACTGAACCCCTACAACAAACAAGTTAATTCCTTCCTTCACCTTTTCCCATTCTTAACACATAGAAAGTAGCTGTATGCATGAGCTACAATACCCAGCTGGAAAACAAATGGTTTAATAGTATCTTTGGGAGATCAACATCATGATCTGGGAGCAGCTTCAAGATTTTTAAACATGTGGAGTTGACAGTACCATGACAATGGATTGTCAGCCGCAGATTGATGAAAGATCATGAAAGCAGGCACAAAATGTGCTTACAATGACAAGCAGGAAGGCTCAGGATGCTGACTGTATACAGAGGAAGTTAACTTGGGGGATTCTTTGGCCTTTTTTCAGATAGAAGGGTCCCAGCTGAAGAGGGAACCAACATTAAGCACTGTGAGCAGTGCCTTTGAGGACAACAGCAATCCACAATTCACCCAGAGAGAATGACTCCTTTATCTACAGTTCAGGGAAGGAAACAATTTTATTATTGGATTGACCTAAAAAATAATCAAAGATTTGTATTCAGGCAGCTAGTTTCATAACTGGGCCCAAACCTCTGGTTTTGTAATGTGGCACAATCCCCTGAAAGCCAGCTTTCCAGAAGCATATAGTGACAGTTTCTCAGCTGAGACTGAGAACCCACAAATTGGCCAGATCATCAGAAGTGCTTTGCACACATCTCCTATTGGGAGAAAATCTTTTAAAATCTGTCCATAAGTCAATGTAACCACAACAGTTACATCTGCAAACAATTTGACCCATATTTTCCCTCCCTAGCCATGATTATGCAAAGGGAAAAAATGCTAGTTTTACAGCGACTACTTAATCCACGTTGTCCATATGTACTGACCCTCAATCTAGAATACCTGTGAGAAAAACACAGCACAATTTTGTTTGTCCCAGAATAGAATCACTAGCTACAAAGGAAAACAAGAGTCACTTCCAACCCCAAAATACAACTATTACACAGAAAAAAAAAAAAAAAAAAAGCAGACTTTCACTGTCCACAATGAAGCTTCTAGAGAAGTAATATCAGAACTCCTGCTCATGCAAATAGTTTATTCGCAAGGGTAGTTATTCTTAAAGAAAGGACTCAGACAGAATCAAAAGATGACTCACAATATGAAAAAAAATCTGTAAATCTGTTGTTCAAAACAAGACATTAGAGCAGAAGCCAGCAGCTCACGTTGTGGCATGTGCAGTTAGTTCTGACTACAGTAACTGACAATTGCATTATTTTAATAGCCTTCCGAGACTCAGATTGGCAGCAAACCTAATATTTCAGCTATTTGGATAAAACTGTTCCTTGCCTCTAGGGTACTGTTGTTTATTTGCCTCAACTCTATTAATCCCATCTTAACCAGGTATTCAGAAAATGTGTGATAGAAGAATTGATCAGTCAAAACATACTGAACATTCTTTTCCAGAGGATTGAGAAATAATTCACTTAAGTAGTTCTTATGCAACATCCTTTGGCTACACTGTCCCTCCCACTAGCTTCTTACAAGAATTACATCTATTATTGTCCCATTACAATTTCTTTCTCTGCAGACTTTAGCAAAATATTCATATACTTTTACTTCACTTAGAGCAGGAGGTTACATTCTTTTTCCCATAATAAAACAATTTTCCATCCCATCCCCCTCCAAGAAAAGGAGGTGTAAATTGTCACTGCAAGGCACAATGACATCTTACAGTAAAACTGTAAGCATGCTCACATCCCACTGCTAAAGCATATTTAAATGTAAGTAAATGGAATAAAGAAATGGAAAGACCAAATCCTAAGAGCATGAGAGAATGGAAACAAAATTACCTACAGCCTTCACACAGGAATGACCAGATCCATTTCTCCTAAGGGTTACTTTGGGCAGGTAAAGGAACTTGCTTCCAGTCTGTCACGCATCTATGGGAACCTGAGCTCTTCCGAGTGGCTCCCAAGACTTTGTAGAGCTTCTGGGTCTGTTTTGCCTGGCAGCCTCGTACCTTCCCCCACTGCTGCAGAAGCACGAGGTTCCCCCCACACATCCTCCAGCATACTGTCTGCCCAGCAGAGCACGTTCACCGGGCAGCTACCGGCTGTGCAATGCACAACTGCTCTCAGAGGCTTTGCAGCTGGTACAAAATGAGTGGCATTGCTGCCACACACCCAGACCATACCTCCCACATTCAGAGGGGCATCTTCCAGCTTCCTGGAAATCAGGCAAGACCAGCAAATTCTGGAGTTGTTGCAATACAGGGAAAAAAAAAAGCTAGGATCTCTATCTGAATTTTCTGTTCCCAATAATGACTGAACTGCATATTAAGTTTTTTGTTTGGCCTTCTACAAAATTATGGTTTTCAGAATGCAGCTTTGATTTAAGGTCTGGTTGTTTTGGTTCAGGCTCGTATCCAAACCTTTTAAAAACCAGTCAGTAGTTAAGGAAGTAGTAAAGAATTTACCATACTTCCTTAGTTAACAATGAAATGTTTCGACGAGAAGCTTTTTGTCTCAGGAGCCATCTTTTTACTATGTGTGTATTCAAGCCACAGCACTGATCCCGACAGACCTCAGGGAAACAATAAATGTGCTGGGTACCCATCGTTTATTCTCAGCATAAAGTAACTGTTCAATTTTACCATTAGGTGGCACCAGAGAACATTTTAACATTTATACAAAGGACCACTGAAACTGAAGCCTGGAATAGTCTTAAAGCAGATGTAACCACTAAAATTACAAAACAGTCATCTTTGCTACGCATATGAGCACATTAATTACTTGACTATAAGTGATAGCTTTACCAGCTCATCAGAATGCGAGTTACAGCTAAAACCACGATTTCTTTATTAGCAAGTATTTTTTTTTCTATTCTAACACACACATGAAAAGTATTTGACATGAAACTGCCATAGTTTGGCTTAAATAAGATGAACTGCTTTATAGTGTTTTATTTGTCTTCAAGAAAAGAGAAACATCTCCGCCCAGACAATTCCAAATGTAGGCTATCAAAGAAAGACCCTTTCAAGAGTCCCTGTGCATATCTGGTACAATTCCAGCTAGGTCTATGAATAATTTACCAGTTAATGAGCTCTTTTCTGTTTATGAAATAATACTCTTAAGAATAGTAAGGCAGGACATAAGCAGTAGCCATATGTTTCTTCTCGAATTCCAGCTAGACAAATGACCTGAAAATTGCTGTTGCAAGAACTTCTAAAACACATGGCTAAGTACAGGGAATTTGTTAGCTTCTTGTGTCAGATCCAAAAGTTTCCAATTATCAACAAAAGATGGCATACCAACCCAATTACTCCTGATATATTCCAGTCAAGACAGATTCCAAGTAACCATAGCTGTGTGGGTGTATGTGGTTTGAAATAACAGGAATCACTGAAAATTTAGTGTAAATAAAAAAAAGTAGGCCTTCTACATATCACATCCAGACAAATGTGTCCCAGTGTGCTGAATGTGCTTTCAACAGGAAGCAGGAATTTTTAGGCTTTCTACCAAGGCTGATTTCAAGCCATCATAAACTATTAGAGGTACATTTACTTTCCAGCATTACAGAAAACTCCTGCAACAGCTTATTTATTTCATTTGTCAACAGAGTGGAAAAAAATATGCTTCTTACATAAGATGACAAAAATGTACCAAATCATTTTCAATTATTTTTTTTTTAAATGATCAATTGCAGATGGCTTTTTAAGACAACATCCTTGTAGTGCAGGGTAAACATGAGGCTACAATTAACAGTCAGAACACTGGTACATTATGCACATTACTGATTCATCTGACTAAGCAACTGAGTCCGATCCCCTGCTCTTACTCACAGGAGCACTTAGACCCAGACTACGAAGACTGTTTTCATACCATGCGTTAACCAAAGGATCTCTAGGTATTCCACTAAACAATAAGTGATGGAAAAATGATGTTTACAACAAACCAGAATTCATAGACCTGCTAATGAAAAAACATGAATACATTTGTTATTTGTTACATTTCATATTCATACCATAAAGTTATAGTCATGTCATCTTAAGAGCTATATAAACTGTCAAGGATTACTCCTGCTGTACTATGTCAGTCAATGACAGTATATTCTTCAAGAAGTATTTTTCCAGGTTAATTTGTTTTAATCACACATTCATCATGCAAGATAAAGGTCTACATTCATGCTATACTTATGTTTGAATTCAGACAGCTGAAAGAAAGACCCTGTTTAGATCCTTCATTTACCTTCCAACTACGCCACTGTTCTAAAGTTTAAGCCATGGGTGGTAGCAAAACATACAAAATAATTCATAGGCAAGCCAATTAGTCACTGAGATGCCTGCCCTTTTGTCAGTCCCAGTCCTGCAGTCACTTCAGGCACAGCTCCCCTTGGGTCAAATTGTGCAGTCCCTACCAGAGCAGAATTCACTCACTACACCGCACAGCCCTGCTTCGCTCCTCTGGGAGTATGGCCTGACTAGAGCCTGCTGAAGCATCCCTAAGGGTGCACTTGCTGAGGGAAAAGCCTGAGGAAAAAAACAAGCTGCTGGGGAAGCAAGGGGAACCCACACACACAAAGCAAGGAATCCTCCTCAAAATTCCCAGCCAGCCAAGCTGGTCATGAGGGAGACCGGTCCATTTCAGCTGAATGAAACAGAGCTTGAGGAAAGTGATCCCCAAACCCTTAGCATAAACATTAAAATAATCTCATCTACAAAAGATGTTTAAGAGTCAGGAAATGCAATCTTTACCTAATAGCTCAGCTTTCACTTTGATGAAATCAAAAATCACTAATTTAACTAATCCCTCATGTATCATATTAAACGTAGTGCCTGAGCTACTAATGAAAAGGCAGATTTCTTTTTAAACAACTCTCTGGTCTAATATGTCACAATGAAAAAAGCAGTAAACATTTTGTAATTGCATAAGTTATCTTCAGCTACAGTAGGAAGATTCAAAAAGTGAAGATTATTTGATGTTTGCTACCTCTGTGCTATTTTAATCTAGATGAATGATGTATTTCTCCCAAACACAAGAGAAAAAACTTTTTCTTTATCAGGCTAATAGCATCTGGCACTGTTCGTAGGAATTTCCAATATTAACCCACCTGTAAACCAAAGAAAACATTTTCTCATAGCTCAGGAATCAGTGTCATGGCAGCTCATTTGTAAGACACAGGAATGTTGCTTGTGAAACTCAATCTGGTATGAGCACAGGGAGATTTTTCAATGATTAGCCATTGTTTTATCAGCTCCGTAAGGAAAAAAAGTTTTCACAAAAATGTTAATGGTAACTAACTGGCAATGCTTCCTCACCACCAGAATACTAGTAGCCAATAGGTTTTCCTTGGTGTCCTTATACACATTTTTCCTACAAAAACATAGAACAAGTATTCAGAAGACTGTGCCATGAATCAAGATATTTACTTCTAAGTCAGCAACAATCCACCTGCCAAAAAACTCATCTGCACTGCACAATGTGCTCCGGTTGTCAACCTTGGGCTCCCAGACCTGCACCTAGTAACAGCCAAATACATATTTTTATCTTTTTCCTATTATTTTTGTTGTGGATTGTACTTTCTCCCTGAAGCACATTGTTTCACAAGCTGTAGTTTCAAGTGTGTGACTGTTCCAGCAACACGCTTAAGCATAATTTAATCACATTAGTAGGACTATTGATTGTGGTGAACTTATCTGTATACATAAGGCCAGGCTGAAGCACCATAGTGAATGACGGCCTGTTTACAATCCTGTACTTACATATTAGCTAGAATCTTCTAACTATCAATGTCAATGTACGTGCGATCAGCTTTAGCTATTTCAGAATAGTTGTGTCCAGGATTTTTACAGTATCAGCTAAACATCAATATTATGGCACTACAGAGTACCTATCCCAGGGATCTGAATCCTGCTTTCTTCCTCCCCGGAGAGCAGGGATATTACAGGTGAGTCTTCTGACCGATTACACTCTCAGAAGGGGATTCAAGCAGTCTGCTCCTGTAGGGAGTCACTCCAGTAACTGTACATCCACTGCTGAATTCTTTGTCTGTTGTACTGTATTTCTGGACTGTTTCTATATATAAATGATGATGCATCTCATCTGCTCTCAAGACCCACATGCCCTTTGTCACTCCAGCACTATTCACAGCATGTTACACAAAATGAGATCAGGAAGGGTACAGATTAGTTAAGCAAGCACAATTTAGCATGCAGCATCTGTGCAGAAGCCCTTGTATTGCATAATTACCATGTCCTGTAAGGAAAAGTCCCCATCTTTGTGCTTTTACATCACCCTCTGGAATCATGCTGCTCTTTACTTTAACACCATCAGCTCTAAGCATCTGTATCCCTTGCAGGATGGCTGTGTGGAAGGATGCTGCTCTTTGTTAGTTGGAATCACTGCTACACCTCTTAGGATTAATTTGGTTCAGTGGTCTCAGCCAGTGATTTGTCACTAGATATTAAAAGATTTCTTATAAATATCCAGGAGTCAGATAAGACACTCAGACCATTTTAGTATAAAATGCATAACATTCTTAGAGCAAAGTGTGCAAGACTCCCACAACTATTTAAGTTAATTATTAAAAGGCCTTCCCCTAGGGTTAACCAAGTCAAGTTAGTAATTCATCTCATTTAAAATTGCACAAACTAGGATAAAAAAAGTATGGAAGCCTTTTGTATTTCATCCATGCATAGCAGTGTATTATAACTGCATACAGAAGCGTACTATGAATCTAGAGAAGTAGAATAATGCTAACCACTTCGGTGGTTGTAACAAAAAGTGCAGCAAGCCACATAGTTTAAAACCATCCAAGCTTTTCATGCCCCTCAGATTGCTATAGAAGACATACCTGCATATCAAACTACTCTGGTGACCACACCAGTTCTTCAAACACTACAGCATTCACTCAGAATGCAGGCAGACTGGTACATGTGAATATACATTTGCAAAGTTACTTGTATATTATATCTCCTGTATGGTGAATTGTGGCTGGTGGTCCTAGCCAGTCACTGCTCCAAGCAATGCTTGAAAAGCAAACTTATTTCAACTCTTATATTGTTCACAGCTCTGCAGAAAGACTAAACCATAAGAGAAGACAGGAAGTAAAAAAAAAAAAAAACATTTCCAGTGGCACTAAAAGAAATTAGGTGCTGATTCCTATTGTAAATGAATAGAAATTGAGTATTTCCATCTGTTTTTTGAGAATCCCATTCTAAATATACTCACCTACACCAACTAAATTCAGAAAGACAATCCCAACAGTCTCCAGTTTAGCATTTTGGAAATTAGATCTGTCCCTTCTGCTGCCAGAAAATTGCTCAGCAGAAAAACATCATGTTAGTGTGGTCAATTTTACAAAAGATGACTATTTACTTGGTGATTGGAACATTTTAACTTTAGGGGAGAGACTAGTTGCTGCCCCTGTTAGCAAACAGTACTTTCATGCCAAACCTAACTCCGTCCCTATGCCTTCATCTGTAGGAGTCAATCAGATTCATTTAGGTTGGAAAAGACCTCCAAGATCACCTAGTCCAACCTATGACCTAACACTACCAAGTCCTCCACTAAACCCTATCACTAAGCTCTACATTAAACGTTTTTTGAATACCTCCAGGGATGGTGACTCAACCACTTCCCTCGGCAGGCTGCTCCAATGCCTCACAACCCTTTATGCAAGACAAAAGGAACAGCTCCAGTTATCACAGTAGAGGTGCTGTATTTCCCAAAGACAGCGACTGTCACTCCATGACAGCAATACATTAGTGAACATCTCAAAAAAGGGGAACCAATAAAACCATGCACCACAATCCTCATAGAAAAAGTGAAAAATCAAAATAATGCAAGAGCACAGCACCAAACTCAGACAGGAAGAGTAAGATTGGAAAGATAATCAAAGATGATACTGAACAAATTATTAGTAAGTGGGCATAAAGAATAGCCAGATTTGTCAAGAACATGTTATGGCTTCCCATAAGGAGAATTAGCAGATGTATCTTGGAATAATACAAGATAAGCCTTCAGTGAAGTTCCACATAACATCCTTATTACTACACTAGAAAACTGTGGTACAGAGCAAGCATCTAAAATAAGATCACACAACAGTTTGAAAAGCAAATTCAGAAAAAACTCTATACGTAAATCATGTAAAAAGCAGAAAATAGAATCAGACTGAATTAAGTAAGGAGGCCTCTGAAGGTTAAGCCCACAGTCCTATGGTCAAAACAGGGCCAATTAAATCAGGCTGCTCATGGTCATGTCCTGAATCAAATCTGTTCGGGACTCTGAGCACCAGCCTGTCTACTGCCTCCTGTCCATTCACCACCTGACTGCTCCTTTAAAAGAAGGGCTCTCAATCAGGCACCCCTGCTATCTACAGCCACACGAAATTTGGAGATTGAGCTAAGGGCAACACCAGTTGTTCACAAATAAACATTATTAAAACCATTCGTTATTCTAATTAGGAAATAAATGTAATAATATTTTTCAAATGAACTCTAAGTCCATATATGATCTTTGTAATTACAGTACGAGCCCAGGTTTGCCTTCACTACTTATAACCCATTCACACAATAGGATAGCAAACATTCCTACAAAATCAGTGTCTCAAATAATTTTGCTTAGTTTTTTTTTTGTTTTTTGTTTTGTTTTTTGTTTTTTGTTTTAAAAACAAAAGTAATACAAAGATTGGCCCAGAAATCAAAACTTTTTTTTTTTTGAAAGTAGCATTTAAAAAATAGCTGAATTGGGAGTCAGTTATTTATTAGGCAAATTAAAAAATATGCTTCATGGTATTACCAAAGAGCATTTGTTACACTAATATATCTGGATCAAATCTTTATCTGTTGCATATGCAAATTAATTTACTTCAACATGTCTGTGTAAAAATGTCCAAGAGCAAAATGTATTCCTTCGTGTCACTGAAGTTCTTGGCCATTTACAGTCACTAACCTGATAAAACACTATTACAGACTCATTTTAGGAATGAAATTCAGTCATTTCAGTGCTTCCTGTCTCTGCCCCTGTGGGATAGTAAACTTGACTTCAACAGTATGGTTACATTAACCTAGCTTTTCTTGCCATTACTATGATGTTTTTCTTTCTTCTGAGTACTATGAGTCATTTCCTTAAATCTTTGCTGGTTTGGCTGCAGTCTTTAGGATACTAGGAACTGCCAATGATCCTCTTCTCTTCCACTTCTGGTTTTAATTCCACTGTGTGCTAGAACCATTTCTCTATTTCATGTGTTTTATCTAAGGTATTTTCATTGAAATAACTAGATTTTCACCTGGTGTAAATCATCCAAGGTCAGCTGTCAGCATAGCTTCTTTGAAGCTATATAAGTTTACACTTGTTGAGGGTCTAAGCCCTATGTTCTGTTATCATTTTGATAAAGCCCTTGCAGATGACTAGCCATTTCCCATGCTTGAAAACATGGCTGTACTATTAAACTGAGGGAATAAATGGAAAGAAATCTTCACACTTAACTATGTCAGGTCTTCTGATGCATTTTGATGGCACAGTCTTCTCCTACATACTCCTAACACTTGGCAGGGGGGGGGGAAAACATAAAAAAGGAACAAGAACATTAGTACATGAAGTCTTTGACCTCAGGATGTAAACACATTTTTATTCATCTATTTCCTAACTGGGTCACACATAGAACTCACGCAAATTGTTAATAAATAAATTCAGGAGACCTGTATTCTACATCTGGAAGATATAGCTCAAGACAACAGGTCCAGAAGAGACCAAGTAGAGGTGGTTTTCATCTTCTTTGAACCATTTGGGCTCAAGGCTGTTACCATTGCTGAAACAGTTCTTGTTGGTGGCAGACTTAAAAATACTCTGGAAAAGTATAAGATTCCAACCGGCATCCTGGTGTCTGCTTCTAAATGTTACACAGATAAGGAAGAGAAAAAAAAAGATCACTGCTGAGAAACAGCTAACATCAGAGAACATATTCTAACTCTGTATAAGGCCTATATACCAACCAATAAGGTACTCTGGCCACTAGTTGCCTTGCCACTAGCACCAGCAGGAGTGATGCATATTTCTAATACCACAGCACCCAGCTGCAAAGCCAGGTTCCCCCCTTCCTGCTCCCAACACTCCACCCCATTCAGATTAGGGCTGCATTTGCCTCAGGAAACGCACTGGAAAGCTAACACTACTCTTTTCCCACTCATAGTGCATGTTTAATACATCCATTGAACGAGACTAGTTCCTCCAAAAATTTAATCACAAATCTTTGCCCTTGGGTAGACCAAACACCCAAAATGGGAAGAAACCTTCCCCTTTCCCACTCCTAATTAGATATTAGAATAATCAAATCACACAGCATATAATAAAGTATGAGATCTGAAACAGAAGAAAAAAGACTGTTCACACACACACTTACACAGCAACTTGCACTGCTTGAATACTGCTTTCCACAAAACCATGTTTAATATTCAGCAAGGTATTATGCTAAATTTAAGAAATAGCTACACAAACAGGAAATAGAAAGTATTGAGGAACATTGTATCCTAAAAATGTTGCCTGTTCTGACTTGGTACAGCAAAACAAAACAGTGCAAAAAATAGCAAGAGAAAGATTTTAACTATCAGTTCTTTAATGCTTATAATGAGACAGTCTCTCTGCCTCTTACTAAGTACTTGCACGTCTTCTCATAAGGACAAGAAGTTTTTTGCTCTCACAGCTAGTTGCGTGTTGAAGTTCAAGGACCTTTTGTTTCACTTCCTCTACCAGGTCATGTATTTACTTCATCTTTGAAAACAGACATTAAGTTCTTCAGGAATTGTGCAAAAGCAAAGACATCAAAGCAGCTAAGAGTATTAGGAGAGGAAGGGAATTGAAAAGAACTAGAAGGTCCTTTCAAGCCTATCTTTTCCTTGCAGTTCAATGACCCAATGGAATACCAGGTCTGCTTGAATCAACACATTTTAAATAAATTAAACATTCTTCAATATCCAAAGGGAAAGTATAGTAAAAAAAAAAAAAATCACATTTTTATTTTGATATGACTATTCATTCCCTTTGTTTTATTCAGTTACTTATACATGTATAAAGTAGATGCAAGTGTTACTTTCACAATAAATTGTTGGAAATTCTGAAATAGTAGCATTTTACACTCCATAAGTGTACATACAGAGTGAAGGCAAATGGAGAAATGGGTACCTGGAGTTCAGGTTAAAGCTTATGAGGTTCTCTTTTTTTCCTGATACCTAGAAAACAATATCTGTGCTACCCTGTGTTACTGAAAAGCCTAATCTAAAGCTTAGTAGAGCTCTGCTAGCATCACTTTTAAAGTTTCAGTCGCAATTATACAACTTAAGTTTGCAGTATTAACACTTACCCACTTAGGAGATAGACTCCTTTTTAAAAATTAAGGCCAGCCAGCTGATAAGGTGCATTTCTATAACAGGAAAGTTTCTGTCAGAGAAGAGCAAGAGCTGAGCTGCTCTGTAGAGCAAGACAAGCCAGAAACATAAGACAACAGTACCTTACCAACCCAGATGCAATTCCATGTTATCAAAACACAGCAGGAAGAGAAGGGTACTAATAACAGGTCCCATCAATGGGATCAGATATAGGTCAGTGATGAATCACTAGGACACATACAAAGAGGCTAGTAAGGAGCAACAAGAAACATGAGGTACGACTACCTACCTACAACACAAGCCAAAGCCCAGCCAAGAAACAAAGCCAGAAGCAGGATAAGTGACTAAGCCCCAGTGTAGCCCAAACCAGGAGCAAAGGCTTGGATCTGAGCTTAAATGGAGCTCCTGNTAGTGCTCGCAGGGGTGCACTGTCAGCTCTGACAGCGGATGTCAGAGTATGGCTACGGAGGAGTGAGGGATGAGCAGCAGTGTGCAATAAAAAAAAGCATATTTCAATCACTCTATCTAGATTTTTTTATAGTGACTCTCAAATAGTGACTCTCAAAGTGCTAGATTTGCATTAAAAAAAATCCTCAAATCCCATTTTCCTGTTTGATTTCTGGTAGATAACCCAAGGCTGATCTCAGCAGCTATTAGCCTTTACTGCTGAAGTGGAAATGCATGAATTACGTGAGCCATTTTTCCACAGCGTGGAAGCCTTCTATGACCAGGGATACCTGTGCGGTGTAAAGGAAACTTTCTCTTAGTTGACGGAGCATTATAATAATGTAGTAAATTTAATTTGCTGATACAAGTGCAAAAACAGATTTTATCAATGTATCACTGTTAAATGCAGCATTTTAGCTATGCAGGATGCTAAAAATGTACACCACATGTACAAATATTAGCAAAACAAAAATGGACAGAATATTATTAATAAAGGTTGATCCGTTTGTAACCTGAGCCCAGAAAACACCGTAACATATCCATAATTTTATTTCCATTAATGTAGGAATATTCAGGAAAAATGTTTAAATATATATTTGACTTCAAGTGAAGGATTAACTCTCCTCAATGGTAAAGTGGTATCAGAAATGATTTTAGATATCCTCTCCAAAGTTGTCCCCTAATTCATGTCTTAAATCTTCCTGCTTTAAAAAAATACAGTTGCTTTTATTCCAATTATTTTTTCTAACAAGGAAGAAAAATTGTATAATAAAGATAAACACAAGCTCATTTCTGAGAAAATGAAAGCTTAAAAAATTCATAGATCTGATTTCTCTTAATTAATGATTGTAATAATCAGTGTCATAAGGGGTCACTAAAAAAATATACATATCTCTTCATGATCAGCTGAAGACTTCCTAAAGGTATCATTAGGAAAACATACACACACCAGCTGAATTTGAATAGACACAGTAATCACCACAGAAAACTCTAAGATCCACTACCCCCAACCTACTTTACAGTTAGTTTGATTCCACTGAAGTCAATAGAATTAAAATTAAGAATGAATTTAACATGTTCAACAGACTGTTCTTTGTACCTAGTTTGCTAAATCATAAGCCCTTCATTTCGCATTAAAAACACTGAATCAGAAAAAGTCAGACGGGAAGGGACCTCTAGTGACCATCTCCTCTACAGTCCCACTCAAAACTGGGTCAACTCAGATCAGATTGCACAAGGCCTTGTCCACCAATGTTTCAAGCATCTCCCTGTCCTTTTTCTTCTCCAGTGTGAAACTCTAAGAGGAAAAAGCGAGATACTAAATCTAAATTTCAAATCTCAAAATAAATTGACTGCACATATTTCTCCTTTCACAATTGCTTATTCTGTGAGTAAGCTGATCAGTTGAGTAACCTGCATTCCCCACCCCAGTCTGAATTGGGCAGGAAGGTCACTGTACATCACAAGGTAGAAAGCAAAAGCAGAGCTACAAGTTATAGCATCTTTTTGGTAAACTGATGGCCACCGTATCCCTCTCAAGCTTCCATGTGTCCATAAACAGTCAGGCTCATCAGCTTTTATAAATACTTTGAAATTCAGATCATCTGTGAAAAAAAATTAAATAATAATAACCTGTGTATCAGTGTTCAAACAACAAAATTAATTCTAGAAGGCCCTAATACAATGGTGTCCATGCTTTCAGCTTAAAGACTGACTTTGAAAAAGGTCAATATGACAAAGCAGACACTTCAATGCAACAGTCTTTCCTGCCTGCCACTTTAAGCCTATTTGAGTAAAATAGAACGAGTGTGAAATATCTAAAAACCACCTGTGAAGATTACAGTGGCAAGCATGAGTTTCAGAACAGGAATAATTTTTCTTAATCCAGGAGGATTTGTTTTCCAGTGGCCTCTAAAGAAGAGAGAGACAGTGTCTCTTCCTCTTAAGTAAGAAAAAAATACGGTTATCAGATCCAGGATTTAGTATTTAGATTCTAATTCACTGAAAACATTACAAAACAACTTTTCCTAATTTACAGATTAATAATGCAGTTCGTTTGACAACAATGCAAGGACATTATCTGACATGACAAGAAGATTCCCAGTGTGGTATTCATGTTCTCAGTCGTTTTGGTTCTTTATAGTGACATCTGCAACTACACCATAATTCATACTATTATTTATTAATTATTCTCCTTACGAATTAGACAATATCAATGTATTTTTTTTCTAATTGGTAATATTTAAATCTCTCATTATAGTTGGTTTCTAATTAGATTTAGAATGTGAAATTATTACTTAGCTTCTGAGAGCTGAAATAGACAGGTTTCCTTTTGAGAGAGCCAGTGCAATTCCCAAGAGTGAAAATTCCTAGATTTCTGAGATGCATACATTTGTTTCTCATTCTCCTACCATTTCAGCAAGGACAAGGTTCACAAAGTCCTTTTGTTGAAAAGTCTTCCAGTCAGATTAAGATATTTAACATTGCATGGCTATAATAAATAACAGTGTATAGAAGGTTATACAGCACATCGAATGTTACCAAATGTTGTTAACACCTTGTGTGCAATCAGAGAGAATTTTAAGCCTAGCCTTTTTTTTTAGATCCTGTTTTTCTCTCAGGTTCACCAAGGCTGCATTTATTCCTCTGCTCATTCTCACAGTCACTACTGGTTTTCTTTAACTTCTTTGGCAGTGGGTGAGGTATCAGAAAACTAGAAAGGGTAAAACATACTATTTTAAAAAAGGGAGGAAAGGAACCAAAACATTTTAGTTAAATCAGTTTAACTTCAGCTCCCAGGAATA
>VXAA01000086.1:1010618-1103336 GCA_013399115.1 Anseranas semipalmata | reverse complement strand
CCCAGAGCCCGGGGACGGCCGCGGCTCGGAGCCGTGTTCGGGCGTGTCGGAGCGTCGGGGGCAGCGGTCCCGGCAACTCGTGAGGAGAGGGCAGGTCTCGTACAGCTGACAGCGTTGGGCTGGGGTTTCTGGTGTGTTTGGCTTTTTTTCCCCCTTGAGGCTACGTACTTTGTCCCAGTATGTTTTGAATTATCTGACTCTCGGTGGAAGTTACGTAGACGGCTTTTGACAAATAGTGTAGGAATCGCGATTGCTGGTTTTGTTTCCGAAAAGCAGATGGATGGATTTGAAGCCGCCGCGGTTGTTGCTCAGCGGGGACGAAGGGGACTCGCCCTGCTGGTGGCTGTGGGGGCCCGGGAGGGCAGGGGCGAGCTCCAGGTCCCCGCTGTCAGCACTGGGCGCGGGTTGGAGCGACAGAGGAAGATGACGGTGCTCTCAAAAAGCGTACTCCTTCCTGAGAGACCACTGTTTTGTAAACACTTAGCGCTACACTTACACGATAATTAATCTGTTTACGTAAATTTTCAAAACAAAGAAAGCCCTGACAAATATTTTGCTATTTTTCGCGTGGTTGTCACGTGGAAGTCATCTCGGTCAGTTGCTGACAGCTGTAGCTGGTGAGTACCTGACCGACCTCTGTCCGAGCACCTTCCCTTAGGAGGGAAGGGTGCAGGAACTCACAGACATGGGTGAATTGGCTTGGCCACTAGGAATCTGTGGTCTGACTTGGTGACTGCAATGACTGGAATTTTTTTTAAATGAGATTCTGTCTCCTGGGGGTGGGTTAATCTTTAATCAGCTAATACCGTAGAACTAGTAGAAATATCTCATTATGTAATGCAGTAATGAGTAAGGGCTTCTGAGAAACAAGTATCGCAAGTGGAAACTACTTGTGCTCATCAGAAGTGTCTCAAAACTAAAAGACACATGGATATTGAAAAGAAAAAGTATTTGTGTGTATGAAGAGGCAGGGAGAAGGGTCAAAAGTTACAAAGTGCTGTGAGGAGATTGACGGCTGCCTTAACGTTTTCCTCTACTAGTGAAATAAATTTCCATTATCTCATCCCACACACAGTCCATCTTTCTACTGCCTGAGGTGGTAAGGGTGTGAGGGTAAACAAAGCTCCTGAGCAGAATCCAAATCCTGTGTAGGTTGTGTCATCCAGGAGTAGCTGGTGTCAAATGGGGGACTCTGTTTCCGTTTTTTTCTCGTAAGAGCCAAATAAAAAGTCTGATAGATAGATCACGCCGAGTAAGTATGGACAGAATGCTGTGTGTTTTTGAGGGGGCTTGCTCTATGTCCATTCTTGTATGTACGTGCTTCAGATGGTGCTTTGAGGAGGTTTTGCATCTGTTAGTTTGCTTTTTCTTGTGCGAAGAAAAGCACATGTTGAACTGAGTATCAAGTGATTTATTAATTTACTGTGAAAACCTAAACTTTCTGGCTTATTGGTAATGCAAAAAACAGATTTATTAGGAAATGTAACAGAAGCAAACATCATAGTTCTTTCTGTCAGAAAACGCTGAACTGTTTGTTAAACATTAGCACTTTCATTCAGTCTTCCTCTCGGTCCTTTACATTTTTTTACCTCATGTCTTGACTTCCTTACAAGGTAGGTTTACTTCTCCTCTTTTGTAGAAGAATACCTCAAGTACTGAGCAAGTTTGCCACAGAACATTGCGAAGCCAGGTCTGTAAATGGTACCCAGAAATTTCAAGTCAGTCATGTTACTGATTACAAGCCAAAGTTGATTTTTTTAGCTTTTTTTTTGGTGGCCATCTTTTGGAAGTGTATACTTTGACTTACCCCTGGGAGGAAAGGAATGGTGGAAAAGGATCTGTATACTATCTTCAGATATTCTCTAACTTTTTGTTAGACAATTCATAGGGTCATGTTTCCTATTGTTTCTAATTCTGTATTGTTCACTGGAAGGTCTTACAATGTGCAGAAATAACATTGTAGAAGGGAGGCATCTTTCTAGTCTTAAGTGGTGATGATCAGATTTCTGAATTCCAACAGTTATCCAATTTTTTGCCTTTTTTAATCTGAGCTGTTGTAAATAGAGCTTCTTACTCATATTAGATGGTTAAAGGCTACTCTTGTTTTGACCAGCTCCTAGAAAACAGGTTTACACTCATGAAAGTTGCTTTTTAAATGATTTTAAAACTTATGGCTTGTTCAGGTGTTCACATTAGCTTTTTTGTGTTATATGAATGTGAGAATACATCATCTTGAGTTCAGTTGTCATTAAAGCCAAGTTTTAAATGACATCTGTTGAAGAAAACTGTCAGGAAATGTTCTCTTTGCTCAGAGAACCCTGTGTAATTTTTTTGTTTGTTTTGCTATTCAACATCTGCTGTTCAGTGTCCTAATGAAGAAATGTGGGAAGCAGTCAGAAGTAGAAAGAAATTGAAGAAGCTTTGTGCTTCTGTTGTATATTGAATTCTATTATTGCATTACTGAATTTTATATGTATTTCTGCCATGATTCTTACTCATCTTTTCTGCATTTGATATTTTACGCATAGGTTCTTGAGGGGCGATGCTGGCTTCTGTGAGACTCACCTGGAGTAGCAGGCTTTTTGTATAGCTCAGGGGTGGGACTGGGGGCTTGTAATTCCAGCTCACGTGCAGAATCCACAGATGGAGTAAGTGCTGTGGCAAGACATGAGGTAGCTCTCGTCACAAAAATTATTCATGTGGCCCTTTTGCTACCAATCATTTTTGAAGCAGAAGCCAAATCTGAACTGAGGTCGCAGAAAGCACTGACAAATGTGAGGGTGCTGCTTGTACTTTTTGCCTCACTTTAGAATAGTTGTTTTAGTGTTTTTGGTGTTCTCAAGTTGCATTTTGGATAGCCTTAAGATAAGTATATTAAATGAAAGATAGAGGGAGCCTCTGGAAAAAAAAACCCAACCAAACTTGTCTTTCTCTTTAGAATATCAGAAAATGTAAAAGCTGTGGTGAAAATTTTGAATGTAAGAACTTTTTTGTCCAAAAAAAAAAAAGTCAAACTATCCTGTATTACTGTTTTATTACTTGATCACAGGTGAGTGGAATAACGGTCCATAAATCTGAGTCTTTACAGTGGGGTGTGCACTGTCTTATGGTGCATGTCCTCATCAGAGTTTGTTGGTGAACAGACCTCTTCAGAATAGAGAAACTTTTTTTTTTTTCAGGAAACAAATTTGAATAAAACAGATCAGTTATTTGTCTGAGTAGTGACAGCTCATCAGAAGACAATATTTTGTAGCACCCTTATTAATTGTAGCTGCTGTGCACTACCTTCTGGTGAGCACTCAGGTGACTTAATACTGTGGAATAATTTACTTTGTGGTTATTTGGGTGCCTGTTACCATAGCAGCTGAGTATCATTGCAAAAATGAAAAAACATTACACTTGGAAAAGCTGTGCAAAAAGGTACAATCTAACAACTAATGCAGCAGCCATCACAAGACTCAGAGTTAGCCATGCACCTTTGAAAAGGAGAGAAGAGGGGAAAAAAAAAAAGCAACACCTTTCTCCTGCATGGTGTCTTGGCTACAAAGTGCTATGCCAGTCTTTCATTTTAAATAATCCTTTCTTCTGTGTCATATTCTTTAACAGACAGGGAGTTTTGATGGGATGTACGTACAGTGCACGCTTAAATACTTTGATTTTGTAATGCACTTTCACACAACAGTACTTTGGCCAAAAAAATAAAAAAAAAATCCACATCTTTTTTTAAGAGAAGCCTAACTGTAGCACTGATGCCATATTACATATGTCTTTTCTTAAAACAAAACCAAAAGCAAATGTGTGTGCACCTGTCAGAATTCTGCTTTTTTTTAAACAGATATTTAAGTTTGGAGACTCCTTTTGGATAACTTTGATTTTGGGATCACGAGTTTTTTTTTATGAGGTAATTCAGTGTTCTTCTCAGTTATTGGTAAATGAACACATGAAGAAAAGCACAGAACTAGGTGCTTAGATAACTTTGAGGGGTACCCAGCACCACAAACACTCTGTCTGCTGTTGAGAACGTGCTCCAGGGGAGGTTGTGTTGATACCGAGTGGGAATCTTGTCCTGGGCCGATTTAGTACTGTGATTAGTTCCATCATATGTTAACTGAAGTAGGTCAACATTTACAGGAATCGTGTCTATACTAATTTATGTAACGTAGACTCTTCTTGCTCCTTTAGTTTTTGTGCTCTTTGCCTGTGGTTTGGAGTTTGAAAAATGCTCAGGTGGTCTTTTTTCACCAAAACAAGTCCTGTTTCTCTTTGACACGAGTGACATAAATACTTGGGTCTATTAGTCTCTTAGTCTATTTAATCAAAGTGAACTGTACCTGTTTACTGTAAATCTACTGAAAATCGCTTGTTAATTCCTTTGCCTAAAGCTCATCCTTGAGGTCGTTGCCTGATGCTAAGACTGCACTTACGCAAAGCCTAGCTTTGATGCCTGGATGATAACCAGTTTATTTTCTGTTTGCTGATCTGTCAGGTGAAACTTTCTGCATTTAAACAGATGTGTTTTCCCTATTTAATGCACAACTATGTGGGAAAGTGTACTTTTAATGCTTATACTAGTTTGTGTCAGCTACAGAGAATAATAAATCGATGTCTGACAGACAAAGCTTGGAGAGGGGACTGGTGAAAAAACACTCTAACTCCATCTTCAGTACATTCGGTGTTCTAAGAAAGCTGGGCCTCTGCTGAGACTTCGCTACAAACAATAGTTTTTTTAGAGGCTGGACCCTGAAGATGCGAGTTAATAGATTTGGAGTAAGTGAGCTGCTTAATGGGCATCTTGACCTAAATAGGGCGGTTCTGACTGATGGTTTCTGTGTGGGGAGGTGACCTGTGTGTTAAATATATGTTGGTATTTGTTTGGCTAAGCAGGAATTACTGCTTCCCTTCTGGATTTTTGTGTGATGGTGGCAGAAGTCTGTATGATAGAACTAAATGTACAGTGATCATTTGAATAATTAGTGTAGCTTGCTTGCAACTGAAGTTACAGATGCTTGGTGCTGTTGATTTGTACTTCTGCTTAAAGTTCCCTGTGTGCCTGTTGGAGCTGTAAGAGGTATGATGTCTTTTTTTTGACCACTTTCTTAAAAAACAACAACAACAAAAAACCAACTGCTCAAACTCTAATCTTAGTAGGCTCTAAACAGATTCTTTTCCTAGAGAAAAAAATAAATTCTACTGAACAATGTTTTCTGTTCATGTATCTTTCTTGGTTTTGTTTTGTTCCTCGCAATTTATCAGCATATCCTGGACAAGAACACAGTCATGGAGTAAAACGGGAGCCTTTCTAATAGCATTTACATTTGGTGTTTAACTTATGTGTAGCAGGAAAAAAAAGTTCCATTTCTTTGTCAGGCTTTCAAATCCCCAAAGTGCTGAATAATCTATTTCTACAAAAATAAATATATGAAATGAATTTGTGACTTGTAGTTTAAAAATGTTCTGCATTCCATTGTTAACAATTGTAATAATACCACTTTCTCAAGTTTCAGTGTTTTTTAAGTAGTACGACGGACTATCATGGTTTGGCATGAACTGCTAAGTTAAGTATTGCTGGCTTGCACATTCCTGTTGGTTATATTGTAATCTTTACCTCCATTGGAAAATATGTCCTATTTTGAGTACTTATTTCAGGCTTTTGGCTTTATGCCTGTCAAACAATGAAACATGCTAGTTTTTCTTTAATTTCAGACCTCTGTGTTGAAGAGCTAATAGTTTTTAAATTTTTTTTTTTTTACAATAACATCCCTTACTGTGAAGGCTCAGTACTGCTTTTCTTGTACTTTGAGCATAAAAAATTGACTACATGCGAGTTGGACTTCAGATAGCTTATTAATTGTGTGTATTTTTTGTAACTGAAGGAATGAGTACTTGATTTAAGGATTTCTTCCTTAAGCCTCTACCTGTTAATCAGTGGTAGTTTTCAGAATGTTTTTGTGTTAAGCAGCACAAAACAGTTCTTGAACATACTGGGAAGTTTTGTTCAGTATCTGGTTTTGTTTATGAGTAGGCTTTCACGTATCCAGTTCAGATCAGGATGAATGCTTTGCATGGGGTAATGTAACTCTTCATGTTTCACTGACTTTTATAGCTGATTTATGTAAAGACTTCTGCAGTGATATCCTCTTTACTGGAATAAGAATATAAAATTTACTAAAAAATGTTTCCTGTTAAAGGTTCATTGATATTGCGAAGGAATGTTTTCTCAAAAGACTGAAGAGAAATACATTTTTGAACTTAAAGGGTAAGCAAGTGTACTTGTAGTATCAGCCACAGATGGGATCTGTCTTTTCACAGACCTGAACAAAGCAAAATCTGCAAGGAGTGATGGCTTGTGATCATGCGTGATGGCAACCCTCGGCCAGTTCGCTCTGTGGGGCTGTTGGAATAACTGCAGGCCTCACAGGAAAGAGCTGCATCGTTTCTGCTGTTGTCTCTCTAGCTAATAGGAAGGAGGCAGACGAATCGGGGTATTCAGCAAGTCCTCCCATTGTTTATACTTACTAGTGCAGTTTTTTGGATGCTGGGGGGGAAAGCTCTTGATGTATGTGCAAGAAAAGATGGGAATGATGACTAGGGGGCTTAAAATGAATACAGAACAGATAATACTAGGTGTACAAACAGGTAAATCACTTGCCTACTAGCATAACTGTGTTTAATTTCTCAGTTGAAAACCTGATTTCATGAAGAGAGTTTGATGTATGCATCCACATCGGTCTGTCCTGGCCGTGTAGCCCTAGTGCAGTGGAAACCAGGGCGTGCCAATCAGAAGGGCACACAACAGCGATGTGCCTGCAGGACAGTTTTTGGGGAAGCTCTTGTACCTCTGCTGGGAAGTGAGCATGAGTGGGTGCCTCTGAAGTTCCCTACACTGCTGTGCACAGCAAGGGGAACAGACAGGGACTGGAGGTCTGTGTGTGGTCGCGGAGCTGAGATCTCCTGGACGGCACGGAGGTGTGGTGGGTAGCTCTTGGGAGTGGATACAGGCTCCCGAGCGAGGGCGGGCTGGGGAGGTGAGGAGGGCGAGTACCATCTTGTGTGAGAGCAGTGGGGTTGCGTGGAGCTCTGCCTTGGGGTGGATGATGAACTGGTTGAGAGCACTTGGTCAGGATTACCGGGCTGACCAAACTGGGTGGTATTGTGGGTGTCTGCCACGGACCATGTCCCTGGCCCACATGGAGGTGTAGATCCACCCTGGTGTGTGCTGGAGAGACAACATGGCAGTGCACAAACAGTCCAGGAGGTCTCTGGAGTGCATTGATGACTACTTCCAAACATAGGTGATCAAGGAGCTGACAACAGGAGCTGCTCTGCTGGACGTTGTACTTGTAAGCAAGGAAAAACTGGTCAGGGATGTAAAAGTGGAGGGCAGCCTTGTGCTGCCATTCAGAGGAACCTCAACAGGCTGGAGAGATGCACCAACAGGAGTGTCATGAAATTCAACAAAAGGAAACATGAAGTTCTGCACCAGGGGAGGAATCAACCTGTGTGACATCACTGGCTTGCTCCAACACGCTGGAGAGCAGCTTGGCAGCAAAGGACGGGCTGTCCTGATGGACCAAAAATGGAGCATGGACCAGCAATGTGACCTCGTGTCAAAGAAGTCAAACAGCGTTCTGGGCCACAAGAGGAAGAGTGTGGCTGGCAGGCTGAGGGTGGTGATCCTTGCTCTCTATGCAGCCCTGGTGAGACACATCTGGAGTGCACTGCCCAGACCCGGGCTCCCCAGTATGAGAGACACAGGCATACTGGAATGAGTTCAGCAAAGGGTCACGAAGATATGAAGGGACTGGAGCATCTGACATAAGAGGAGAGGCTGAGATACCTGGGGCTACTCAGCTTTAAGTCTGAGAAGAGAAGGCCCAGGGAAAGTCTTATTAATTGTGTGTGTCAGGGGGTGTGAAGAAGATGGAGCCAGGCTTTTCTAGCCAGCCTAGTGACAGGGCAGGAGGCAAAATTTTTCTTTGCACCTTTTTCCCTTTTCTGAAAAGGAAATTCTATGCACTTTTTCATTGTGAAGGTAGGTAAAAACTTGAACAAATTGCCCAGAGAGGCTGTGGAGTCTCAGTCCTTGAAGACGTTCAAAATGTGATTTGGCACAGCCCAAAGCAAACAGCTGTAGCTGACCCTGCTTTGAGCAAGGTCTCAATGAGTCTGCAATAGCTACTTCAGTGGAAGATATTTGAAAATGTATTTCATCCCTGTACTTCATTTTTGGATTTGCAAATTTGGTCATTGTTTCACACTATAAAAATACAGGAAATTGATGTGTATAAATAATATCTGTAGCACTTGGGTTTTGCAGGTAGGAATGCATGGGGCACTTCAGATGTTTTTGTGTGGGATGTTTCCCTGAGCCATTCTAGACTAGGGATGTTGAGTGGGAATTCTGACAATTTGAATGTTGTACAATAGTCTAGAAGTTTTATTTAAAAAAAAAAAAAAATTAAAAACAAGTGAGCAAGTGTGCCATGATGTAGCAGAAATCAAGATTGCAAGCCTTTTGATCTAACAACAGGAAAAAGAATCTACCTGATTTAAAAAAAAATAAATCAGTTTTATTGCATGTCAACATATAGTTCAACCTGATAAAATCGGATCTGTTCTCAAAAGAAATCTGTAGAAGTCTTGACTTGTCAGTTTTGTAGTGTTCAGTGATGAGGTGAGATCACTAATGTCTTTTCTTGGAGAGTGAGTGGCTTCCTAGCTACAAAGCTTAGCGTTAATTTTAAATCTGTAATTGTTGAGTTAAACTAAATCTAATATTAGACTGTAATATGAGAGCACAATATTTATTAATGTTATGTATTGAATGAGAGTATTGATACATATTTTTAGGTAAATGCTTGATCAGTTGCTAGTAATAAGAATGACACTTTGGGGCATGAACTGTACTACAGGATTGATAAAATTGTGATATAATATTGGGGTTGATTTGCCTTCCCCAGGACAGTGAGAAGCATCTGCTAGGAAAAAACTGATCTGTACCTTTGAAAGTCCTGGTAGGATTTAGATTTTTATCTTAAGATTTCTTATGCCCATTTGTTGATGGTTTTTTATTGTTGTTTCCGTGAAACTTCAAATAGCACTGGAACAGCTAGAAGTTATTTAGGCTGCCTGTGCATTTTTAAGCTCTGATTCTCTTGAACAAGTAGACAATCACTAATACTTTATGTGCATTCTTGTTCTTTTCTTTTGGTGTGGTTACTGCTGTTCTCTAGACACCATTTTATAATTTAAAAGCTGACTACCTCCCAAATGGCCAGATGCGAGCAGTCGCTTCTTTTGAGTTTGACACCTTCGGATCAGCAGTTTTATAAAGACTGACATAAAGCTACTCTTGTTAATTATTATTTTTTAAGTTACCCAGGTTGATATCCCCTAGAACTTAAATGGGTCAAAATCAGACCTTCATATTAGAGGCTGAGGAACACTGGAGCATGTTGAGGTCACTCGAGGAGGCTACTTGCCAGGACACATGCAGTCTGTGGTCAGCTGGAGATCCTTTGAAGACTTCCTTAGCACGTGATGGGTGACGTGTGTGTTGCTCCATCTCTAGAGAGGTACAAATGCAGCCTACTGGAAGTGTTACTGCACTGAGAGCAATATCCTCCACTGATCTACCCCAAGACCTTGATTAAATGGCTTCCCTTGTCCCAGTCTGTTTTGCCTGTGAGCCTTTCTGGGAGGCAAGAAGCCGGTCAGAACGGTGCCAGCTGCAGTGTGGCCTCGCTTCCCTGCTCCAGTGCAATTCCAGTACTCGCCTGTTGTGCAGGGGCTGGTTGAAACCTCGTGAAAAATACTTCTTCCATAGAAAATTTGATAAACTTGTATGGAAAGCTTTCTCTCAAATATTAATAAAATAGTGACTCCCATTCTTCTGGCTTTTTGTCTGTTGGGAATGTGTGTAGATGCAAGTGAAGCCCGAGCCTTCCCTTTTTCCATTTGCTAAACTTCTGTATGGGCCAGGCCCGGCAGGCTTTGCAGAGCCTCCTTTCAATTTTCCACTAAAGCAATGTGATATGAATAAGGTCTGTAAGAACTGTTTTCGAGGGGAAAAAAAAAAAAAAAGCAGTTATCTTTCTGCTTATACTGTTATTGTGAGGCTTGCAGTATATATAGTCAACAATTTCTTTGTAACACTGTGGCTTCTACAAGTGCATTTTCCCCCTCTGCCACAAAAAGGCTTTTCTGTTTTGTTTGCTCTCTGATGTTTGCTCCGTCCCACTTAACATTTTATTTAGAAGCTATGGGATTGTCATTGTTGTAGGTCTTCCAGTCCTCTGAAGTCTTCTGGCCTGCAAAGATAAATTATTTCTATTTGTAAGAGTCGCAATGCCACAGGATGTTTTTGCTGTAGATGCTGGAATATTACAGAACGTTGGAAGGCAGTAACTATAAATAAAAATGAATGCCAAGGGACGAAAAAACAAATGTTCTAATTCCAGTTCATCATTCAAGTGAAATAAGTATGTAATTTGAATATGGATGTTATTAAAAAAAAAAAAAGTCAATGTTAGCATTTCTCACTTACTTGGTGTGAAGTATCTGTAAAAGCTAGATTCATTCCCCTTACTAGCAATGAGACAACTAGCAGAACAATAACCAATAAGCCGTTTTGTGCCTTGTGGAGGAGGTCAGGTCGTATGCTTCATCTGGTAAACTGCATTCTTAGAAAGAAATTATGCTCTATTTCCTTGTGAGGAAAACTTGCAACATTTTTATAATGGTCAGCTAAACAGTTTATAGTACAACACGTCTGGAAATCAGCAGTAAGCCAAGTGCATCTGGCCTGAAGAAACAATGTTAATAGGTAATTTGAGTTAGAAATTGGTAACACTAATGATTTATTTTAGTTTAAAAAATGAACACACCATTTCAGCCCTTTCAAACACAATTGTGTGTGTATATATATGATTTTTTTAAGTGCAATATGCATGCACATGTGTACACAAACCTTCTGTTCAGTCATCTCCCTGTGCTGTTAGTATGTTGCTGTATATAGTCTTAAAATTCTTATTTCTACTGATATTCTGAAGTTTCATGGTGGAGTTACCAGATTTTCCAAAGTTTAAGTATATTTTCACCACCTTTCCTGTTTTGTTTGTAAAACATGTATATATTCTCCTTACAGGTGATGGTACTTCTTTCCATTGTAAGCAAGGTCTGCTTTTAGGAATCTTGCATTGCCAGTTTGGATTAGTAGTTTAATCTGCCCTTTTCCCTATTGCCAATAACTTTGTGTGAATGGAGGGCTTTGAATATATCTATTTTTATTGGCTCTGTTCTGTTCAGAGTGTGCCTGTGATAAATTTATGGCAGTTGAATGTATGAGACTGGTAACTTAAGACTAAGCATCTTGAGAAATGTGAAAAATGAAATCCTTAATTCCAAAATAAATATTAGGTCAATTAAGTGGCGCATTGAAGCATTTTTATGTTTTGGAAAGCTTTAGCAGATTAATGTCTTTTGAAGATATTCTCCGTGACCTTTATGGTAAGATAATTGAATTGCTTGAGGGAAAATAAACTGCGATTCCATGAAGTGTTTGCAGTATAATTAAACCAAAAGATGTGTTGTAAGGTAGTTCCTGTACAGAATGCTACACTGTACTACAAAAGCCTTGAGTGAAAGGTTAATCACTTAATGAAAGAATCGGTGTGTTTTGATGTGAGTTGCTGCATCCTCCGTTCTGCTGCTCTGGGTGACCAACAACTGTGAATTCTTGTCATACAAGTGATTCGATAACTCTCTGTTAATCAGGTTGTAACAGAGCTTTAAGGCAGGGAATGCCTCTAATAGATTCATTCAAATAAATTTGGAAGGGAAGAGAAAAGAGTCCATCTTTGTACAACAAAGGAAATGTTAAAATACTGAGAATTCCTAATAATAGAAAGGGAGGGTGTGTGAAATACATATATACTTGTTATATTTAAATATACGCATTTGCAATTCAAATGAAGGCTACACATGCATGTCATCTGTACTGTGACATGAAGATACTTCTTTTCATTGTGATCTACTTCAAAGAACATAAGACTTGGTCTCACTCTTTCTGAATGTGTAGTGCATCCCTGGGTGAGAAGTGCTATAGAATGGTGAATATTAAATTACATTAAACGGCCCTTGTTTATGTGCAGTTAGAGCAGTTAAAATAGCATTGGTTTAAAGAATCTGGATATGGAGCACATTTTTTTAAATATTGTTTTATATAGTGGAAAGGAATCTCAGTACGTTTTTTTAGTAGAACAAATATAAATGATGTTTTTCCTTAGTAAAGTTACTTCTGGAGTGTGTGTAAAATAGCGGATAAGAAAGAATCTGGTTTTTAATCTATTCCATGTGCAGAAACAGTGAATAAATTTGATCAATCTTTAGTGCTTTAAAAGCAGTTCCTTTCTGAAATACAAACATATCCTGCAGAATTTTTTTTCCCCTCAGTGTGGAAGACATTACCGTCACTAGAGTCCAGAATACATGGATTCCCCATATGTGTGAAATTTTGTAATGCACTCAACAATTGAACACATAAGGATGTTTTCTGGGTTGCTTAGCAGCAGTCAGGTTCTTTATTTTAAATGGCCTTCAGTGACATCTTTAGATTTTTTTTCAGAGATTTGGCAGAAATAAAAAGTCATTCCAGTGTTTGAAACAGGAGGAATCGTTTAAGCCACGGAGAGGTAGGGTCAGTTTGTTGCAAAGTTTTGTTTATGTTTAGCTATTTACAAAACTCTGTATTGTGTTATTGTAAATATTTGGGAGTACTGAGTGCTAGAAGAGAGTCCTGTTGGATATTCAGTATAGTTTTAAGTAATTTATCACCTGAAAGACATAACTTTAATTACAGATTATTTCTATCTGAATTAAGTATTTTTAATCAGTATATATCTAGTTGGAAATATGTTTTGTGTTTATATATGAAGCTGAGTGTTGCTAGTAGTGTTCTGAGTTGAGAATGTGATTCAAACTAAAATTTAGAATATTAAATATACTTTTTTCCTTCTGGAATATCAAATGCGTATTTACAAGGGTCTTGTAATGGGGTCGGCCTCTGTTACCGCTGCAGAGCTGGCGTTGGCGCTGCCTCCCATTCCGGCCTGAGGAGCCAGCCGGGAGCGTGAGACCAGCTCTAACGCCTGTTACAGGGTTCAGTGCTGTCAGCTCCGGCTCCCTGCTACCTCGGGATGCTTTTGGCGTGTCTCTTCCCGGCTGCCTCCCGCACACACTTGACAAGCTAGCGTGGTGTCTGTCCTCCACGCGGGGCACGGCGCCTCACGGGGCGGGAGCAGGCCGGGGGCAGGCGTGGGGCACCGCGGGCCGTAGGGCCGGGTGGGTGTCCGGCCTTCCTCCTTCTCTCCCAGCCTGCCCCTTGGGAGGGAGTAGAGCTTGGTCAACGCCCGTCTTTATTTTTTTTGTTTTTTTTTTTGTTTTTTTTAATGTAGGCTTTGGTGTAAATACTTTCCCACTTATATAGGCTTCCTTGCTTTCCACGTGATGTAAGGAGTAGGGAGATGTAGTGCATGCTGACGAGCACTACTCCAGCTGATCAGGTCTGCTCTGCTGCAGGGAAACCAAGGGTAAGGCAGGTGTCCTTTTGCTCTCCGCGGCAGAAAAGCCAATTCAGTTGACTTCCATAATAAACATTGGTGGAAGACCATGATGTAGAGCTGTTGGCTGTGGGTCGGTCATTATTGGTTTGCATCATTCTACTCTAAAGAAAAAGCAACAGCCATAAAATAAATTTTGTAATCTTCTAGAAAACTCTATAGAGATTTTAAGATCATAGTTAACCAGTTTGGAATACAGCTGAGTATTCATCTCGTAAAGTATTAGTATTGTGCTGCTTTACAAATTGTCTTCACATATTGCAAATTAATTGAAAACAATTAGGAGAATATGTTGATTTTTAAGGTAGATCAATTCTGTCTGGTAGGATGGTGATAATGGTAAACTTCTAGACAGAGCTTCTTACTCTGCAACACTTAGTCCTTAGTATGTAGCATTACCTTGTAACTTATCCTTTTAATAAGCAAAGGAATAATAAGGAATTCGTAATGATGTCTAGGTAACTTTATATCATGCAACAGAGTTCTGTATCGGCAAAAGTTAAAACATAGTAGTCAGTCCTAGTTATAAAATAGAAAAATCTTTCATTGTGATCTCTTGTAATTCCCAAATGTTGTCTTCACACCGTTCTGCTTTTAGGCTTTATCTCTTTACTTCCACTTCAGAAATTCAATTTACCTTTCTAAGTAGGTTTTGAGATGAACTTTATTGAATTTTAAGGGATAATATTCCCACTTTTTACAGGACAGAAGAGATGAAGAGGCTTGTTTAGGAGGAAGACACCTTTTTAGGCAGATTATTCTGTTACTTTAATTCAAGTTTGTTTCTTTAGTGTTTTTTTTTTTCCCCAGTTAGAAACTCTAGTACTTTCTGGTATAAATGGCAGCTTACTACCCCAGATGGACCACAGGTCCAAACTAGTATGTTACCAGGTTCTTCTGCTCAAACATGGACTGCTCCGTGACTTTCTGAAGGAACTAGTTAATTGCTGCAAAGTTGAGCTTGGCAGCTGACTGATCATCCACGCTGAATACATCAGGGATTGTGCTTGAGCTAGCTCCCCAGTGTGATTTCTTCAGCGACAGAAGTGTAGCTTCTCTTTTCTGGAGAAACTTCTCTGATCTGTGATCGAGTAGCCTGATGCAGGTGCAGTTAGAGGTGGTACACATTTCACTGTGCCAGCTTAGGCAACAGAAGGATTTTTTTTTTTTTTTTTTTTTTCCCTGAAACAAAATGTTTCTTCTGAAACACCTTAAACTTGGTGGTTATTTTTCAGCAAGTTACAGAGAAGATTTGTCTCCATTTCTGCAGATTGGTTTTGCCAAGGCTGTGGCTTCATAGTAGCCAATCTGTCTCATGATTTTGGGGTAGGAGCTTTCCAAGCTGACAAGTATTTTATGGTTAAAGCCAGCTGAGCTGAAACAGGAAACCTGAATCCAACCAAAATCAAAATAAAAGAAAAAAATGCAAACAGGAAATGTTGCTTTTTTTGGCAGTCTTAATAATAATGGCTTGTGAACTCTAGAAATGCAGTTGACTATCCAAACTTACCTCTGTTCTTTCTAGATTTTTTTTTTCCATTATTCACAATTGAGATTTGCAGAGATTTTTTCAAATCTCCTGGGCTTTTTTGACTTTCACTCTGATCATTGCAATGTTACTTATTCTGTGTCAAGACAATTTTAGCAACTTTGCTGCATCTATGGAAAAAAAGAGTATTTCATAAACTTCCATGCTTGTCCTTGCAGAGCAATCTACTTGTGTTCATACAGCTTAATCACATGCATCACTTCATTGTTTTTAGCAACATGTTAAAAAAAAAAGTCAATTTCTGGCTTAAAGGGACAGCTGAAAGAGTTGAAGTAGCACTGATTGTTTAAAAAAAAAAAAAACAACAAAAAAGCATATATGAAGAAGCATAAGTACTGATAAATTAAGTAAATGATGAAATTACTGTTTGCACAGTGGCAAACACAGCACTCTCGGGTCTATCTCAGGAAGCGTCAGTAGAAGAAATGACTTTTCTCGTCTGATGGGACTCTGAAGCATGAAGAATGGAAGTGCCTCTGGTGTGTTTGTACGTGTGCTATTGCATGCAGTTGATGGTAAGACTTCTGTAATATCTTGTGTGCTCAAGAGTAAGTAGTACTGATGGTAAGGATTGTCTTTAGAATGTGGCCAGATGAAGCCTGTGTATGTGTATTTTTATACGTATTCTAACTATTCCAGTTAGAATACCTGGTTTTCATTATTAGGAGATGGTAGTGTGAATTTTAGTTTTTCATTATTGTATATGGATTTGAGTTGTGTTTTTTTCCAACTGTAAAAATAGTCTTGAAGATAAAATCACTTGAAGTCTCTGCTAACTGAGAAACTAGGAAAATTCCTATGGATTAATTGCAACTGTAGGAAGACCCAGTTAAGTCGAGTTAATAGTAGGAGACTTTGCTTGATACTTGCTGTTTGTGAGTAGGGATGTGTTTGCCATTTTTCTGGAGTAGATGGTAGGTAGTTGTATACTCTATGTTGGGTGGACACTTCTATTTTTAAGGAGGATTTTTCTGAACTTTATACACTTTCTCTCATATCCACTGCATCAGCGCTGTGATGGCAGAGCTGAGCACCTGCTCTGCTTTGCCTTGTCCTTATCCTTTCCCAATGTCTGGATGATTTAAGATTACTGAGTAAAGGCTCCTTTAAGACTTCAAGAGGTAGTTCCTATGCAAGTACCTCGTGTCTGGAATTGGAAGTTTTCAGTATGATGCATTTGCAAGAAAATTATACTAGTATAACTTACAGTACTATTAATCTTTTTCCTCCTCAAGTGTGGTCTTCTGCAGCCTTGAGTTACTGTTTACCGGGCTTAAAAACTCCTGGAAGATGAACTTTCCAAAACATTCAACAGAAGAAGTAGAGCAGCAAGTCCTAGTTTTCTTTGCTCAATTTTCACTTTCTGCTTAGTTTTAAAGCTAATCCGTTTTAACTGCGAGAAGAATGCACTTTTTCTGTTAGTTTGTTTGCACTGCAAGAAGCTACAGCTCATGTTGTGGAACATCTTGAAGACTAAATTATTGTAATGGAAGAGGAATGTTAGGAATCTTTTGTGGACAGTTTATATTTTGCCGCAGAACTTTGTGTATCCTTGCTTTGGAGGGCTACGAGCAAGGGCTGTAATCACTTGTTTAGTTTTTCTGTTCCTTGGTAGTAGGTATTTTCTGATGAAAAGGCTCTATGTTTAATCTCCTTCCTGTCTTAGGGGGAAAAAGTGTAGGGTAGGCAATTTTAGTAAAGATGCATATTCTTAAATTTGTCTTTTTCAGCTAGTGGCACACCGGTGCCTTTTGTTTTTTGCTGCTGGGTGACGTAGCGGCATTATTCAGCATCAATCTAGGCTTTGCCTAATTCTTACAAACCCGTGAGAATACTGACATGGCTTTCTCTATCCTGAGCCACTGGCTGTGGGTAAGAAAGGTGAAACAGAGGGGAAGGGTTCAATATGTTGAGAAGAACATATTTATAATATAAGAAGGGGGTCAGTGGAGAAGCATTAGAAAGTAAAGTCAACTTGCAGAAATTCTCAGAAGGTTAAATCCGACCCAGCTTGTGAAAGACTTTTCTTTCTTTTTTTTTTCTTTTTGATAAAACCCAGAGGAAGTAATGGTGGTCTGTAAACTCCCAGGTTCTTCTGTGATTGTGATACTTGCCTGCATGCATTGCAATTTGGTGTCAAAAAATAATGTAGCTTAAAATAGTCATCAGAAAGAATGTTAGAGTGAATGAGTGTCTACCTTTTAGCTAAATTGTATACTTTTTAAATGCTTTTTTTATATATTCCTGCTCTTTGTTATTTATCACTTTCTTGTTTTTTTTTTTTTCTTAATACAGAGTTTGGAGAACGAAAACCTACATCAATTTTTTTTTTTTCAGTATTTATTAATTAGATCTGATCAGGAACTTGAAGGCATTGTTGCATTTTTATTATTTTAAGTCAGCTGCTAACTGGTGTTTAGTGGAGCCAAATACAAACAAATACAGAATGTTGACCAATCTATACTCCAGGGTTTTTTGCTGAGGTATGAAACTGAGATCTCCTTGGCTCACAGGTGACAAAGGGTCCATTGCATTCTTATTCTCCAGCAAATCTGAGTACTCTCGGTTTGCTGCATCTTTATTTCAGTTGAACATAAAATGCTGGTTTCTTTCATTTTGGGGTGAAGATACTACTGATGGCTATTGCTAACAAACAGTCATTTTCTATTGATGGGTAGCTGGCCTTCTTGACAGAAGCCTGACCCAGTGCATGCTTATGTCTGGGAATTTTGAGCTACTTTACACTGCTCTCAAGTAGACTGCTTCTTCAAGAGGGTCTGCAGTTCAACAACCTTTGCCCATTTAAAATAAATGTGTTCTTGAATTAGACATTATGCATTCATATAATGTTCTTGTTCTCCCACATCAGCTACAGATATAATTCAAAATTAAAAATAACTGCATAATTAAATCAGTAATTCATATGAATACACTCGTGTTTTACATTGTAGAACTCAAAAACAGTTAATGCTTCTCAGGGGCAAACGTGGCTCCCTGAAGAAGAGTCCTTTTTTCATTACATGTCTTTGTTCTTGAAAATAATTCTAACTAGTAATCATAATCTCTTCTAATGTTCCTCAATTGTGGTTGCTGCCTGTGCTGCTTTTATAAAGACTTCTGGACAATATGTCGTCTTTTGCCAGGCTTGCTTGTTATTTAAGTTGATGTTTTAGGCTACTTATTTCTTGGCCTATTTTAAACTAACTTTATCAATACTTATGTACCTGTTAAATAAAAGCATGATTTCCTGCGGTTAAGGCTACGCATTATCTGTTGCCATTGCAATCTAATCTTTACAAGTTCTTGGATAACAGTTTGTTAATGTTTTGTTTGTCCCACAGCTATGAAGTTATTTCGGTTAATTATGACTGCTCCAAAGGATGCAGATTGGCAGGTAACAGGGCAAATGACAAGGTTTTAAAAATAGTCTTGATTTTTTTTTTTTTTCTCGTTGGTTCACTGACATTCCTTCCAAATGAGCACAATTTCCATGTCAGTTAGAAAGCTAGCATTTTGGCAAATGCTTTGTGCAGGCACGAAGCACATGGGCAACATTCATAAAAACTGGGGTATTTTGCAAGAGGTACATCATGTAAAGAGATGTGACCTGAGGCATTACACGATGTTTTGTACATAGCACGTTATGTAGATACGTGGTAACATCATTCAGTGTTCTGTGTTAAAGAATTAGATTTTTGTCTTTGTCACCCCATTACTTAAAATCTGCTCAGTTTGAAAGAGCTATAAACTTTATCAGTTACTCCACAGTGTTCTGCAAGCTCAGAGTGGTTGTGCTATTTTCTTTGTTTGTTTGTTTTCTGAGAAGCAGGCTTGGTAAAGAGGCACTTACCATTGTACTTGAGACTTACTAAGCTTTTTGCATTAGTACCAAATATATGTTTTAAAAAAAAATAGAGATGTTGGGGACACTCTGTGCTAGTAAATGTCATGTTAGGATATGCTAAATGCTTGTGTAGAAAGGAAGTATGATGCTTATTTCATCGTTAATTGCGTGATATGTGTACCTTGCACTGATCAGCAGACACTTTAAAATGGGAATTTGAAAATACTAAGTCATGTTCAAGGTCACTTATAAATGTGTGTTATATTAAAACTTTCTCATACAGATTAAGAGTTGATTAACTTTCCTATTTCTCCTGTAAGAGTTACTTTATTACTGTGTAAACATTAAAAGATGAGTTGATATAAAACAGAAGAAAAAACATATTCACATGAACCATTGCTAAAAGGATCTGAGTTGAATAATTCAGAGCAGAAATGGTAAAAATTATTCCTGAAAACAGCATTACATTGTCAGCTGCACTAACATCTTGCTGCTTAATATTGTTTTTGTTTGCAAAAATACAATATTTCTTCAGCTAAAGCTCCCACACAGGAACTGGAGGCAGAAGTAGGCCAAATATTAGTTCCTTACTCTTTATCATTTGTTTTTCTAGATTTTGGCAGAAGTCGCACATTCTTTGTTTTAATTTTTCACTTCCCCACACTTGGCATTTTATATCCTTTAAGTTTACAAGTTTCTTTTCAGTTTATTTTGCGTGAACTTAAAAGTTTTTGGTATTAGTCCTGCTTAGAAGAGCTGATATTTTTTGAGTCCTAAAAATGGAAATGAGGAACTTTAATATCAGAAATACTGAAGATAACTAGATAAGTGAGTTGCATAATTCAGAATTAGTTGTCTGACCGCAAAACAATGCTTTTTCATTTTCCGTAGTCATTAATTTAACTTAAGCATTTCCTGCTCTGTATCACAAGTTTGTGTAAATAAATTTGTAGAATTTCTCTGGCTTCTATTTCTTGTAAACAACAGTTTTAGAAACAGCTTTGTGTCCCTAAAAATTCAAATTAGCTAGCAGGGGGCTACATACTGCTCATCTCCTGGACTGCGTGTGTGCTGTGGGCACTGATTTGCTTGCAGTGACAGATTTGGGGCCTGTTTGTGTAGGCAGTGTGATGTCAGAACAACTCTTTGCTTGTGAGTGTTTCTTCAACACCTTACTCAGTTGAATAAACTTTGAATAAAAGATTCACCAATTCAAAGGCTGGTTTTCAAATCTTGTTATGCATATTCGTAAGGGATGTTTAGTTAGAACCTAGTTAAATACACATTGCTGTTCCGTAATATTCCCTTTGACTGCTGAAACCTATACATATGGAATTAGAAGTTTGATAGTTTCCTGAAAACTGAAAAGCACAAACAAATTTTTCTGCACAGAGATGCATATATTCAGCAAATAAGTATCTGCTGCAAGGGCAGATACTGGTTGGGCAGGCAGGGGTAAGCTTTGTGTTTCTATACATCTCCTACACAGCCATTGTACATAATTTGGAAACTGAGAAAAATGATATAAAATAAGACCAAAAATTGGCTAGAGCATGTTTATGTATTTGACATGTGGCTCAAAAATACATGTGGGGTTTGATGGTTGAGCTGTAAAATTGGTGATAATATTTGAACAAGCTATAGCAATAATTTTTGTTCAAATATTGCAAAAATTGTGTCCTTGATTTGGATTTTTGTTGCCTTGAGATCAGCCTGAATGTGGGAGGAATCACCATATGAAAATGCATAGGTCAGTGCTGTACAGTGAATGGAGCAGGTAAAACTGCTTAAACGTAAAACATCCGTTTTCCACAATCCATATATAGTCTCAGTGATGTGTGCTTCCAAATAGAGATTTGGGATAGAAGTCTCAACAGTAAATAATTCTCATACCAAGTTCATAGAACAAAAAAATGAGGAAAGGATTTTATTGTTGTTTTTTTCCCTTGTATTTTATTTTGTGTGGTGGCTAGCAGCTTCAGACCTATAGGGCTGATTGGCTCAGGAGGTACATCAGCCTGTTGTTAGTGATATGGCATAACTGTCTTTCTTGCTTAATTTAAGTTCCCTTGCCTTTGAATATTGTTTTCTGAGCAGAAGACATTTCATTTGGCTTGAATAGACTTATTTAAGTCTCTATATAAGGCCAATGTTTTTACCTTTTCTCCTTTGCACCCCTTAAGGGGGATGCCCTGAACTAATGGCAGCAAGTGTAAAATGAGATAACTGGTGCCTCATCAGGCCATGGGTTTATCAACTGTTTTTTGTTTGTGTGTGTGAAGAACGTTTTGTCACATCAAAATTTGTTTTTCTGTGTTTTTTTTTTTNTTTTTTTTTTTTTTTTAAACCTTCGGTGGATGACTAAGTTGGGCTTTTCTTTGACCCCTCTGTAATACACAGAATCAGGCTCACATCGCCATACTTGAGTGTCCTTGGAGGTACTTGGTTCCAAGGCAGTCTGAAGAAGCTTGTGGATTTTATACCACGTAGGACACTACAGCTTTAAACTAAGCAGTTTCTGATGAAACTGTAATGGCATTTGTTACCTTGTTTGTATAATTTGAAATTCTACTTTTATATTCCACCCTTACAGTCAGTTCGGTAAGTTTTCTGAAACAGCATTTAGTAAAATGAAAGCAGTACACAATTGGTAAGGCTTTTTTTTTTTTTTTCCCCAGGTAAGATTTATCTTCCTGTCCTTCAATTCTTCATTCTCTCTAGAGAGAATAACATATTGTAGCTTTCCAGTAGTTATTGATGAAAAGTTGACTAAAAATAGCTGTTGGAAGGATGTAGTTACTGTTAACCTGATGCTCACAAGGATTTGCTACTACTCCACAAACGTTTTCTGGGAAATCTGCTTTAAAAAACAGATACAATAAGAAGAAATAACAGAAATAATAAAAAGGCGCTTTACCAGTGTAAGGGCAAAATTTCTTGAGGAGCTGCATCTTTTTGTCCATAAGGAGGTTGTCTACCAGTGTCAATTTAGAGCAAGTTGTCTTCAGGATATAAGTGTATATTTATGTCTCAGTGCAGTAATGTTTATATGCGTAGCATTACTTCAGTGAACAAGCACATAGGATTTCCAAAATGGAGTAATTTAGCTTGCGAGATAAAATTAATGTAATTGTTTTACTTGTTTTTTGTCTAATTCTCTAAAATCAGAATGCTCTTGTTTGTCTTAAGCTGGCTGTCTTCTGCTGAACAGTCAATAACACTCAAGTAAAAGTTGATAAATTATGCTTAATAGCTAATGCAGTCTACATCTTCCAACACAGCGTGATTTGAGCCTGTATGGATGCTAGGCTTGCTGCTAAACTTTCCCACTCCAATGTAAAACAGCACAGGATTTTATCTTAATGTAGACCGTATCTAGAAATCGCAATTATACAATGTGGCATTCTTTCTTCATTCTGAGTTTGTGTTTTTATTTGTTTATATATACACACACACACAGTCACTTAATTTTTCAGCAGCTCTATGTAGCAGTTCTGTTTTTTAATTGGGAACTGGTCATAGGAAAAAAATCGTGCAGATGTTGAAAATGTGGACACAAAAACAGCTGTAAAAATAAAACTTTTTCACCTTTACCAGAAAGGTCTAGACTTCTGTTGTGCTTTGATCTTCTTACCTAAACAATTACTTCATTTCCTTGGTTTCTTAAAAAAAGAAGGACCTTGATGCTGTGAGTAAACTTTAGTTTGGCGACATAACTTAGATTGCAGCTTTCTGTGCTGATGTGTAATTTGGATTCCTTGACTATCTAATGTATGGGAAAATGGGTGACAAATTAGTAAGTGCTTTGTTGTGGTGCTCCATTGCTCTAAACTTGAAGTACGGGTAAGCTTCTCTTTTGCTGTGCCATCTCCTTTCAACATATCTGGGGAGATCCATCCCACTCCCTGTTCCTTACAAAACTACTTTGCAACTTCCATTGCACACTGAAGTTATTTGCTCTATATTTTGCAATGCACAGACCAAAAATTGTATTTATTTTTGAATGAAACAGATGAACTTATTCAATTGTAGTCTGGTTTATGGCAGTATCTTAGAATAAACCAGACTGGAACAAAAGAAAATGTTTTCTTTTAAAGATGTGAACAGTACATATTGAGACGTACAATGCATTGCTGTAAGTTGGCTTATGTGTTAAAATGCGATTTTTACCTTCTCTGTTGAAGCTTGAGGTTTTAAATTTTCTCCATTTTTGAACTAATTAAGTGCTGCACTGCATTACCCCTGTGCTTATGCCTGTACCTACTCAAATCTGAACACATCAGTGTCTCAAGACCTTAGATGCTTCTATTGGCTTGTTTTTTTTTTTTAACTTTTGTCCTTTGCTACTTTATACTTGTTTATAGCCCAGTTATGCTTTATACAAAGTGCATCTAAGAGGGTTTACGTTCTTCTGCGTGCAAGCTTAGGCTTCTGTTTCTTAATGCAGGAGTAAAAGCTACAAAAGGATCTGATTTACTGCATACTCAGAGTAACCGTTGATAACAAGTGGTCCCTGCTTCAGCTGTAGTGTCAGTAGTGTAATACATTGTAAATCTAATCTAGAAGGGTGACTGTCTTCTGCCGAACTGGATCACATTATTATAAATTTAACAGCCTCCGTCTACAATTATTTAATAGTCACATGCCTTACTTCCTGTTCTTAGTATTTTCTAATTCTAGGAGTGAATTGAATTTGGTATTTAAAATATCAATGAAGTAATTTTATGCTTGTTAAGTGGAATTTTATGGGTTTGTAATATATTTAATAATTAGAAGGACTTATTTTAATGATGCCAATTGTATATGGTATGATAGGTACTGAACACTTGACCTCAGTACCAAATATTTTGTAAGGAGTCTTGGGATGTGAAGCAAAAAAAAATAATAAAAATCTGTGGATGTTATCTGTGAAAGAATTTACATCCAAGATGATCCATCATTCATCAAACTGATTAATACAAACTAGAAGAAGGCAGACATTCAGAATACTTAGCTTGAGGGAAAACATGATACCGAACTGCCTGGATGCTTGGATTTGAGTGTGGTTTTCTCATATGAGGTGTTACGATCTGTGTGTTCCCACAGAAACAGGAGGTTAGAAGTCTTGTAAAGGATTCATGACATGCATTCTTGAAAAACTCTGGGGTGTTTTATTTATTTATTTTGATATAAAGACAAAATGAAAAAGTGTTTCTGAACAGAAAAAGGGAACTGTTTGTGTTTTATTCTCCAAATATTCCAGTTATCTCCATGAAGCTGGAGAGTATGTGGCTGGTTGGTTTTTAGAAAGGGAAGAGACCTCTTAATTCCAAATGATGATTTTTGTCCTTGTCCCTGGCTATTTGCAGAATCTGTTTCAGCATAATGGTTCCAGATAAGCGCAGTGTTTCTTTAGCGATGGAAAAGGCTTTTTTTTCCTTGTAGCTCAGTATGTAACCTGCATTGCAACAGACTTAAGCTGGTTTCCTGTATAAAGCTTTGTCTTTGACTTAATCTTGGCTTCCATCCTGCAACTCCACATCTGTGAATGACTCATAAGAAGCAGGGCCATCAGAAAAATATTGTGTACATTTTTATCCAAATCTGTAGGGTTTTTGTTTCTAATTTTTTAAGTCTCACTGCGTTCTTCTCTCCAATGCAATGAATCATACGGTATCTGTGTGTATACCTGACAAGAAAAGTGGTTGTGCATAGAGAGAAAGTTGAACACTAAACAAATAAAAAGAATATCCCTGGTCATCAATCTGAGAGCAGAGCTTTTGCATTTGGCAGTTATCCTCTGTCAGCCCCTGGGGCACTTCTTGAAATGATGATTTTTTTTTTTTTTTTTTCCCCCTCCTGTAAACAGCGAGTTCTCTTAAATGGAGACTGTGGCTCGGGGGCAGAATCGGATCTGTCAGTCACTGGCAGCAGGAGAGGCTCTGCCTCCTGAGGCACTCAGGACTCTTTCCTGTCTCCACAGCATCCAGCGATTCAGGAAAGCAGCCCTGCTGCTGAGCTTTTTAGAAAAATTGCAAGCTTTACATTTCCTGCTTCTCACTCTTGCATGAAAGCTTTGACTCACCTGTATGTCTCGTTTCCAGGTGTGTGACAACGTGGGGGTTGCTCTATCAGCGGTCCTGTCCCTTCTGGGAAGTGTTTGGTGGCCAGGCTTCAGGGAAGAGGAAAGATGCTAGAGCCTGAAAGACAGGTCTTCGTCTTCCATGTTTGCTCTCACTATCTTCCTAGGTGAAAAAAGAGCCCTCAAATGCCCTTAGGTGCGTGTTGGCTCCTAGACTAATAAGGGAGTCAAGGCTGAAGTCAAGGCAGTCAACTGAGGTAGGCAACATGAAAGTGGGGCTGGAATGGCTTACCCTAATTGCATTGTTTTGATCTCTTCCCGTGTGGCAGGGAGTAGGCAGATAGTAATGGAAAAACAAGTTGCCAGGATAAATAGCTTTTCATTTCTCTGAGAAGTATTTTATAACAGCCATGGGTCCTATGGGATGTTGGTGAGATTTTCCTACAGCTACCAGAACAGACCTTCTCCAGCTGTCTCCTCCAGAACTACCTCTCTTTGGATCATGGGTCAAGGGAATGATATTATCTTGGCAGTGTGTAACGTGGGAGAGCGTTCTTCTTGTTGATTTCATGTCTGGCCACGGACTGGTCCTGTCAGTTTTGTGCCTACAAAGCATTTGGGAAAAGTTAATATGATGTGAAAACTTTTTTGCTAGCCTATCATTTTGACCACAGGCTCCCAAATTTCCTAAAAGACTGAACTGCAGAAAGGCCCTTTGGAAGGAGATGAGATTAACAACTAACTCCTTGAGTAAAATGGCAAAACCTACATCTCAGTGCAGGTGACGTTTCCTGGGACATGATTCCGCTTTGCATCTTTCTGGAGCACAGATCAGATGAGGAGTGTAAGATGAGCAGCTAGTGAAAACATTTTAGAAACATTAGGATTAATCATTCTCTTCCTTTTTAGTCCTGTATCCAATATATTCTCAAAAAATGTTTTTCCCAAAACTGGGGGAAATATTGGTGTGAGAGAGGGTGCACAAATGTACCATGTTTTAATCAGATTTCACTTATGCTAATAGACATGTATCTTAACAAATCTGTCTTATCGTAAATTACAGTATGTGATTGCTTTTTTTTAAAAGCAATTATCAGTACTGCAGATATGAATTCTTTCTATGCTAAGAGAAAAATAGGTGGTTAAACTCTGCTACTACAATATTTAGATGCTGGAAAGCTGTTTTAATCCATTGATTAAAATGGGAAAAAAATGTTTATAATAAAAATAGAAATCTGATGGTAGTAATCTGGGAATCTCTGGGTGAAAAATTATCAAAAGTTAGGTTGTTGTTCTTTGAAAGAAACCTCTTGTCAAAGCAAAAAACCCTCAGTTTACCTACACAGAACGTGTTCTCTAACTTTATATAGTACGATCCAGAACTTTAACAGTGTTTTTTTTTTTTTTTTTTTTAGGTTCTGGTGATAAAACCAGAAATAATTAAAATTATCAGTTTTTAAATTGAACTTATGAATGCTTACAGTAATGGGCCAACTGTTTCTCCTGTTTCAGAAGAATATCCAGCATCTCTTATGACCACCAGTCCTCTAGCTGAGAGATGACAGGTTTTTTTGGATTTTATTACTGAAGAGGCCTCACTGAGGCAGCTAATAGAGTAATTTTAATCGGGTAATGTAGTGCTGACAGCTACTCAGTTTTGCTGGCTGAATTCTTGAATAACTGGCAGGAAGCAAAGCATTCACTTCATTATCTTCATTGAAACCCTAAATCTTTGGCCGTGCAGTCTGCTGCCCTCCATGTCGTGTAAGGAAGTGTTCTGTGGTTGTGTGGATGAGCTGGTCCCGTGTGTGCCTTTTGAAGGAGAGATCCCTCACATGGAAAAAGGGGTCCCAAGGTAACCCCAGCATCACAGCAGGCTTTTAGTCTGTGACTTGACTATAAAAATATATATATATTAAAAAGGAAAAAAAAAAAAAAACCCTTCTCTATGCAGAGGCTTGGCAGACAGCTTTTTCCTTAGAGATAAATTTGTTTTACAAAATGAGAAAAATCTGTTGGTATATATCTAAAACTTACAGTTATGTATTAAATCATTGGTTCTGGATGGACTTTATAGTTATGCGATTCTAAAAATATTGATGTAGGGGGAAGAAAATTGACAAGGCAGTAGTTTTTTGTGTTCTTTCTCTTTTTTTTTTTTTTTTTTTTCCCCTAATGCTATTAGCCACCAAATCTATGGAGTCCTTAAAGGAACCAGACACAAATCACTAAGAATATTTGTTCAAAACCAATGTCATTTGGTCTTTTGAGTTTATATGGCATTTTTTTCTTCTCTTTCTTAGCAATGTATGCAGTGGCCATGGAAGTAAGCAGAATTTGTTTTAAGCTTTTCCTTTTTCTGTGCATTGTTCTCTTTATTCGTTGCAAATGACAGATGGATGAAACTAAATTTTGGTTGTAGGATGGTTTTGATTATTTGCCAACAGTCTTAATTTAATACAATATGCAGAAAAAAAGATTATTGAAAAATATTCTAATAACTGAGTAAGTTTATATAGTTTTCATGACGTTGTACCTGAGAGTAAATGTGGACTTAAGGGATTAATGAAAAATACAAACTTCTTATGTCTCTGTGTGCATTCAGATGAAGCCTTGGTTCAAGAAATCTAATCCGGCTAGGAAGTAGTCAGAAAAGAGTCCCTAGGCACTGTACTTCCATGGTGCTCGTAGATGCTGTATTTCAACAGCAGGGTAAAAGTGTCCTGTGTTCAGTCTGCTTTTTTCCTGGCATTAGGTATGTCTGTCAGAAGTTAGAGCACATCTGGCTTTTTTACCAATAGGTTCGTAGCTCATGTATCAAGCTCCTTCCAACAGAAGGAGATACAGTGAAACCCACCCAGAAAATGTCTAGTTACTTAACCTATTTATTGTCATTTACAGCGAATGCTGAAGTTCTTCCAGTTCTCCTTTGGCTGCACAGCTAGAGGAAGAAAGCTCCTGTATGAACTTAAGTTTGTGTCATGGATATCTTTTTGCCTTCGTTGTTTTAATTTTTTTTCCTCTTAATTTGTTAATGATACTCCTGTTGTCACCTGCAGTCCTAGAGTCCTTTAGTCACAGAATATGTAGACATTGGATAATTTTTATAATATTCCGGGTATCTTGTAGTTCCTGACTCCAACAAATTCGTCAGCATGGTATATGGACAGATATATTTTTGCCAGCTTCTTTTAGTTATGAGTGTGTCAGTAACTTCTTGAATATTTTGGGTTCTGTCTCTCTTCCCTCACCCCCCTTTCTGATACTTCCGTTGACTTTGTGGCATACTCTGACCTGTATATGGTGCGCACCTCAAAAACTAAAGGTTGCTTTACTTACGAATCTAAGATAGTGGAAGTGCCTGATTTTATTTTATTTATTTTTTGTTCACCGACTCTGGAAAACTGAGAACAATTGAGACCCTAAAATACTGAGATTGATAAGTGTTGCAGGTTACTTGATGAAATTTATTATAATAAAACTGATGATTTTTTTTCCCCTTTTTGTCACTTAGGGAAGACCACTGCACAGGGAAGATCCTGACTTCTTTTTTTTCCACAGTAGCGAAGTTCTATCTTCCCATGAAAGCAAAGTCAGTTGTGTTGTCGGGAGAATATCTATAACTTGCAGCAAATTTAGAACTAGTTGCAGAAAATCTAAGGCACTTAGCAGTGAGAAGAATATGTAATTGATGCGCTATTGAAAAGCCAGTTAAAAAATAGAATTCAAAGCTGTTTTTATGTAATTTCCTTGTTTACTTAGGCCTTACTACTTTCTTTCACCAGACTCTTTCATTTCAGAAGTTAGACAGAAAAAGAGATGACTAAGCTTGGTTTCTAAGCTGAAAACTGGAAGTGAGACTAGCTGTATAATTAAGAGAAAAATGGACAATTATTTTGTTTGAATTTCAACAAATTCAACTTAAGATCAGATTTTTTTTTCTGTAACAATGTGTAGTCTATCTTTTTGTTCCTAAAGGCTTGTTTTATTCAATTTGGCTTAACTTTGTGACCTATGGGGGTGGAATTCTTTATCTTGGCTTGATGTAAGCAAGCTTTCAGAGTATGTGTGGGTTATAGTCTGACTTTGTGCACAGAAAAACATAATCCTTTATGCTGGTTTCTGGTTCAAGCCTAGCTGTTCAATGAAAAAAGTGTGTATTTTTTTTGTATAACAACCAGGTTGGTAACTTCTGAGGAAAAAGCTCTGATTTTGCTTTTGTCCATTTCTGACAATGAAGTGTCTATTTCATTAAGACAAACAAAAAGAAACACTAAGTGGCTAACACCTTTTTACGACTTTCAGAAATGAACAGATCTAATTACCGTGAGGAAAATATCAAGTGTTATGAATTCTTTCTGATTCAGTGGATAGAAAAGTAAAAAGATAATTTGCTACTTACCTTCAGAAATATTCTACAGTTACTTGAAATCCCATTAAGTTGGTCTGTCTTGTTAAAATTCAAATATTAATTTGTTATTAACTCTCCTTTTAAAGATGTTTTTGATGCAAGGAATAATTTTGCTTCATAGCTGAAACCTTAAGAGAAGAACGTGTTATTACACTCTTTTATAACTGTAGTCTTTCAATGAAGAGAAAGGAAAAAGTTTTGATACTAATCAACCTAAAGGCAAATTCACATTGTGTGTTTCATTGTTTCCAATATCAATTTCAAGAGCTTAGGGAATGAGACACAAAGCTGATGCGAGATCAACAAAAAGTTGCAATAACAACTGCTTTAGCAAAGCTTAACTGAATCTGTGTACCTTGGGTTCAGTTCCTGTAAAATACGGTCTGCATTGTAACAATTCTTTTCATAATTAAAATAACATTTAAAGTAAAAGTTCAAATTCACTTTTCCATGTGAATGTAGAAGAAAATACAATTGGGCTTTCTTATGATTTGGTGATTAAGTAGACAAACGGTGTACTTCATGGGTACCATAATAGTTAACACCTGTTTCAACTGTTTCATATTTGTATTGGATGGGACCTTGGCAATCCAATATATCTTGAAAAGTGAAAACCTGATACAAAATATTTCATGGTATGGAAGAAATTATAATAAACAGAGTATGGCTTAAAATATAAAATGCTTATTATGCACATTTACTTTACTCTTTTCTTGTATTTCTGAAACCAATGTTACCATTTTGTGTAAAAATAATCCTTTTGTGAAGGTCAGTTAAGTGATTATTTAATACCAGAAAATAAATACTGTTCTAAGAAAACAGTATTTCCTGAGTAACAGAGGTTGGCAAAGATGAATACATTTCTCAGTCAGAAGTCAGTGCATGGTGTTAATTACCATTTCATTTGATGTGGCTTTGGTCAAATATGTTTTCAGGGCAGGGACCACTGACAGAAGGGCGCGGTGGTCTTCTCAGGCTGGTGACTAGACATGGATTTCCAGAGCTCATCTGTCAAAGTGCTGATGCTTTCCTGTTTCTCAGCAGAGTTGCAGCTAATCATTTGTCATTGTACACAGTTGAGTTCAAGGAGTACTTTCACTGACTTGATAGTGATTTTGCTATAAAATGTGATGTTAGAAGGTTAAAGAACTGCTATTTTCCTACTTGGATGGTACTTGTGGTGCCTGGTCCCACTGATGGAGGAGTCCATGGTTCTGGAGAAGATGTAGGAAAGGTAATTTGGTCTGCTGCTTCTGCCTGAGGCTGTGGTTGCCCGAACACCTTCAGCTGGTGTGTACCAGAGCTGCCAGTGAAGTGAGCCTTGAACTCTTCCCAGCACCTTCCACCTAAGTGAGACTGGGGAACTGTTCCAGTAAATGCTGCTTTTTTTTTCCCAGTATGAAGCTAGATCTGGTCCCTGCCGTGGCTGTGCTGTCAAACAAAGGAGAGCAGCACAAGGTGGAAGTGAGCAGCCAAGGCTTTCCCTTTGATGGCTGCAAGCATTCTTATAAACTAAGTCTGTCTTCCACACGTAACTTCTTGGGCTTGTCACTTAAAAACAGCAACGCAGGATAGTGGGGGCTTCAGTGGCCTGCATCTCTGGGAAGAGACCTCTTGAAGTTTTTTGTCTTGTTTTCTTTTTAATCGTTATTTGAAGTGGAATTTAGCAAGAAATTTAATAACTGAACTGCCCTTGTTGACGTAGGATTTCCCAGATCAGGATTAATGATGTTACCCGAAGAGCTAGGCATGAGTGTTTTGTCTTAATGTTGTTTGTTACTGATATGGTGTTCTGAAAACACTGATTTTGTTTACAAAGTCAGAAAATGCAAAACGTTTGTCTATTAAAATCTGAAAGCTCATTTCAAATTTAGTGGTCAGATGGGTTACGTTGTGCTTTCCGTGTGGCACTGCCAGCCCCTCTGCCTCCCCTCTTTGAAACTAAATACTGCTTTTTGCAGAGAAGTTGGCTTCATATTAACATTTGAATTAATATTAGTGAGATTACTAAAATAATCTGCCAGGGTATGAACGTCAGATACAAATTCTGAGAGCTTCCCAATATGATATTTCAAAGATGAAATTTGTTTTGGAAGTCAGGGTTAATACTTTCAGGATTTCTTTAGAAAGAAGTTGAGCTTAGGAAGTGGTGACCTAGCAGGCTTTTTTTCCTAAACACACGTTAACGTTTGCTTTTTATCTCAGTTAGTCTGGCTGAGGTCAACCTCAGTGACTTTCTAAATTGCAGCTCATTGTAGTGAGCACCATACATTTTTGAACGTTGTAGAAGTGTTTCCATTTTTAATGACTTGTGCATAAATTTCATAACTTTCTGGAATGTTTTCAGGCTGATGTCCCTATAGAAGATGTTGGGTTTGTGGTGCTTGAACAAAATCTGTTTAGCCTTTTAATTATGAAAGAAATTGATAACTTATTCCTTGTGTCTGGCAACTGTTGATGCTTTCAGAAGCAGCAGATCTGTCTTTGCCTCCTTTGGAGAGGAAGAAAGGCTTCAGGATAGATGCATGTTAATAGTAAATACTTCGCATACATGTTAGAAACTTTCTTATATATGTATATATGTGTGTGTATATGTATACGTGTATGTGTGTGTATATATATATGTATACATACACTTTGGAGGTAAACATAGATTATAATGTATGCAATTATAGGTAGGATCCCTAAATTTATAAACTACTGATGAAATTTCTGATTTTTTTTTTAAGTGTAATTCCTCCTCCTCATAGAAATGAAGGAGCAAATTTTAAGAAGCTGAGTAACATAACAGGAAAGCAATTTCATTGGTACAAAGAGGATGAGGGAGGGCGAAAGGAGGAAATAACTGGGAAATAGCTAACCTAACAGGAAACAGAATATACTACTTCACACAGGTTATCTTTGACTTCTACTTAGTTTCTTTTTTTTTTTTTCTAGTGAAAGATACCATCTTAAGTCTAACTCAGTACTTAAGCCTACTATTCTGAGTGTTGTTTTTTTTATTCAGTACATAATAGAGATGGTAATGACTAGGCCACCTTAATATTCAACATCTTATACAAAAAAAAAAGCACAGACATAACTCTTAAGGGATTAAATACATAATGGACACAAAATACTCAGATATTGCAATGCCTTTTTAATCATGGGAAGAACTGTTTTAAAGTACAGCAATGTTAAACTTCTGTGTCTTTTTCAAAGAACGCAGTACAGCCTTCCCTGCCTCTTGGTAGCATCATGAGACCTGAAAAACATCTCATGTGCTGAAAAGTTGCAATGCCAAACCCTATCTTTTTAGTACAGTATAACAACTGAAAGCACTGAATATTAACTAAAGCTGTTTCTAAATGCCATTTGCTCTAACTTCATTATTTGCTATACAACTGTGTTTTTGTTTCTCCGTGAGCCCAGTTTAGAATGGTTTCATTCCCTCCCCTTCCTTACTTTGTCCACGCATGCTGGAGTCATGTGTTGTGTCATACAGCTGCTGGTGGGGCCACGCTGTAAATCAGGTCACCAGAATGATTCAGATTAAAAATAAACCTACAATAAAAAGCTTGGAATTTGCTTTGTCAGCATTCTGCTTAAATGCCCTGCAGAGCATCACTGCTATTATCTAAGCCATCTTAGTCATTGTTTGTGTTCAGTTTAGAAATCATATATTTGCAGCTGGAACAAAATTTGTCTATTCTCAAAGCTACAGCTTCAACCTCCCATCTGTCATCTTCTCCAGTTTATTTTCTGTACCCTCTGATTAAAAGCATGGTGGGCCCATGTTTCCTTTGTAACATTGTGGTGGTACTCACTTCCCTAAAGTGTTCCATGGCTCTTCCTGAGTTAATGGAAAACTTGTAAAAACATGCATCTATGAAGTTTTTGTGATTTTTTTTTGCTAGTACCTGTGGCTCATAAATCTGAAAAACTTTAATTTCCAGTCTTCTCTGTTTCCAGTAACCCTGTTCTGGTGACACTTGCACCAGTTTACTCTTCCCTCACAAGCATTTATGGGTTGTGAGGGCGAGGAGGGCACTGTTTTCTCCTCAGTTTGTGGAGTTGTGGACTCTGGAATTGCTGTGCAGCAAGGTGGCTGCTTGCTAGGCTTCACCCGGTGCCTCTGTTTTGACTGTATTTGAGTTACAATTCAGAAGTTCATGTTATTTATCAGATGAAACTTTGTAGTCTGCAGTTTCTGCATGGTATTTAAGTGGTGGTGGTGGTGGTGGTGTTTTCTGACAAGCCTGTTAGGAATGTAGTGGCATTGCTTCCTTTTGGGTAGAACCAGTAGTCTCATGCTACTAGCTTGCATCTGCTCAGCTGCATTTGTTCTTTGATTGCATTAGTTGAGTTAATGCTAATTTAGGAGTTTGGAATTGCTTGTATAATCCGAAGAGCGAGGAGAACTAAGTAGCTGGAACAGTTTTGAAGCTAGGGTTATGAGGCAAACCAGAGGTCTATTCTGTGCATGAGAAATGCAGAAAAATCACAATGACAGCGAGCTTCTCCAGCAATCCAGTACTATTCAGGAAACTCCCCTCCCCTTGGAGTTTCATTTGGAGGCATTCCTTTTTCTGGGAAAAGAAAATTATCTTCATAATTAGCTTGCTTCTAGAAGACCCACTGTGTTTTGAATTGGTTGCTATGTCTTGAGTTGCAACACAGATAAGCTATAACATATGCTATATGCAAACAGTTGTATCATTTTAAGTGCGATCATTTACATTATCTGAGTATACAGCTAGAGGTTTAAATACACATGGGAGAGAATCCAGTCCCTGATCCAAGTCTTGTTCTGGAAACCAGTAAGTTGTATGATCGCTTCTTATAAGCTTGCAAGCCCTGTTCTGAAATGATGTTACTGTTTTTTCTGCAGGCTTTTTGAAAAGTACTCCTAAGGCTGTATACTTCATTTACTACCTGTGTATATTTAGGGTAGCAATTTGCTCTTCCCAATGTCACTCTTGCCTTTTCTGTAAATATAAACGTCCCAGTGTGGCCCGTAGAGCAGAGGGAGCGTTTCGGTGTGCTGGCACACGTGCCTCTGACCATGCCCCTTTTTCCCTGCTCATCCCCTCTGAAGCTGAAGTCCTGGGAGCCCCCAGACCTAGCCCCTCACATTGCACCATTCGAGGCCACAAGAAGCGTGTTGGGCGTGAGGAGGAGGGTGGCGTTCTCCATTTTGTCTTCTTTCCTACAGATGGTACTGGTGTGAAGAGGGTTTTTTTCCTCCTTCCTCTGAAGAGTTTCTCTTCATGGACTTAGTATTTTCACCTTTCAGTTTTTGATTTCCTAGGCTAAGAAGGTCCAGATGTTTTCACTGCATGACAAGTTCATATTTGCCCATTGCCAAGCTGTACCAGCAGCCACATTCAGAGCAACTTCTAGCTTCAAGTCATCTTGAATGTTGTTCTCGAGTGTTTAAAGCACCCGTATTTCTGTTTTGTACAATGGTGCCGTTCCTAATATTTAGGGCTGCTCTGTGTTTTTCAGCTGCATTGGATGTAGCAGCTCAGAAACACTGTCTGGTAGAAAGTACATGGTGCAAAAATTCTCTGGATAACAAGCAAATGTAACACTACTAATACCTGCTTAGATTTTTGTTGTGCTTTCTCAGACTAGAAAAAACAAAGAGCAGTGAGTATTGCATTGAGGTGCGATAGTTCTATTTCTTACATCAAAGGGAAACATTAACATGATTCAGGCTTAATATGATGCTTATTCTTATTTTGGTTCTAACTCTTGATCTAGCAAATACTGTGCCCTTCTAGCTGTCTTTTTATCTTACTAGTAGAATTACATGGCAAAGTATGCAATGTGAATAAATCATTAGATTTGAATGATCTTATTTACTTTGAAACTAACATATAGAGCAAAGTATAGTAGCTCTATTATGCAAATAAAAACATCTGCTTGGACTTGATGCTTAGCAAGTGATTTGCAAAAAGTTGTTCGAAATACTAGTCAGTTGTTGATAAATGTCTATTGCATAAGAGAAGGATTACCTAGAGTTATAATCCCACAGTAGCATGGACTCGCTGATGATTTCTATATGTAGACTTACAAATTTTCTCCAAGGTATTTTGTAACCAGATCTCATTTTTGTTTTACAGCTGCTGCTGAGGGCAAAGGGAAAAGTGGGGAAGACTTTTTTCAGAAGGTAAGAAAGATATTTTAATTCCATAGCAACAAGTGACGAGATGGAAAAATTATGTTTGTCGTTCATTCATGAGATGAACTAATTAAATTTAATGTGCAGTTTCCACTGTATTGATCAAATCCATTTTTAATGTTTTGATTTACTAACCATCAGCTGTGCACGGACTGTGATGAAAAATATGTTCTTTGGTATATTCTACTGTCATTCACATAACAGCTTAATTATTCATTAATTGAAAGCTTCAAACTATGCATTATGAAAGTATTTTGCCTAATAGCAGGGGGTTCATCTAAAAGATGTTGTGAGGTGGTCTTAAGGTTTTTGTTTGTGGATAAACACTACATCCTGTTATTGAAGAACTGACGTGAGACTTATTGTGCTACCATTAAAAGCATAAATATTTGGTTGAGAAATGCAAAGTCCTTTTAAGAAAGAAATGTACAGTCCACACAGTGATTCAATAAAGTCTGTGGTTAGACAGAGGCATGGAAGGACTGGAAAAAGAGTCCCGCAGCAACTAAACTACAAAGAGAAACATGAGCAAGAGTAATGACTTTGAAATTGCTTTTCACAAAGCAACATTTCTTTTTTTTATGAATAGGGTATAAAATATTATTTGAGTTAATGAAGATCTGCATACAGTATGCAAATAAAAATGAGCTGTTCTGTCTTTCTGTACTATAGAGAAGACAATGCAAGTCTTCATGCTGTATCCTGAAATGTCTTGAAACTCCTTTTTGACTGGTTGTCTGTTAAACAAATAGTTGTCCATATTTTTCCATGTTTTGTTCATACTTAAAGATGGTGCTTCTGAAAGGTATCTTTTTAGGTGTGAAAGAGCACTTTACCCTGTATGCGGTCATCAGATGCTTTGATCAAGGCTGGAGGGCAGGAGTATGTATACAGGCAAAATATCTGTTTTAAAAACTATTGTATGGGAGTCTTTATGTTCTTGACTGACAAATGAGTTACTCTTCTGAAAGTGTTGCTTGTGCTTAACTTTCCAATATTGGTGTGTACAGAGGAGAAATTGTCAATAATTCTTGCTTAGGATTTTATCAAAATGCTTGGGATTTTTTTAACTTGCTGCAACAAAGCTGAGCTGTAGTAGCAGATACTTAATACACATCATTCATTTTACAGCACAGCATTTCCTCACCCTTGTGTAAAAAATTGCTCATAATTCTTGAAGTTGTGAACGAGGCACTTCCTCTGTGTGGGGTTGAGTGACTTACGTATTTGATGTGTGTTGGATACTCGATTATTTATTGTAGATATAATATAGCTTACAATTACACAGCTATTAGTATAGCAAAAAATACTGTTTTGAATTTAATAGGAAAATGAAATGTGCTATGTGAATAAGAGTACTCTACTTATCAATATCAATAATACGTTGTCTATTTTGGCATTAATGTATTATCATATGCCCGTGTAATTATTATGTAGGCACAATGTGGATATGGCAACAAGTTAAAGCTGCTTCACTTTGACTAGCATTCTTCTTAGTGACTCATCAGCTCTGTAGTTTAATTTAGATTAGTGAATCTTTTGTGTACATACACATGATACTACAGCTAATAAAAACAGATGGAAACTATCTTCTTTACAAGTTTTCTCTTTTGTTCAAAAAAAATTCTTTGGATGATTGCTCATAGCTTACTCACCGTCTCTGTCTGTGCAATTTCCTTTAATCAGGGTTATGCTTTTTCCTTTCTCTTATGTGAAATGAATAAGGCAGAGTTTCTGGAGGTAAAATGAAGACCTTTTCATGTGGTTCAGGCTGTGTAGGGAGGAAGAAACTGACTTGGAGCTTTGGAAACATATTGCAAACGAAGGTAGCAAGAAACTTAATATGAATTCAAAGGTGTAGTAAATGCCTTTTTTTAAAGTAGTTTTAAAAATGATCCTTTCTTCAGGGATGTATTGTCAGATCTGGAGTTGAGTGGTGAGGAGAGGTGCATCACTCTCAAGTGACATCAAGAACTGAGGGTGTAATTGGCATAAATACTGCTATGTATAACATCTGACAAACTGTACCCTCAGTGTGTTGAACTTACTGTGGGTTGGAAGGAGTGGGCTGGATGAGAGGAGTCTTCACATGAATGCTGTAATGACAGAAGCAATGGGGCGCAGACTCAAAGTGATTCCGTATGTCAAGACACAGACGAAGAGGGAGGAGAGAGGAGGCCAGTACTGGAGGGAGCGAGACAACGCTGATTGCTTGGAGACAGCGCGACTGGGTGGCTGGACAACAGGAGACAGTGCTCGGCTCGTGTTAGCCAGACTTCAGGAGGAACAGAATTTACTCATAATCCCTGAGCTGGGCTTAAAGTCAGGACTCAGCTGGGGTCATTAAGCTATGTATAGCATGCTTTTTAACAAATCTATCATGTTTTTAAAGGGTTAGGTTAACACAAATTTTGTCATGTTAAGTCTTTTAGTTAGCAGAGGGTGGGTGGAGGGTGGGGACCTAACATAGTCTAATGTGGATATTTCAAAACCACTGGGAGCTGCTAACAAGGAATACATAAATAATGTGATGGTTTTCTCTCCATAGTGCTCTGATCTGCAGTTCAGTGGCAAGTAATCTTAAACATGGATTGGTTGGCTGTTGTATTACATACAATTTATGTAAAAGATCCTTGTAGACCTTGCTCTATATATTATTGTCTTAATTTATTCTATGCGAGCAATACATAATATAAAATTATTACTTGTTCTTGATCCAAAGCCCATTTGCAGTTGATGGTGGAATTTTTTCATTGAGTTCCATAACATCTGGTTCATGCCTCATAGGCAGGCAAGGCCCTTCCCCGACAAAGCCAGGACATTGTTTCACGTAATACTATAATTTATGTAGCACTATAGATACGCATGGCACTTTTTATATAAAATGTAGGAAGGTGGTGGGTCTCTGCCTTGAAGAGTTTGTAATCCAAAACAGATGAGTGTTGGCCATATGCACAGAGGGGAATTTAATGCATCATTTCTGCTTGCTTTTGGTTCTTGCCTCCTCAAGTCTTGCTTTTTTTTTTTTTTTTTTTTTTTTAATATTTGGAAATCTTAATGCTAAATGATAACTGTTCACTCTAAAATTTCTCAAGGCAACAATGTACGTGGAGCCTTAATCATGGGACTATCAACAGTATGGTGGGAGATGAGTGAATGTTAGGGTTTAGTAGAAGCTGGGTGGAGTTCTTAGGCTAATGTAGGATTGCATGTGCAGAAGGAGGAGCTCTGGAACTGCCACCATGGGGTTCTGCCCAAGTGCTTGACTCTAGGTCAGATGTAAGCTCCTCATTTCAGCGTGGTTTGGTGTGCATATGTGTTTGTCATGGGCTTTTGGAGTATTTCTGAAGGGGCTCTTAAATTCTTCCTTCCCTGGCTTTCAATTGTTTGCAGAATTTGATTTTGTGGAAAGCGCAACATGCTACCAGACAACTGGAACTTGTGGCTTTTATTGTTTCTGAATGTTTGAGATGTAGATTTTTTTTAATCAGAGGAATGGTGTTTGTAGGAATTCATATTCATTTACACAGCTGCAGATAGTTGTTTTTTTTTTTTTTTAAGATAACACTGGATTTAGACGAAATGTGCTATAAATGCTCGTGTTTCTCTCCTGACTACAGTGTCTGTTACTGAAAGGAATGTAATCATGCTTGGAAGCGTTGGAATTGTAAAGATGCAAATGGACAAATGTTACATATGTGTACCAAAATCTCATCTGGTAATAAGTTAGGCATGTAAAGGAAGACTAGGCTTCTCTTTTCTCATTTTCTTTATTTCATTAAATGAGTGACCACATACTGTGGTCATTGTGGAAGCAATATTTGGTGAAACCATCCTTTAAAGCTAGCTACTTTTCCAGTATAGAGATTGGAAAAACAATAGCAGTAAGAGATTTTTTTTTTTTAAAAAAGGCAATTATTTGAATATGTGAAAAATAGGTATATCTAATTGCATCTTTCATCATTTTTTTGTTAAATTCCTTTTCCGTATACATTAATTATTAATGAGTGTACATAACCTTTTGTTTAGGAGGCTCTGGTAGCAAAGGCAATAAGGAAGCAGCCTCAACCCCCATTTGTTTATCTAACAGTAGTAGAGCTTGTTTTGCAACATCCTGTATTTTCATTTGTATGTAACTTTTTTTTAAAAAAACATCTTTTGAGATGATATTAGGCAAACCTTGTAACTTTTGCAAAATGCTTATATGCAAATATATTGACAAAGTTTTTATACATACATGAATGCTTTTGTAAGTATATACTGATACAAATAGAAAAATACCATTTTTAGTTGCATGTCTGCTGTAGGTCAGGCTGGAAGCTGGTCAGTCTTCCTTCTTAATCCTTGAACATGAAATGTGTAGGTAAAGCTGTAAACGTGGATGGCTTAGGGCACTTTCAGGCATAACAAATACTAATCATTGACCTGAGGCTGATTATGTTCAGCCGTAACTTTTGGAGGGCTTTCCATGTGTCTTCATCCATGACTTCTCTGAAACTGTGCATTTGTAATTATTGTTTCCCTGAGGCTATACTGTCATTTCTGATGGCAATAGCGCAGCTATTGGTTTCTTCCAGTGCTATGTATTTTTGCTAATGAGACATAGTGAATTCATGCTTATTTATACATTATCTGTATTTCAGGAGTAGTTGTGAACTCTGGAAACTGGCTCCAAACCTTCAATTTTTCTGGGTAGAAATCAATCCATATCTGCATTAGTTAGCATTAAAATATATGCTTGATGTGGAGCTTGGCTCATAGCATGTGACAAGGATATATTAAGGCCAAATGTTTCCAGAATTTGCTTCAAACACCTGGCTGTGCTAGTCTGTGGTGGGAATGCTGGCATGAGCTTTTAATTTATGTTTAGCTTCCTCTCATTTTGCTTCCTGGGAAGAGGAAGCGACTGCTCAGGGATGTTGGTATGGATGAGAGTTGAAAGAATGTCAGTAATAGTCAACATTTGCAAGAAATCTAGAGATTAAGAGTTTTGTCTCCATTTTGGTAAAACCACACCCAGTGAAAGAAGGAGACTATTTGGGTTGGATCAGTTTCTCTAAAAAGGTAAATTGAGAATGTTTACTTTAAGATTTTGCTTAGTTCAGGCAGAACAAAGTGGTGGAAGACTTCATTCTTGTGGAAAACTGCGTTCATCGCATCTTTAGTGTAGCAACCATTCTGTTAAGGCAATGGAGTAATTAAAAGGACTTAAATCATGAGCTTTAGCTTGTTCTTTGTTGCTTCTGATATAATGGGGACAATCTTGAGAGTTAGCCTGTAATATGAAAATGCTGTCTGATGGGCCTAATTCTTGAACATCCCACTGCATGTGAAAGCCTCAAAACAGTGACTGTCCCTGCTGAGCTCGTAGTGGATAATTCCCTTAGTTAGAAACAGTGGGCAATTTGATCCCTTAGTGGGGAGTAAGTGACTCTGCTTCACTGTGTGGAGCTCAGTCTGAGGTCCAAGTGAATCACTGTTTTAGTTGATGAAGTCCCATTTTATGCAACCTTACTGCTATGCTTCAGCTTTTGTGCAAGATCCCTTGCACTGTAAAGCAACAGAGAAGGAACAATTTGTTACTGCTGTCTCCATTGAGGTACTTAATCCTTTTCACTCTGAAAGTGAAGTCCTGTCTTAAAATACAGCAGAAGGATTTTTGGTCCTNGTGGGGCTTCATTGTTAGTAATTTTCTCAGATAAATTTCCCCTTTTTTCTCGTGTTAGTTGTTTAGAATTCGACGATGCAGTACACAGAGATGCGTTTATAGCTTCTTTTTTGCATGCTTACATAAGCCTTTTATACTTTTTACTATACTTTCAGCCATTTATTTAAAATAAAAGCATTACCTGTGGCCTTTGGTTAATATTTCCATTCAGGGTAAACAAAACATTCAAGTTAACTCAAGGAAAGGCTTAAATGCTTCTCCGTAGGTAAGGGCATTTGATCAATAGTTTTCTTCTCACTTAAATATGTTTGCTGTATTTGTAAATTAAGTATAAAGTTCTGTGAATGTTATTGTTGCGGGAAGTTCACTTAGTGCAGTTTTTAGATGCAGCAAACAATACTGCAATATTTGCTCGCTTAAAGTGGACCCTTGTTTTAAGAATATTCTTTCCCAGTTCATTTCAGGTAAAGTGAAGATTTAAAAAAAAAAAAAAAAAAAGATGGTGTGTGTGTGTGTGTGTGTGTGTTCTCTTGCACCTCTCCATTCCTAAGCTGACAATGTCCAAGTGCAAAAGGAAACAATATAAATTTCTACATCCATATCCATGCAGGCAACTTTCCCCAATTTTCTCTTCTCCGATAGAGACATTTCTATTTATAACCTGAAAATTTGAGTTCTAAGCCTCATTTTGTTTACAGAGCTGCCTTTACTGTCTTTACTTACAATATGATAATGAGCCTTTTGAAGTATTGTTAGCTGATAGCTGTTGATCAACACTGAATAAATTGCTACGTTGCCCGTGATGTTAATCTTGTTCTCTAACTTTAGCTTCCCTGTCTCATCATCTTGCACATGCTTATCTTCTTGATAATGACACTAGGAATAGCTATGAATATGTACTGAAGATGATGAGTTTGATTAGTGTTAATCTGGGCTCAGATATAGTCCTTTAAAACATCCTGCTTGCTTGTTTGTGGAAGTCAGTCTGTACACGCAGACCACAAAAATATTGGTCATGAGACATTAAAGGAAAACATGTTAATATTTTGCTTAGTTTGACATGAAGCTGTAGAAGTATGTGATTTGGAAATAGACATGTTTTTGGTTGCATTTTTATATCTGAATCTAGGTTAGTTGGAAAACTCTGAAACATTTTGACTTTTTTGGATAAAGTTATTTTGGAATTTAATGAAGTTAATTTTAAATATAAATCCATTTAACAAAAATGGACTAATTCATATGTGAAGATCAAATTCCTGCAGTACTGAAATAAATAACTTGTGGAACCATGAAAAAATACTTATTTTTTCCAAATATTGAACCTTATCCATATAGGGTATCCCAGATGATGGTCTGTAAAAACCATTTACAGGAGTTCTAACCATTTAGAGTTACAGGAGAAGGACTAGCAAAGTAGTTGCATACTGATACTTAGTAAAATATTTGGGGTTTCTGGCAGTTGTAAAAATAAAATAGGAAAATCAGATACCTCTACCCCACCCTACAAGACCTGCATACATTCATCTCTTTGCACCTGGGAAGGCTTTTTTTCATAATGCTCCTTGCTTTACAGAAACTTGCACAACTGGGGCTCAGTCCTTGTCCTCCCTCTGCATGATTTTGTTGCATATTTTTAAATAGTTTACACTTAATATAGATTGCCCTAGATTAATAGTTTACTTAAGTATGAATTAGTTTCCAGTGTTTTGTAGTTTTAATGTTCACTGTGCTGCCACCACACATAGCAGATGATTTTCTCTGCTACAGAAGAGCACAAACTGTGAACTCTAAGTTGTGTTTTAGCCTGAAAGTTGTGGGTGCCTCGGTGCCATCTATTACTGCTTGTGTTCAGAAACATCCCTTTGCTTTTACCTGCAGAGAAGTAGCACGAATGCTATAATGCTATGGAGTCAGACACATAGTACAGTTGTATTTTTTTAATGTGTAGTAGTTCTAATGTAAGCAGGGAATTTGGGTTTTGAATGTAGACAATCTTGCGGGGGGGGGGAGGAGGAGGAGGAATAGGATAGGAATCTATTGCTATACTCAAAATGTGGGACAGCCTTACAGAAGAGCTATATATTTGCACGAAGCTTTGGGCTAAATTTTGTCATCTCTTCTTTTTAACGTCTTCCACATCCCGTATTTCCTCACCAAACACAGTAGTCCTTGATGCTCTACCATTGATGTTTTCTGGCTCCGGCATCTCAAACACTTACCCTGGCTTGACCAGTTTTAGAGGCTGAATCGACCATTCCTGGGTAACTGGGCAACTTAACACAATTCCTTTTGTTTTGTTCTTCCTTCCCAGCCTTGTTTCCCCCACCCCTGCTTCCCTCACTCCCCTCCAAAAACAAACAAAAACAACAAGCCATTAAATATAATACTCCTTCTGGTTCCAGCTACGCCCAGTGCTCTGTTCTTGCTGCCAAAACTCTTGTTCAGACATTAGTCATCCTCTCAAATACTGCTGCTTCACCATTTCTGCATCAGAAAAAGAACAATATCAGCCCTTGTAGGATTGTGCTTGTCTGCTGTGGCTCTTGAGTTCAGGTCTTCTCCACTTTATAAAGAAAGGTGTGTGTGTGTGTGTGTGTGTGTGTGTGTGTGTGTAAATTTATATTTATATGAAAGCTATACTCCATGTTTATGGCTTACACTGGACTGAGCCAGTGTAAGATGGACAGTACTATGTCACTTATCTTTGTTAACCAATTTTACTAATTATTCAAGGTAATTCTAGGTGTAAAGGAGAATTAACAGGCATGAAATGATCATCTTTATCTTCTGATAAATGTGATCAGACTACTCCAGTATCTTTTGTAGTATTTTTAGTTAACTACTGAATTAATTTTTAGCTTGAAGTTTATTTTGTATAACACTTGGAAAAAGAAGTGCTTAAAAATTTGTATCAGGTGGTGGATGACAGTAAAGTTACATCATGTTTTGGTCTTCTTTTTGTAAGAAACCTGTCTTTTGCATGTTTTTTGATGCTTAAAAGGATCTGACTTGATAGAGCATTTGTTGTTAAAGCGCACTTCATTCAAAACCATTCTTACAAATCTTTTGCATTTATTTACTGTTAAGGTTACTCAATTGACATTATGATTTAACCTCATTGCTTAAGTATTTTCCATTTTATCCTTTAAAAAATGTATTCCTTGTGAATAATTAAGCAATTAAAAAGTACCCATTGAAGAGCAAAAAGATACGCTGTAGAGTTCAGGGATCAGTTGTTCTAAGAGGAGTCTGGATGGGTGTTAATGGCAGGAGTCTTCCCTTCTACCTGTGGAGGTTGGTTAAGTCAGGAAATGATCAACAAAACACTTGCCTTGCTTTCTGCACCTGTCAAGTGTTAATGAGAATTTGTCAGTGTTTTGGATCTGCATAAAGAGAATTTTTATGACAATAAAATTACCATGCCATCAATATTACTTGTTTATGGAAAAATGTATTTGTCAAGTTTTGAAAGGCCATCTCCATGTTACTACCTTTTTGCTGTTGATGCTCCTGGATTTCATTCTTTTCTGTGCTGTTTTGCACAGTAACTTTCATCTTTGTCTTCTGCAAAACTGATACGACAAATTGATTGCTGACTCCAAGAGCTTTATAGTTCTTATGTCAGCGGAGAAAGGATATTAATTGATGCTGTGTTAAAGTGGAGGTTAGGAGCCATTTTGAACTTGCAGATGTATTTTGCTCTGAAGTTCAAGAGGGTATTGTTGCCACTAATAATTCTCTAGAGGCATCCTTATACTTGCGGGTCTGAGGTATGCTAATGAAATGTACGTGAGTGAAGTCTATCCTGCATTTTCTGTCTATCTCCAATAGCTGCTTGAGTTAAACTCAGCCCTTGCTCACTTTTTTTGACTAGTGTTGCATCTGAGCCATCTATGTGTTATCTCTTACTTTAGCGTCTTATTCTTCTGATTTAGAGTACTCTTCCTGTTTTTCCCTCTGCTCTTTCCCTTGACTTGTTATGTTAGCATTACCTCAAAATTTCCAAAATTTTTGCTTCATACTGCTTGGAGAGATCATATCTTACTTGGTCATGCCTTTTTGTCTTTCTGCAAATGATTTTATACTAAGAACTGCTCTCTGAGAAGTAAACAAAGGATTGCAAATAACAATAAGAATGACTAAAGATATTCTGAATATGGTTCTTGCCCTGTCTTGACTGTACATGATGGTGTGTTTTTTATCTATACGAAAAGGCAGTTTCAAAGTCGAAACTGAGATCTAGAAGGACATCGTTATTTTTCCCTACAGTGTTCTTTTTGGCATTGTCATTTAAACTGCTGAAGGACCTGTCCCCACTCCCCCAGAAGACATTCAGGTTGCTTTCAGAAGGGTAAAGCAAGCTAGAGGAATCACTGCTCCATTCCCTCCCTTGCTTCTCATCCACCTCTGTTTTATGCTGCCTCAGAGACAATTTTTTGTTTTGACACACATAACCTGTAGTTATTCGGTTTAACTTTCTTTTGTAGAGTTTACCCAACCTGACTGCTCCAGCTGTTTGGCAGGAAGTGGCTTTGCCTCTAGCCTTGAGAATGCTGGAGGTAGTTCTTGATGGGGAAGGGATTTTTATTTCTTGGGGACAAATTAAAATGGAGGTTCGTTGCCTGTCTTATCTCCATTTACTGAAATCTTAGATCCATGCGTACATTGGAATGCTGGTGTTTTTACTTTTTAGCTTAAAATATTTTATGCAGGATGTTGAGCTTGGAGCATTTGTCACCAGGCCTTGTGACAGGATTTGCAATCTCCTTACCAGAAATGGAGCGTGGTGGTCTCTGAAATAGTCTGAGTAGCAAAGCTAAGTGCTTTCTGGTAACTTTCATTGTTTGAGAGTTGAAAACAAGGTACTGTCGCAGTATTTCATGTGTTTACACATGAGCGCTTAGTGCTGCTTTGGATGACCAAGCCACCCAGCGGGGCTGCTCTGGCAGCGTAGGCCTCCCATGGGTACTGCAGCCCATGGGCCTGCCATGGGAGGCTGCCACATCTGCAGTGGAGCAAGAGACTTCTCTTTGAGCACCTGACTTCTTCCAGGTCTTGTTGTTCAAAAGTAGTTTTGGTTGTGTTTTGGACCTGTTACCAGAGTGGCTTTCTCACTGATGCGTGAAGGTAAGCATGCAAAATTTCAGGGACGAAATAGGATTGTGCTGTAAGTTACCATGTGCTATGGGTTACCATTTGTGCTGCTCTGTGCTAAGGCCATGAAGGCTGAAGTACCGTCTAAACGCAGATGGGGTTTTGTTGGTGTTGGTGATCTAAGTCTAGGTGTGTTTGTTTTTAATGTGCAAAGACAAAAACTAGGAAAAGGCTTTTCAAGTCAAGAACCGATCTGTTCAAAACACAAACACTACCTGGACAAATGAATAAGAACTACCAGTGGGCATGCAATTTAATTGCTTGCTTTTTTTTTTTTTTTTTTAATAGCATGAACAATTCAGGGTATCTACAAAACCTACTATTGTGTATTAAAAAAAAAATGATGTTCTTAAATATAGATCGAGACAAACGTGTAATTGTTCTAAGAATGGAATGTAAATATGTTTTGAACATGTAATTTTTCATTAAGTACTCTGCATGTTAGAAAGGCATATATATTTTTTGTTGTACTTAGCAAGGTTAAACTGAGGAAGCTAATTTCTCACACTGAAAGAGAGGGATTTCTCGTTGATGAAATGAATGGCTTTTTAATTTTATTTTTTTGACAGCTACGCTTGCAGTTTTGAGAAGTTCCTTTTGTCATTTCAGTTTGAATGAACTGGTTGCTGAGCTAAAGTTGAGAAAACCAATTGCAGAAGCATCATGGCAGGTGCAAAAACTTGCAGGTTCTTTTCTTGCCCATTTTCCCTTTCACTGTGAATAAGAGCTAAGGCAGAAATGGCTGAGATGCATGAATCCCAAAGGCCAGGTAATCAGAAAAAGATAACTTCTTAACAACACAAATGATGAATAATACTGCTTTCATGTAATGTGCTACTTCTAAATGAAGCCTGTTCAATAGGTTGTTCTTTTTCATCTTATGTGTGTAAAATACTCTCTCTGAATTCTAAAATGCTTGGGGGTTTAGCAGCGTTCTGGTTCATCGTTTCTTTGCATTCAGAGCATTCCAGCTTCCATCCAAGATCAGCTAAACCAAAATTACAACTTAAGACAATAGGAACTTATATTTTAATGTAAAAACTTTTCAAAGTGCTTAAACTATAATTTTTTTCAAAAAGCCCAGAGTAAATGGAATGTAAGGAGGCCAAAACCTTTTCTTCCAGCTGCCTGAGCTGGATTTTTTTTTTCTTGAAGGCCCAGTTATCTGCAACTGAAGCCAGTTTTTCAGGGTTGGGGCACAGCCCCATTTGTTTTGTTTGTGTCTTACAGTATCTTGTGTCATCTTCTGTGTTTTCTCCACTGGGAGGAACTTGTATATTTTGGCTACATAAATACCACAGTTTCTTCTGGGAGGCGCGGAGAGAAGTGAAGATGGAGATAAATAATTACTTAGGAGTTCTCTTATTTTGAGGAGAAGAACATTGAGATTATTTATTATGTGATTAAATCTTGCTGCAAAATGTAACTGCTCCTTCTTTTCAGTCAGCGGATCCTTCAAGGTGGAGAGAGTATCGATTAGTACAAACCCTACCACTTTTTTAAGTGAAAAGAAGGGAAACCTAAGCAGAGGTGCTCTTCAGCAGTCTAGATGGTCACGAACTCAGATTTACTCATCCCTAGACTGAATTTCCTCTCAGTGTTTTGTAACTAAAGTATTGTACGGTTAAAATATATGTATATATCTATATCACTTGCAGAGTGAGTTCTGTGTTCTGTTTTGCTTATTTGAGAGCAGTGCTGTTGTTTTCAGGGTGTGTGGCATAGCACCGAGATTACACTAATAAGTGTTCTATTGAAGCATGCAGTTGAGGTTTTTATGGAGTGATTCCAAATTTGTTTTTTGGGGGGGAAAAAAAAAAACAAAACTGGATAATACTGTTTTTTGCACTTAGAACTGCGTGGGTTAGAACGGTAAAATAGAATTAAAAGTTGTTGCGATGGTGATCTATGCTATGCAGAATTTTACTGTGGCACAGTTTTCAAGATTGTTACCTTCAAGTTTAACAGCTATAGGAACAACTCAGCTTCTTGATTTCTAGAGCTTTGTGACCCCTCCTGCTGTTACAGTAAATAGTGGTTTTGTTTGTTTAAAAACAAAACAACAACAACAAAAAACAAGTAGGTGACTTGAGTTAAGAAGTATACAAAATACAACTTTTTGCAGTTATGGTCCTCTTCATAAAACTTCTTGAGCTATCTTATTATTGTAGTTTGTGAGCCTTGTTTTTGAAATACAGCTTAAATTCTTCTAACGGGTTCCTGTGAAAACCCTGATTTCTCAAAAATATAAACAAGTCACTTTCTGTGGCAAACCTTTTTAGCCAGTTGTGATTGTCAAACTGCTTGACAGGCAAAAGAAATAACTTTCATGGGTGAAAAAACAAGTGCTGCAGCAAAAACTTTTTCCTATATAACGTGGGGTTTTCAAATACATGGAAAAGATGATGATTATACTCAGCTTGGAATTTATCATGAAGTTTACTGTTCAGAGTTCAAAGCCAGTAATACTCTAAGCATGCATATACTTCAATAACAGAACTTAATTTAAATGCATCCAGACATTTTTCTGCATAACTGCCTAAGGCAGGAGATAAACTTGTCTTTATAGTGACCAAATTGTGAGCCTTCCTTTTGGTCTAATGTGGTAATTTTTAGCCTTGCATTCTCAAAAGAGCTTGAAGATGTTAGGTGGCCAAATCTCAGTGACTGGCAGTCAGACATCTTTTCCTTTGAAGATCTCATAGGCATCTTTCTTGTATGTCCCCAGAACGTATGCATCTCTGAAGTCATGGGCTTTCATTTTGTTTCTGTTTATCATGAGAAATAAGAATTTACTTTCTTGAAGACGCAAGTTTCCAAACATTATTGAGAGGGTGAAGTACTGATGGGACATAACACTTGTCTTGAATGATGTTCATCCGCTCCTCTTTTGTGGTCCCCTTTATGTTGGATCTCTTTTTAACTCAGTCCTGCATCATTATTTGTTTTAGCATCTCCCTTCTCCTTTTAGTTAATTCCTTGTTATTTTCAGTATATTCCTTTGACTGTTGCACAATTAAGAATAATCCTGGCCCAAAGCCCTCTATCAGACACAAGTGGATTCTTTGAAATAACTTTTCACATCTGGATTGGAAAGTTGTGAGAAGTATGTGTATGTTGCTGATAGAATTTCACCCTCCTGGAAATGTCTTATTTCAGCTGTAACTTATTATCCAATAGTTGCTGAAACTGAAAATATAGTATAATGAAGTCTGGCTGACGCTTTCAGTTTTTCCACATGGTGTGCTAATCGGGAAATTGTTTTGGTGTACTGGGGATTTGCATGGAGAAGATAAGAATTAGGAATTCTTAGAGAAGTCTGCCTTAGTTGTTACACTACTATTGAAAATTTATTGGTATTGTAGCTGATTTGTTAATGCATTCATTTTCTTCTTGGATATAACTTTGTTAATTATATTGGAACTTGATTTTTTACTTTATCGCTTACATTTGTTGCAGATGACTAGAAATGCTAACATGTACTGCTTTGTTTAGTTCGCTCACCCCCACCATTTTTCATGAGTTGACTTTTTTGGATAGCATCCATTTTTTGTGTATTATGATTCTCATTTGTATGAGCAATTAAGAGCATTATTTTTTAACCTCTTTTGTGGGAATTGGACAAATATCCTTTACATAGGAGGAACCAGACCCTGAGAGTTGCCATCTGAAAAGCTCTCTTCGTCCTTTCCTACCTCTTACTTAGGTCAGTCAGGTATTATTTCAGTTCTTCCAATTTATGTTTTTTCCTACTCTACAGCCTGTATTTACAGTGAACACTTGTGTATTTTTTTTACCATTATGTGTGTTCAATAATTTCCTTAATACTTATTACCCCCTTCTTGGCAAAAGTATTTTTATATAGACTACCTAAAATAATATGGCCCAGCAGATCAAGGGGAGTGGTTGTTCCCGTCTGTTCAGGTACTGAAGGCACCACTTGGGGTCCTTTGTCCAGTTATGTCCCCCTCAGCCAAAGAAAGACCCTGGCAAACAGGAGTGACTCCAGTGGGGAGTCACCAGGTTGATCTAGGGCCTGGAGCAGTGGATGTACAAGCAGAAGCTGAGAGAACAGGGTTTGTTCAGCATGGAGGACAGGAGGTGAAGGGGGAATCTAACTGCAGTCTTTATCTATCCCCTGGGAAAATGCTGTGTTAGATGCATCCTAGGATGGTATTTGTTTGTTTTAATAGATGAGTTTTCTTGGCATCCTATAACCAATTTGTCATGTACTAATAAGGACAGATCTTTCTCAAAACATTGTCTTTGTACTCATGATGATTGGCTACTCTGATCTCAAGTGTGATGAGAGCTATTTGATCATCATACTTCTTGAGATCACAGTATAGAAGAGAAGTTCTTTAGTCTCAGTAGATGTGCCCAACACTTTTTAGAACTGAATTTCAGTTTGTGTCTGAAGTCTTTGGTGTCGTTCAGTTCCTTCTCCCATACTAATACTAAATGTGTTAGTGATGCACTATAACTGTGTCATTTTTAAATTCTAGTAGAATATTCCTATGCCTAGTGGAGTCGCTCTCTAAAATGAAGAAAGCAACAGAAGTCTACATTGAGCCAAATGAGTAGATGGCTTTCAAAGTGCATGTTTGCACGCATACAGTTTTTCCCCTGTTGACAAGCTTGAGATTTACAGATAGGTTGCATTGTGTTGTATTAAATGCTGTCAAATTTCTTATCTGAGCTCCTAAACCAATAAGTAAAATTTTTGAGGTCTGGATAGGCTTACAATGAAAAACTGCTTTCAGGTAAAGGTGAGGCAAAAAAAAAACCCGCAACAAACAAACAAAAACCTTTAAAGGCAAACTAATGCATCTTAAGAAGACTCAAAACGACTTGATTTAAATTTGATAGTCTTTACTTGGAAATTGCTTTAAGGTAACTTAAGAATATTTTTCTTGAATTGTAAAGCTTGGAAATTCACTCTGAGATGGACCTGGAGCATGCTGTAGCCTGTAGTGGTCTTTTGAACTTCAAGGAAACTGTCGAGCAGCGTTCTTGGTTTGCTTTTTGGATTTCTTCTGGATTATCTGAGAGCAACTCCACCAGTCACCAAACAAATTCTTCTCAAGAAAACCAGTTATGAGTAATAATAATTGATGGATTAAAAAATAGTGAACAATCTTATCTTTTCCAAAAATGAACTCTTGACTTGGAGGAGAACAATAAAAACTTAATTTTGCTTAAATGCTTTGTTTTTAACAGATTATGGAAGAAACCAATACACAGATTGCTTGGCCATCAAAGTTGAAGATTGGAGCAAAATCGAAAAAAGGTATTTTGTTTCATTCTTTTTATTTTTATTGGGTGGGATTAGCTCTTAAAGCAGTAAAGCCATGGAACAAGCAATTCTGTCTTTAGACCTTATCACCTTATCAATAGTGGCATCTGAAATACTTTTCAGTCTTCTGTTTTTGTGAGAATTTCTTGTTGAAGTTATCTTAGCTTTGTATAGAAATCTGATGTACAAATCCATTTTAAGTAACTTGCACTTCTACAGGTACTTTATCAACACTGATGTACATATTGTGTTTAGCATGCATGCTTTCTTCTGTATAATTCTACATCCAATCTGAATGGCTTCTTTATTTTACAGTAGGCAAAGCTAGTTATTTTTCCTGGTAATATTATATATTAGTGGCTGTTCTGTGCTTGTTTTTTCGTAGCTTTTATAGTACAAAGATGTGTGTTGGTTAAGCCCAGTTAGAACAATATATACTGTTTGTGTTCCTGACAGGGACAGTCTGTATGCTTCTTTGTTTTCTTAAAGAAACTGCAGTAGAGCTGTTCCTTACTAATTGCTGGTATTATCTGTTTGAAATTATGCCTCTTGGAAGTACAGCCTATTAATAGGTATCAATTATATCATCTGGAATACCTCTTTCTGAAATAAGCCTTCTAGTTTTGTTAAGTGTTGTGACTGAATGAAAGTAATACTTAATTCCTCTGCTGCAGGAAAAAATGAAACTGGGAGTGTTTTTCAACATTGCACATATTTTTGTTCAGGCTGATACATATTAAAACCCAAGAAAGTGGAGGTTAAATAAAACACACAGAGAAATTATTTGGAATGTATTGGTGGAGATGTGGGCTAACCTTTGTAAGTGAAGAAGGTCTTATGAGAAGAAAAATAATCTCTTTAGAAAGGTGCAGGATTAATAACATGGTATAAAATGAGATTTGGTCCCTGAGGTACTTTCCCACATGCTATTGAAGTACAAATTTTCCACCTGTATAGGGAAAAAAATATCCCTTGGGAGGGGAAAATGGGGGAAGAATTCAGACTGGAAAAAATGCAAGTATCGTGTGTGTATATATGTGTGTATATATATATATATATTCATATATGGGACTAATGTTTATAGTAAGATGAGAGTAGCAGGGTCTTTGTACAAACCTGTGATCTACTGCCTAATGTGCTATGAATCAAAACAGCTAAAGCTCCTCAGGAAACTGAGGCAGGAGAGGGTTTTCTTGGGGTTTATCGCTTTTTTTTTTTTTTTTTTTTTTTTTTTTTTTTTTTTTTGGGGGGAAAAAGAGGAAAAAAAAAACAGTTGTTTTTTTTTTTTTTTTTTTTTTTTTTTTTTTTTTTTTGAGGGGAGAAAAGAAGAAATAAAGCAATACTTGCATTTGTTTTCTTTCAAAGTTGAATGAGCCTAGTTCTGAAGCTGAAAAGTGGCCACGAAGAGGGCTAAGAGAGGTGGCTGGCTGGAATGCTGGATTAGTGTTTAGAGATGCAGATTATGTAAATTAATTTAAACTTTTTTTTAGTGATCTCAAAGAGAAAATAATGTTAGATTGCAGGTGATGCTCTCTAAATATATGGAATGAATTTGAATACCGGGGAAATAAAATAGCTAAAAGCTATGAGCTGATAACAAAATTAAAAATTGAGAGAGAGGGGAAAAGAAATGCATAATACAGCTGGGCATACTGAGTGCATCTGTAATGGGAATTATTATCTTGCAAGTCTTCATGCCAAAAGAAACTTGAGATAGTGATGGGATGCAAATGAGGCATTTTAGCAATATGCTGAACCATTTAAAAAAATGTTTCAAATACCTGTGGACTGCAGGGTGGCTCTCGAGTTAAGACTTTTACTCTCTGGCTGGCTTTGCTCTGGGATGTTGTGTATATACACCTAAAATAGTAAATTACAATATGTGTACAAAGAATCCCTTAACCTAGAGATTCCTATTTCTTGTGAAATAAAGTGCAGTTTATATATTCTGTTTACGTTTGGTATCAATTGTTTGCAATTCTGTAACTTTCCATTTGCAGCCACAGCAGCTGTTTATATGGGGAAAATACTCTTAAGTGTTTAACATACTTTAGCTTTGCTTAATGACACTTTGTGATGGAGAGGGGAGTCTGAAAGAACTGGCCAGCTCGCAGCGGACTTGAACTCTGAGCACATGCTGTCTTTCCCCATCTCCTTGGCTGGGAATTGAGTGTCTGATTAGCAGTCATTCAGTGAGGGCGAAGCGGTTACTGATGCACAATATTGTAACCCAGCCGTATGCTGTACTCTATCATAATCAAATTAAACCATTTTTTTCATACAATTGTCCAGTAGTTTGCCTGCAGTTTCAGAAGCATCATACTCTGTGGGTGTATGTTGTGACCTTCGGTCATTCACAGCTTTCCTCCCAGAATATAAGGAAAAATCGTTAGGAAAACTTCTCTATTTGTGCTGTTTCTGTCATGTTGTTGAGTCTACTGTGAAGTATTTAGGGCTTAATGTAGTGCTCTTCTCACTGTTGTCAGTTTCTAATTTGTTGTTGATGTTATTTCAGGAAGGACAGCGTACATATTTTCTCTGTAATTACAGCACATAAGTTGAAATTTGTAGACCAGCTGCACATAATAAGGTTCAGTAAGGATCTGAAGACTATGTTCTGTACAAGCCCGTGAATCTTTTTCTGATCCTGTGATAGCAAAATTTGCTGTGATGATGCTGAAGTATTCGGACTAGTGACTTCTAAGTTGCTAAACTTTGTTTTGTGTTATGCTTACTACAACTTGTAAATTAATGATTGTGAAATACTATATAGAGAGTATTGTAATGAGCATTAACTCAAACTTGATAAATGTTTTCTAAAATTTTTGAATTGTAAAATACCAATGTCTGGACTTAGCATATGCAGAATTTAAACAATTTTGCAAATTAAAAATTGATTTAATGTGAAATTGCTAAAATAGCTCTTTGCAAAGGCTAGAATTCACAAATCAATTATCAACTCTCAATAGTTTCATAAAGACCAAAACAGGAATTTCCTGGCTTTAATGAATACCAGATGTTGCAGTCTTGCTCGGGTGATGAGGGTAAAGTATTTTGAAATGCGTGTTTAGGAAACACACAAACAGGCACGAGTCTTCCAGTAATATCTTTAAGAAAGCCGTTTATTCTGGTTTGCGAAGAGATCCCATACCATTAAGGCTTTCTCTGCCAATGATGGAAACAACCAGAATTTATGTTCTGAGCTGTGTGCCTCTGCTTTTTCACGGGGGATGCAAGAGGTGGAGTTCAGGGCATACCAGCAACTGATCTGGAGGTTTTGGATCTTCCAAAGTTTGGTGAATTACAGATCAAACTGAGAGACAGGAATTTTTCTATTTCCCATCTTGCTGTCAACATATTTTTTCACTCTGTCATGGTTAATGTTGCCTAGGAATGCTGTTAGTTGCCTTTAAAAGATTTACTCAGTGGTATAAAAGTTCATAGCAGGGCATATTTAGCTATAGCTAAATGCTGTAGCTAAAATTTTTGCCCTCTCCCTTTCCAGATACTGTCCTGCCCCATTCTTGGTCCTACTTTCCTGTGCAGCCCTTCATGCTGTGCTGTCACTGCTGTTTATATTGTCACACAGGGGACCAGGCTGGCTTGAAACTAACTGTGGAGAATTATTACTATTGGATGGGTTTTTCTGTGCATTTGCTAGCTGTTTTAACCCAAACTGTATCCTCAGTCTGCTTCGCTGTACGGTTATGTGAACTTGTAATGTGTAATGGATGAAAGCAGTGGGAGCAGGTGAAGACCACATTATTCAGCAGCAGTGCGTGTTTGGCAGTTTGAGGTGCTCTTTAGGAACTTTAGGAAATGGGTATGGAAGAGTTTAGATTTCATGCATGTTCTTCACCTCTTTTTCATTCCTCTTTTTAATGCTTTTCCTCTCTATATAGGTGCGTGCCTTTATATTTCAACAGCCATAAAGAAGTTAGGGGGATGTGTGTGTGCTGGGAACGCAGACAGCCCTGCAGTAACATTTGGCTAACAACCAGCCTAAGAATCACTTCAGCTCCTGGAAACTTAGTGACACTAGGCAGGAATTAGTTCAGACAGTGGGAGCAGGGAAAATTTTGGGAGATTAAAAAAGGTGGTAAAGGGAAACACAAAGTAAACAACTTATAGAACAGGGATAATTCTGGGTCTCAAAACCTCCGTTGATAATAAAATTACTGTACATGGAGGATTGGCTTGTATATGAACAGTTCAGCATTTTACTTGCCAGTGTTCAGTGTCACACGTGCAGGCACATCATAATTTACACATGTTCCATGGAGAGATTACCTCATTTCTTAACACATAAATGCATCCCTGACTGTTACAGCTTTCAATATTGAGACTGAGCTGAATCCCAGAATCGCACAAAGGAGAGAGTGCTGTTCCCAAATGGAAATTTCCATGAAACACATGGCATAAAACTGGAGAACACCTCAGCATTGTTTATTCCAGTGCAGATGAAATGTTGTGAATGGTCGTGTTCAAACTCAGTATTTTAGGGTGAAGTGTCAATGAAAGTGGAAGAGTTTATAACCCCCATATAGTATCATTCTGTAGGAGTTTTGTGAATCTTAAACAGCACCATAACCTCTTCTAGTGTGTGCAGAAGTCATACTCCTGTGCGTGGAAAAAGAAATCAAGGATCGAGTCCTACCCAGGATCCCGTGAATGCAGTCAGGCAAGCAGCTGCTGCCGTTCTTTCTCAGGTAGTGAGTTCCCTGCTTGCAGATGGCGCTTTCTTACAAGCGTGGGTCTGGCCCCATCAGTGAGCTGATCTGCTTGGAAGTGAAAGGGGTGCAGGTAAGGCAGGAATGTTCTGCATGTGTTTTGGAAGTTGTGCGTTATCTCTGTTGCATCTCTTCTGTAGATGACTGCAATGCTCCCTCTTGATGCTCCTTTCGCACATGGCCTGCGATAGCTGTGTAGTGTTGCCTTCCCTCATACACTGTCCACACCTAATTCTGCCACTGCATGGGATCTCTGGGGTGACCCCAGGGATGTCCTGTGAAAACAGATTGACAAAAATTCAAGGAGGAGGGGACCCTCCTTGTCACTGAAAATAATGTTTGACAGTGCATTTGAATGCCTTGTTTAGGCTGCAGGTACGTAAGCTCACTGCTGATGCACAGGAGAAGAGCCACTTACTGGACTGGCTAATTGTCTGCTTCCTTTGCCAACTATATATACCCCATCATACTGTGCTGAATCTGGTAGCAGACAGAAGTGTCATGGCCACAGTCCTCAAATAAAAATGTTTACAACTGTGACTAATGAGGCAGCAGGTGAGAAACTGAGTACTGTGAAAAGTTTGTGGTGTAAAGAAGTGGTCTGGGACCCTCATTGCACTGATAATACTTGATAATACATGCCAAGTTTAAATAAACAAATAGATTCCTCTACTTCCAGCGATCACTGAGAATGCTGGAGTACTGAAAGGATTCCAGTGTATGCTACTAAGTTAAATGCCCATCTTTTTCTAAATACCAGGTGGCTTGGTATACTTCAGAGGCTGGCATGTTTGCAAAATGCAGTTATATAATCTCAAATTTTCCCCAAGAATTTGGCCAAGTCTGAGTTTAGTCAAACATAAAAGTAACTAAAAATTACCTAATAGTTTAGGCTGTTTACTTCTGTCTTATATAACTACTTATGTTGAAAACTGTAGACTGTGTTTGCAGTAGTTTGGCAGCTACAACACTGACCTTGCAGTTTAAATATATATTACTGTGCTATATGTGTGTGTGTGTGTGCACACATCTGTAGGCAGAGAGAGAGCACTATGCCTGTTAAGATTGCTTTATTCGTAAAGCCTTGAGTGTTTTCCTTTTCTCAGTCTTTATTTGTATATCTTATTTCTACTTACTATATTTACAACCATATGTGGCTCTTTCATTCTGTAGTTTCTTTAAACAATTTCATTATTCTGGGATGAAGAGAGGTTAGTTTCTTTTTCTTTTTCACAGTGTATATATAATATGTCTGCTTTACTTTTAACCAAAATTAAGACAAAATTCAATTGGGAACTAGCTGCATTGTGGAAAAACTGCTGGTGTTGCCAACATAGCATCTGTTAACTAGCCCCATTGAGCTCAAAGATACCTTCACCTTCTCATTTTGATTGCAAGCCTGGTGGTGTTTCTTGTTTCTTTGTTTATATGGCTACCCTCAGAAACAGAGTTGGGGTGGGTGTGGGGTGACAACACCAACAATAAACTCGCAACCTCCCCAAAACCCAATATGGGGTCATGAAAACAGACTGACTTGAAGAGTGAGAGCTGTATATATTAGAATATGCACCTGTGCTTTCCTTTCAATAGTTGTTACGTTCTGTACAATGTCATAAAAGTATTTCTAAAATTGTTCCTAGAAATGAATGGTGAGGAGGAATTGCTTGATTTTATTTGTTTTTTTATTCATCTAAGTATATAAAACTGGCATTTCACAAAATAACCAGAAAAATCTCTAACCTATTTTGGTACTATCTTAAACTTAAGAGTAGGTGATGTCAGGCTAGCCTTGTTGTTCATGAACCTCTTAGCTGTTTGTACAATGTGTAGTGAGTTAATGAATTCTTCATGGAGAATATGAATCTAGTCTGGAAAGTTAATAAAAATGTGCGTGTGTGTATGTAAACAGAGGGAAATAAGCATTTTTCTTCTGTGAATATGGACAGTGAGTTTGAGTGTTCAGACTTCTTTACATAGATTTAGACAGTTTATGGCCTCAATCTGAAAATATGTTTCAAGTAAGTTTTTCTTTATCATTTACACTCTACTTGGCAAATTGAGATTTAAATCTCAGGGTGGGAGAGGGGAAGGGGAATTTGCAGCTGCATGTGAACCTGAGCTACAACATCAGGGCATACTTTTCAGTAGAAATTATAGGTTATGTATTTCAGAGATGGTTCTTATAAAGGCTAAATTTCCTAATTACACTTGATACCATCTTAATTCTCTGACGATAAAAGTGAATCCTGCTACTTTTCTAGAGAATGTGTCCATGTAAACTGTGTTAATAGTCTTCAAGTGCTTAAGCACTTGAAAATTTGTCACAAAAGTCCTATAACTTCATTCCATTCTAAAATGACAATCTTTTCACTTGTAACCCTACATAACCTCTGAAACTGCATTAAAAAAATGACATGGTGAATAATGGTAAGCAAAGCTTAATGTGCTGGAATTGTTTGTATGCTTGCCAGTATGTAGCTGTGTAGCTGATTTGTCAGCCTTTAAACTTAAGAAAAATAATATTTACTACATCTTACTGTAAAAGTAGTTCATAGTTCGTGTTTCTGTAAATACGGTGATGCATTCTTTGAATTTTATTTCGCATGCGAGTCTTAAATGCTGAGCCATCCCCACCTGAGAAGGTGTGATATTGCATCACAGGACTGCCAAATACTTCAGACTTAATGCAGCAAAAAGAAGAGTAATTTTTCATAGTTTTGGTCAACTTTTGTTCCTGACCTACTTTCATCTCATTGTGTGCTGCTTCTAGTTATAATATTGTAGTTTCTACTGTTCTCTGAAAAAGGCTGAGCAAAACAAATAGACAGTGGAAGAGGGTAAACATGACATAACTAATTTTCCTACCTTAAATTCTATGCTATGAATAGCTACTTAATTAGTTTAAAATAAATTAGAGTAAAACAAAGCTCTTAGCAGACCCTTGGTGACCTGCAGTGGTGTTATTGAGCTTTTGAGGAGCTGTTCTATTGTCTTTAACTAGGGATGTAAAGTGATGCAGAACTTGCAGGAACAGAAAGCGGCTAAACCTCTGTGAGATGCTTAGATGCTTAAGTGCTTAAAGACAAAGGTAACTCTTGCATCAGTTCATGTTCAAGCTTTAATTTTCTGTTCTCAGCATTGATTTCGGTGTAGACGAATGGGAACGTTGGTCCAAATGGCAAAATGCCCTCCTGCTCGTTGTACAAGGTCTGTAAAGATCACATACCATATACCAACTTGACCCCTGCCAGCAGATGCATCAGTGCTGCCCGTGCGAGGATGGCTGCGGGCACCCTGCTTTGGGGCTGCGTGCGGGGATCCCCTCTGCAGGGCAAGGGGAATGGTGCCGCGTTGGTGAGAGCGGTGGAGCTGGCTGGACGAGGCTTGCTCGCCGGGCCGCGTGGTTCCACGAGGTGGGCACCTGTCCTCTCGGGAGAGTTCTCCAGCTGCTTGTGCGTGGGTCAACAGAGTGGTTACAAGAGAAGCTTTTTGAAGCTACTCCACGTGTTTTTTTCCCTACCTGTGAGTGGAAACAGGGTCCTAGTGCATCAATTCAAGGCAACTTCCTATGGTAGTAATAGGCATGATGTTTTTTGATTGCCATACCCCCAGGGCAACCCTATTCCTTATGTTGCAAAGAGTGATAAAGCTGTACTCGATTGCACCTTCTCCAAATACTCCGAAAGGGAAGAGTAGTGACCACGTCAGCTAGAAACGCAGTGAGGGAGACAGAGCTGTTTCCACAGCTGCGGCACAGCACGGCTGTGGGCTCATCTCTCTCGCTTTCTTGCGTGCCTGGCGCTGCCTCCCCGTCTCCACAGCTACCTGCCCGGCAGCTCGGGCCTGCGGCCTGCGCGCCCTGCGCCAAACCCCTGCTGGAGGGGAGCGCAGGCCCGCTGCTCTATTGACGCCTGTGCCCTTTTGTCAGCAGATGGTCTCTAAAGCTGTTTGGTTTGGGTTCCCAAGGTATGAAGCGTACGTCTGACTTCATACCAGTTCAGTAAAGGTTTTCTTAAAAATCTTGGCATTTAATGGCCTTTTCCTCGCTGGTCCCCATGACAACAGAACTATTGGCTTGGCTATTCTGTGCCAGCTCTGCTGTGGACTATGCATGCTGCAAAATTCCTGTGTAGCTCTTTTTGACCTCACTAAAAACAGTAAAAGATTCATTCTGATGTGGGGTTGTCCAGCTGATACTTTATATATAAGTAGATTTTTATGATTTTTTTTAATTTTTAAAATTCATAATTTTTCTAAATTGTGCTTACATCTGAGAAGCGCATGGTATGTTCACAATGGTATATTTCTGCATATGGCAGGCAGTTGTGTCAGGAAGTAAAGGATGCCCTGTAATGTTTCTTGAAAATGCTAACAATACTTCTTGAGGGAAGAAATGGTCACTTCTTGTACCTGCAATTATTTCACTCAGATGTGGTACATAATCTGGGAAATTATAAGTTTTTCCTGTTCATCAGAATGGCATAAAATTATTTTTGTGCTTGACTGTTCTACAGCAAAACTAATGCTATTTTGCATTTCTGTGTAGATAAAAATTAATTTGATCAATGGGACATCTGAGGTGAAATAAAGCAAGTAACTCAGGTGAAATAAAACCAAACAGTTTTATAATCTGAAAAGCAGAATACCTTTATTTTGGAGATTTTGTATAGGATAGAGAAGTACTTGCTCCGTTATTTTGTGGCTTTCTGTAATTTTGCTGGCTTGTAACTCAGATCATCTGAAGTGCTTAAAATTAGTTGCTGATTTGATCTTGCTCAAATAAGCATTACCAAAAGAAATACAATTACAAAAATACTTTAATAGTCTTCATCTTCAGTGACAATTGTCATAATACAGAATGATGGCCAGGTAATTCCTATTAATCACATACAAATACATGTATATACAAATAAGGCTTTAGAATGCATCTCTTGAAGATGCTGCAGTCATCAATTATTTGTAATGCTGTATGTGTATGCCATCTGCTTTTTAACTATTACCACTCATTAATAAATTTTTCCTTTTGTGGAGGGATTACTCACAGTCTTTAGGATTTTTCCCATAAGAGAAAATTAACTCGGAAGTTATGAAACATCAGTTGAAGCTCATAGTATGTTTTTGTTGTTTCGTTTTTCAGCACAAACTTTGTCTTGGGTTTGGTTGGAAAAACATTGAGAAGGGGAAGTGTTATGCTTCACTTTTAACTGTAACTTGCTCCTGCTTCCATGTGTTTAAACCATAATGGTTCAGGAAGCTTCAAACAGAATTGAGACATTCTGGATGCAAATCTAATGTTGTTTTATGCAAATATTTGACATTAATACGATATTTGTTGCAAGCTTAGTTAAAGATGATAATTTAAACAGATCGCTTATGCATTAGGCTTTGGTCAGTGAGTGGTAATGATGTGTTAGGTTAGTAAACAAGGTGCAAATTGTTTTATTTTGATTTGGATCAGAAATGGCTTGAATGGAAGAGTCTAGGACCCCAAAACAGCTTTCAAGAGCATGGAGAAAATAGCACACAGAGCAGAAATCAAGTTAAAGAACTTGTCAGACCCTTTAATAATAAATAAATTCATATCCATGACAATTTTACTGGGGAATCAGAGCACTACATTTTCACACTCTGAAGGAATAATGCTTAATATACAATATTTTGTGCCTGAAAAAATCCCCTCCTTTTAAGTCTTTCCAGTTTCGTACCACTGTCTTTCTGGAGTTGCCATCCAAAGAGCAATCCTCCCCGCAGAGAGCCAGTGCCTCACCTGATGTTCCAGGCTTTCCTGCCTACTGTGGGTGTTGCAGGTAGGGCTGGCTGCCCCATTCCCCTCTTCAAACCTCCTATACAACTCCTATAGACTGTCTAGAATTAAAATCTGATTATCATCCATTCTTTGTAGATCTTATTATATTATAAATGAAATTCAGATTTTTTTTTTCAAATTGCTTTGGTTTCAAGCATTCTTTATGTTGTGGATTCTAAATATAGCCCTAGGCTGTGCCAAAGACCAAGTGCAAACACACAAAACCATCATTGATAGAAACTCTCTTTAATGACTTCCTCTGGAAACTCTAATTTGAATCATATGATCTTTTTGGAATAAGCAGTAGGAGGGGAATATCTGAGAAAAAACTATAGTATGGAATGGCTTTCTGAACTCTAAGCTTTTGATCTGAACAAACTTAACTTTGTATAAACTGTGCGAGTCATTTTATTTCTTGGTTATTGAGCAAAACTAATATTTCCTATAAAACGAGTCAAATCCAGAGAGAGCAAAATCCAGGGCATAAATAGTGTTCTTGGGATATATTTTTTTTTTTCTTCCAGATTTTTAGCAGTTAAGAAATAATTGTTATTTTTTGGTAAATGGTTGTCCTTAACTCTGGTACCCTGTAGTTCTGGCTGTGCTGCTGGAACTGCAGCTGCTGAATTGGTGTAGCTTGCTTAGTGAGACCAATAGGGTCTGGCAGTGTTTATCAACCAAGGCTACTCACTGAGGACTGTTAGCAGTGTATACTCCCTACATTAACTCACATGAAAGGGAAAGGGAAGTGGTATCTTCTTAATGGGAGGAAAGCTGTGGGAATGGAAAAAGTTGGGGATGAAGTGGAGTGAGAAGGGAGAGACACTGAAAGAAAATGGAAGGCTGATGGAGGCGCTGAGGAAAGAGTCGGAGAGATGTAGGTGTGGTTCAGCAAATGAGTTGCAGGAAACGTGAGGACAGAGTGGGAGTCTTAAAGAAATGAGGCTTTTGAGAGAGCAGAATAATAGAGTAAATTATGCAAGTGGCATATTGAGAACAGGAAAACAGGTGGGAGGTGGAAAGAGGAAGATGCGGGGGACGGAAGTGGTGAAAGATAAATACTCGAAGTGGAGAGGAGGATTACAACCCAGTGTTCATAGGTGTCTGGCATGGACATGCGATATACATCCTCATCTTGGAAATGAGGTTGGGCACAATTCTGAAGTTTCTACGGGAAGACTATCATGAGTAAAAGCTGGTAAACAGCACTATATTGATGCAGACTTTCATTACTATCTTAAAGTGGCGATTAAATACCTAGCATGTCACTGTTCTCCTATCTAGTATCTTTATGCATCTTCAATAAAGATGTAAATTAGATGACTACAATTTCAGTTTGTTAAAGATTTAACAGATGTCTTGCATCAAAACATATGTATGATTTAAAATACAGGGAACACAAAGCATTAGTTTCTAGTCTGTGGGAGTTGAGGATATTGGCACTTTCTGCTAAAGATCGCAAAACAGAATTGGAATGTGTGCAAGTGAAATAAGACAGCAATAAAAAGGATTAAATTTGAGTGCAACTGTTATCCAGTTTATTAGATTTTGTGTCCAGTGCAATGTCAAATGATGTAAACTGCTTGGTTTTGTAACACTAGAGGAGAGTAATAGCCAATAAAACGAGCTGAGAGAATATTGAGCTTCAAGAAAATGCAAACTGTTTTGTGGAACTTGCTTAAAATATTGCCATGTCAAACTGTTCCCACTGAGTTTTTTTGCAATTAATTTTTAGAATTATACTGAACTCTATATGTGCAAAATATATTCATGTGTATATTTCTTTTCCCCTTTTCTATTATAATTGGAGTGAAAATTTGAGAGTGCTGTTAATGTTAGCTTTTCGGCCTGTGGTTACCACCACTTGGAGAATTATAAACATGAATTGACATGCATATAGATATACATTTGGTCATTTCAAAGAAATCCAAACTTTCAAAATGTGTACGCTTTCTGGAAGGAAAAAAAATCAATCACAAATGTTTAGGTCCAGTATATGTTATTCTCTTCTCTGCTTCCAGGAAATTTGCCTGAAACCTAGGGAGATCAGGTGGCTTCCCATCCTTAAAATGATTGATACACAGCACCTTTCCCTCTGCTAAATTTTCTGACATACTGCCCTGTACTGGCCAGTGTTTTCATTGATCATTAATTGATGGAATAGTATGTATTTATAAAAATTTGCAAATGGCATCAAGTTAACAGAACACGATTTACATTCAGAAGCGGAGGCCATACTTTAGAAACAAGAAGTAGCAAGAGTTTAAAAAAATTAATTTTGTGTATATTTTAAAATTAATAATAAAGGTTATGTAGCGGTAGGAGAAAGGTGATTGTTATCAGTATCTACTTAGTACAGGATTATAAGCAAACATTTCTGTTGTAGAAGAGATTTCTCTTGGATTTTACAGAGGACAAGGATAACTAACAGGGGGTTGTTTTTTTTTTTTTGGCATAATTTTTGCTTCTACCTCTGTTGCAATTTTAGTAAGACTTGAACCACAGTCGGCTCAAAATGAATGCCTAGTAACTTGTATTTGAGTACCTAAACTTAGGTTCCTAAATCTGTGTCTGAAAATGGTGTCCTTTGCTGCTCTGTTCTCATCTGCTGGCAGGGAAAAGGAGTGAGCGCAGAGCTGGGGATAGAGAAGGTGCTGGAGAGAGCATTCCTCGCAGGCAGAGACTATTCACGATATTTGGCATTTTTTTAGTTCCTGTCCCACTTTATTTCACGCCCCCAATAATATATGGTTGTGTTAGCTCAGTGTCACTAGTATGCTGCCATGAACAGTGCCCAGATGTTCCTAACCAAGCAGTGAATATTCAGCTGTCCCAGCTGGTGTTGCTAGTGGGTGGCAGGGTACCCAGACTTGTGTTTATTGAACCAAGACCATTATGTGCAGCAGTTCGGCAGTGCCTCCCCTGGCCTTTCACGGCCTCTTGAGGTGCAGAAAAGGTCAGGTGTGGAACAAGTGCTTGGAGATTTGTGCCTCACCTAAGGAACACGGGAATACAGAGCATTGAATGAATTAACTGGGACTTCTGGGAGAAGCAGGGTTTTGTGTATTTGTCACTGAGGACTTTCTGAACATGTTTCAAATCACTACTTCCTGCTATTACAGTGGGCTTATTTCCATTGCTCTCTGACATTCTTCAGTTTTTTTTAATGGGGGTTCAAAAGGTTACCTAGACAGTGAGGTACATAAGAATGTAGCTGCTGTTTAAAATATTGACATCTTGTGCTCAGCATTGACATTCAGAAATTGCAACCTAACCAAGGCAGCATGCCAGTGCTAGGTTATACTTTGGAGTGTCTCTCAAGCAGCGTCTTTGATTTGTAAGTCCTGTGTTTGCAAATGACTTCAGGAGTGACTCCTTGTGCCTGGTAGTAGCAGTAAACAGAAACAATTTTGGCTGAATTTTGTTAGAGTAAAACAAGTTGAAGGCAACTTTTTGAATAAGGCATAATTTCATTATTTGTTAAATTATCAGTGTTTGCATTTTAAATTATTTGACTATGCTTGAGAGCTAGAATTTTGACTTTGACTTTACTGCATTGAATGGAAAATTTGTCTTCTCCCACAAATATTTAGACAGCTAAACTGTGGGGACAATTTTCAGCTGTCTTAAGTTGTTTGTCCACAGCTGTTGCTCTGTGTTTTCCTAGCTTGAATTGATTGGACAGATTTGTAGGGGATGCAAGAAAGGGGCTTTAATTTTTTTTCCTGCTGTAAACAAACAAACAGTGGGAAATTAACACTGGAAGGCCTTTACTTTAAATGGTGAATGTAGAACTCGAAGCAAAGAAGACTATTTGTCTTTGAGTTTCTCGGCATCTCAGATGAAACACAGCTGCTGCCACAACCTGTTCTCTACCTGAAGGCCCAAATTTCTCATACCATATTATTTTCTGTTCAGAATTTGCCAAGAGTGACAATATTTATGTATTTTGTCATCTGAAACACTTAAGCATGCATGCACACAAAATATCCACTCCCTCTTCTGTGAGTGGTTGCTCTCACCAGGCTGAGAGAAAAAGCTGGAGAAGTTCTGCTGTTTTCTGTCTTTCTGATGTTTGGCTTGTGAGTAAATGGAGGGAAAGGATCTCAGTAGTTTCAATAGTTCTCCAAGTACTCACCTTACTCCCTGCAAAGCTTCCTAGTTAACCAACAGGCTACCTATTGCACAACAGTTTAACTATGGCTCATCTTAACACAACTTCGTAAATGGGTAAATATTTTCCTGAATGTGTTGCTAAGGCTATCAATACATAATTGACTTAAAGATTTAAAGCGAGTCTCTTGCTGACACTGTGTTTATTGTTTGGAATGCCAGATTAATTACAGCATGTATTGCAGGCTCTGTATTATGAGCTGCATCTGCTTTTTGTTAACTTTCTCCATAAATGAAAAACTGTCAGTGCAAACTGTTTCTCATAGTTTGAAGAAAAATCCTCAAACCCTGTAATTGTGTACTTTAAAAATTAAAGAGCAGTTGTGTTTGGATCACAAGTTCGTTTATTTCTTTTGTTTCTGGAGGAGCTGACCCAGGCACAGATGACTCCTCCCTGTTTTGCAATAAATAAATGAACAGAGGAGACTGTCCCATGCCATGCAAAACTTGGCCACAGGAGTTCACGTCAATTCTCTTCGATCAGAGCAGTTTGACACGCAGAAATCCACAGCATCCCCTGTGCCAGCAGCTGGCAGCACATAGCTCATTTGCTGGAGCTATTTATATGAGCCTCTAGCTTGCTACCATTTCAGAAAGCAGACAGATCAACTAATTCTGCCCACTTTGCGTGCGGCGTAGGTGACAACGGAGAAACCTTCTAAAGAAAGTCACATTTGCTGAAGTCTTATCTTGTTTGTGGTAAAATTGTTGGGTCTTCTGTGCTCAGTGCTTATGCTATATCTAGTGCTGCTTCTACACAAAAATGAAATCATGAATTAGTATCGGCTCAGAGAAACATACTGTACTTTCTGGTCACATTTGTGAATGATTTAAGGAAACAATCTCTAAGAAGTGAGCAAGGCAGCAGGTGGGAATGGTAAAAAAGGAAGCCCAATAACTTCAAGTAAATCTACAGAAAAGTTATTTGAACTGTGGTCACTCCTGTAAGAAGAGTAGGAACAAAGCTTTGGGCTTTTCTGGTTTTGATCAGGGCTTGCTGTGTGTTCTGGTAAAGAACAGCAATTCCCTTACACTTGGGCGGATAAGGCAGAGCCAAAATACAAGCACAGTTGTGTTACGAAGGGAATTATCAAGGGCCTCGATGTCCAGTGAGAGTGCTTGGCAGTAACTGTAGTAAAACCAAAATTTCAAGCCCTGGAATGTAGTAATACAAACTCACATCATTGTACTTAAGTTACTTGGGAATACAAATTCATCACAATCTTGCAGCTAAAACTGGCATTAGCTGATGTCTTGTTCTTAGATTTTGTTGTTGTTATTTAGGAGTTTCTTGCCCTGAACAGGTACCTGGCAATGTGCTCTATACTGTGTGTACATGTAAACCACAGACTGACTGGTCTTCTCTGTGACCCCCATCGCTATATTTGAACTCAAATTTGGGGCACACGGAGATTAGAGTGATTTTTCTCATCCATCACATGGATGCTCAACAGGAGATTAATTTTTCAGAGGTGAGTTTTGCAATTGGGCTAATGCTGGAGGCAGATGAACAGAAGAGATGTAGAGCAAATTCATTGGAACAGCTCAGGTCTGGTTGGCTGATTTAAAAACCAAGACTTGACATGTGCTTTGGGTGTTTTTTTTAAGCATAGCATGGAAAAATTACCCTTAGAGAACAGCATAAGCAGAGTGTTGTTTACTTGCTATGAACTTGTTTAAAAAGAAGAAATTTTCAGGAGGTCATTGGTCTTCAAGATATAAAGGTTCACTTCCCATAGCAGTGGCGCTCTGCCTGCCATTCGGGACAAAATTTAGTATCTATAAATAAGAATTACCTTCTAACACAAGATATTCAACTGTTCAGTGCCACATAAATATTACTGTGATAAAAGCAAAGAAATGGTAGATAATTATGAGATTAGAATGTGTAGTTCAGTATTCACATTTAAAAATTGCCTGTATAAAAGCATCCTGAAGTTTTTCAAAAGTCAGAAATAATTGCTGCTAAATGACTTTTTTCATGGTTAGGCCCATCATAGGCGGGTTTAGGAGAAGCAGTGTTTCCACCTTCTATCTATCTAATTTACTTTTTTTTTTCTTCCTGGAGACTAGAGCCTCCATAGCAGTGATGCATGGAAAAAGGTCTCCAGCTATTATATTATGTTGGCTGAAAATAAATGCACCCAATGCTTTTAAAAAAAAAAAAAAGTAAAAAAAGATGTTAAGTCATAGCTATTTTTTAGTCAAATTGTATACACTTTAATATTACCATAATTTAAAAATATATATTGATATATAACATTTCAAATTTCAAGCCCAATATTTAGAAATGTAACATATGTAGCAATAATTTAACTTTGTGTGTTGGAAACGAAATGATTGCAACCTTACAACTTCGAAAAAGAATTAAGGAGTTTTTTCTTCCTTAGCATCTGGATAGATTGTAAGCGATATAATCTGTATCTGATAGATGAGTAGGTGAAATTTGGGCACTGAACGTGTTTTGTTTGAACTTGAGTTTGCTTTTATAAGAGTCTACTAGAACATTAAGTCGATATTAGACTGGACTGTTAGACTGGAGCATTACTGGGTTGTCAGGGATGTAAGACCCCCCGCGCTGTGCTGGTGTGATTCTGCATTATGCCTGCCTGTGTGCATGTTCTGTGCACCAGTACAATGCCGGCAGGCGATGCAGATGCATCATGCACTAGGGTTTCTGAGCAATAAGCCATTGACATTTTTTTTTTTTTTTTCAAATACAGTTACTTTTTCTCACCTATAATAAAAATTACGTAAGTACTGTGAATAATGTATACTCAAGATGAGTACAGAAGTTCTGTTCGAGCTCAGTCTTTAAGAACAGTTGACTACAATGCGAAAGGTAAAAACATCTATGGAGACCTTTTATGCTTGGTGTTTGCAATACTTGCTCAAATCATACTGTTGTCAATGCAGGGGCCAGAAACATCTCTCTACCATCTGCCAGTTGTCATATATAACCATGTATATTCCCTGATTGTAACTATTCATGCTGTTGGGTTTCTGGCCTCTGCAGCACCAGCCTGTTTCTAGACATGGCTGACCTCTTTAGGCTTTTGAACCACTTACTGCTTCATCTGTCTCCAGCATTAGCTCATCAGGACATGTCTCTATTCTCCTGCCCTCACAGAAGCCGTTTGCTGACCAGGATCTCGTCACTGGTGTGTTCTGCTTCCCTGTGGGATGCTGCATCTTGTCCCTGTGCATCCTTCTGTTCCAACCATGAAATTGATGCTAATAATTTATTCTGATGGTTGTATAAGACACAGCTCGCACAGTGGAATGCAGTCAGCTAGAGCCATAAGGCATTACAAGGAGCAGCAGTCATCAGGAGGCATGCATTTAGGCTGATGAGTCAGATGTTGTCATGTTTTTCCCCTTTTATTTAGCAAAGCACAGCCACAATGACTTTTTTTGCAACTGTGTATAAAAAAAATCTAAAACAATCTCTATGCTTCTGCATCAAAACTGTAATCTTCAATTTGACCATATATACAGTGAAGATACAATGGTGTTATTTTTCACAGGAATTTAAGTCATCTATTAAATTAATCTTAATACTATTTTTTTTCCTCCCTTTTTTTTCTCATTTTCTTTCCCAAGCATTGTGGTTCTGCATTTGTGCTTTGAGATACAATGGCAACAAACATTTAAGTAATGACCCGTGAATTCATTGGTTCCATGCTGAACAACTAAGACGTAACAGACTGTGTCCTGCTGAGGGACTGCCTTGCCTGGGGTGGCTTTTTAGGGGAAAGGCTGAAGAACAACCAACTATCCAAGAAGTAGCAGTACTGATGGCATGTGCCTTCTAGTGTCTGAATGCATTTACAAAATGTCCCTAATAATGATTTTTAGAAAAAGTAAAATAGGAATTTAAGCTAATGGTAAGAAAGGTGCTCAGAGATTGAAATTGTGTATCTGATATGAAACTCTCCAGGTGATTACAATTAATTCATTCTCATTTCTTCTTTTCAGGTTTTCTTCTTCTCCACCTTGGCCTTCCCCTTCTCCCTTCAAATCCGGTCACTTTTCTGTTTAATTTGCCGTATGTTCTGTTCCCTCTCCCTTGTCTTGCCTCTTTGCTTGTGCTTTAAGAGAAGTCTTTTCAACTTCATTTCCTCTGTCACTGGATCCGAAATCCAGTCATCAATAGTTTTTCTCCAAAAATAATAAATTGTACAGGTAATCTTTTTTAAGCTTATCTGATATTTCTGGCTGATTGTCACTTAATTCTAGGCTTTCTGAACTTTAATTTCTGGTGTTCTGCAGTTACATTTCAAAGCTGCTAGAAGATCTGAATATAGGATTCAGCTATGATTTGATGTAGAAGTGCACCTGATTTTATTGATATTTTTCTTTTCATTTGTAAAGTTATATCAAACAGCCCTTACTTGAAGTAGCCTGTTAAGTTCTTAGAGTTCTCTTTTGATCTTCCCTATATAATACATATTATGAAATCTGAGAAACAAGATTCTTTGTCAACTCTACCAGAAGTTGCACAGCATTTCTTCAATTCTTTGTTTGGAGGGGGGCAAGGGGTATTGTGTCAGTGTTGCTTTACCCAGTCCCTGCTTCAAGAATCTGTAGTCAGGTGTGCCCATCCTTGTGTATGTGTATGTCTGTGCATGTATATGTGCATATACGTGTATTTTTATAAATGTTGGAGACGAGTAAGGAGGAGATAGTAGGCTTCACCATCATACAGTTGTTACAGTACAGGGCTGAAGAGTAATGTTCTGATATCTGATGCTCCTCAGGTGATTAAACAACCGCAACTAAAATGCAAAAGCTGTGGCAGCAGCAGCACAAGTATTTAGGATTTTCTCACCTTCCTTGTCATACTCTGAGTAGAACAGATCTTCTTCTAAAGAAGGTTTGGAGTTAAATGCTAGTAAGAGGGAAAGTTAAGAGTCAAAAAGATCTGAGAAGAAAAAGAGCTTTTCAAACCATGCATGCATATAGGCACTGAGTCTAGCTCTTCACGAGGACATTTCATAATCAGCTGTTCATCCACAACAAATGGATCCCCCAGAATGCTCAGAGCCTCAGGATATGTCTGCTCTGAAGACACTGTTAATTGCTTGCAGCCCATGTTGAGTTTTGTGCTGCTTTGACTAGGCTTTTTGATGATGCCCAAGTTAGCCAACTGAAATCTTTTTCAGATATGACAATGCTGCAGTCTAATTCAAACTACAGGGGTGGGGGAAACCAAACTAAACAAAAACAAAAAAAAACAAAAAACATGGCATTAAGTGATAACGTTATGTCTGAGATTATAGAGGAGGTCTACACCAGGCAATGACCCACTGCATTCTGCCTCAATATAAGTAGCTTTATTTCTTCTGTGGTTTAGATGCTGGGAGGTAAGCAAATGCACTGAGGTGCGTTGGAAGTGTGAGAATGCTTCTAAACTGATTAGCCAACAGCAAGAAGTGCCCAAATGACAAATTTCCTTTCTCGCTCCATTGAGTTAATTTGCATATGTCCTTAATCACGAGTATTTGCTGCATGCTTTTTGCCTTAATGTTTCTTCTCCATGGGAATAGATTGAGCCTGTTTCAAGTCTATTTTAGCTATTGACATCAATCCATCTAGTTTGGTCAGTGAATATCCACTCTAACAACTGTATACACAGTATTTCCTAATTTACTTTAAAAGCATTGAATAAATATTTTCAATTTAAGTATCCCTTTTTTTCTGTATTGATAGCAAGTCCTACTTGACCTTTTTTGATTAATTCCCTGTTTTAGAGACTTGGGTTTCATCTTGCTGCTGTAGTGTAAATAAAGTGCTCTTTCATTTAACTTTCTCTTTTTTTTTTTTTTTTTTTTTTTCCTCATATAGTTTGAGTTTTTGCTAATACTTTTTGGGCTGATATGTTCATAACTTATCCTGAAAAAATGCTAGGTCTCTTTTGTCTTTTTTCTTTGAATGGCTCAGGTTCAGTAACACACGGGCTATTCAGATCCTAATCAGCTACTTACTGCGAATGACTGTCATCTGCCCTCCTGTTGCCCAGTTGTCTAGCTAATTTTAGAATAGTGGCGTTTCTGTAACTTAAGTCAAGCCTGTTCATCCTGTAAACAGGCTAGATGCATAGCTGTGGTCTGAAGAGCTTGCCCATTAAATGTGATGTCTGATTTACAGTAGAGGGCCTGCAAGTTAAATGTCTAATTATTTGAAATACTTTTTGCCTGGCAGAAGTTAGTGTAGATGCGTTAGCGCTGGCACAAATGTGTTTTGGCTTGGAGGAATTTTATTTTGTTTACAAAAATGTTGCACACAATAGTAGCAAAAAAGCTGGAGGCTTGCTGGTATAGCTGTGGACAGAGGAGCTGGAAACTCTGCCAAAGTGTGGAGTGAGGAATTTGAGGAGAGGAGCAATAAAAGGCCACTTCAAGGCAGGAATCTGGCAAAATGAAGACTGCTGAGAAAAACTTCCAGCATTTTCTGTTGTGCAACTTCAGCTTTCTATTTTATATAAACACTCGCCCATTCTTGAAGGAAACAGATCTGTTAAAATAAAATGCATCTTTTCCATTCTTAAGAAAGATACTGTATGTCAAAATAGATTACAAGATAAATTACCACACAACAAAATTTTTCACATTTTGCAAGATATTAAACATTGTTTCTTGTAAGTCAAAATCTCTTCCAGTTGTGACAGTACGCTTGTATTTAAAGCATTAGAGCCTTGTGTGTTTTCAGCATGCAGATTGCTTCTGAAGCCTTTGTTCTATGTAGCAAATAGTTTGTAAAGATTCAGTGCCTCATTTCTTCTTTCATAATCATCTGTTCTTTGCTGTAATTATACATTTATTTATTGCATACTTCCAGTTAATAAGTATGGGATTAAGATTTGATTATGTTCAAAAGCTTTTTCTGGGGGAAAAAAAACACATGGGAGGATTGGTTTTTTACCTTTGTAGCAAAAAAAAAAAACAAAAAAAAAAAAAAGTTCCTCAGGATAAAATAGGTCATGACATCTTAATGATCTGATCCAATTGTCGTCTTGACAAAAATGGCCTTGTTATGTCCCAGTCTCACCAGAGCCAGTTCTGTTGGAAGCAGTCGACCTGCTCTCACTCAGGAAGTGGTCTCTTTCAGGTTAAGACCATGTGCACACGCTGTAGTGAATCAGGTCAGTCTAGATACTGACAGGAGGGTGATTTTTGTGCTTATCTGTCCTGACGTTATTATAGATATGTTACACCTGCTATACTTTTTGGCCTGACAATTGTCTTCACATTTCAAACAGTACTAATTAACTTTTTTGGGGCTTTGTCTAATGAGAACGCATTGCTACACTCACACCCTTTGGGTGTTCCAAATATTAAGTGTAGAACTTTATCCAACAAATATTTTTTTGTCTCAGTAAAGGTGAGATAGTAATTTATTAAAAAAATTAAAAATGTAACTGTAATCATGTGGAATAAATACTTGCACCTTAGAAAATAGGTGGCATGGAAAAGTTTTGTGTTCAGCCCTATCTAATGTAAATACAGTAGCAAATGGGCATCACTTGCCATATGCAATTACTGACTAACCCTATGTTTTTGGTGCTAAAAAGTAGTAAATTGTTTGGAACAAATACTTTTAAGCTATTTGGCTCCGTGTTGATGGCAATAGCTTCAGAAAATATTTGGAAAGCCCAAGTCAACTGTTTTAATCAGTCTCCCTGTATTGATGCATAAAAAACTTAACATGCTCATTTTATTCTACTCAGTAATAGATCCGTGAAAACAACTCTGAGATACTATTCAGTTTCAAACTTTTGCAGAAAATAGTCTGGATTAACCAAAAAGCTGAAATTACGGGTCAATGGTGATTCCATTAGTGACAGATTTTCTCTGTTGGCAGGCAGTCATTTAAGGTCAAATGCATCCTGGTCTTACTGGGCTTGCAACAAGCTTGGGAGAAACTTGCATTTTGAACCTTACTCTCTGGTAAACCTACTATAGTGTTTAAAAACAGAAATGGGAAGTCCTTTACTTTGAAGGTGTACCATTTAGCCAGGACAAAAAGACAACTTCTCTAGTTCACTCTTTGTAATGATTCGACGAGCGAGTATTTAGGCTTTGGGTCAAAAAAAAATAATAATGGTTATAATGACAGAGTAACTTGATTGCATATAGGTACCTTCCCTAGAAGAAAATATTGTTATTTAATCTCAGTGAAAAAAAGGTAGAACAAGGAACACTGAGTATAAGTGAAAAACATGACAGAAACCAGGCACAAATTTGGAGGCTGAAACTGATGGATCATTAGAGCAGACAGTTTTCCACTTTTCCACGTTTTATAGAGGAACTGCCAAGTAAACAATTTAAGTGATTCCCTAGAGAGGTATATTTAAGAAATTTAAAGGTCTATAATATACAGAAAATCAGGCTAATCTAATCTAATTACCCCTCTGAATTTTTAAGGAATTCCTGAAGTAGCGATCTGTTTCTGTACATTGATTCAGTATTACATGGCTGTTAGTTTGCCTGGAGGCCATACCTCATTGCAGTGCACTCTCAACTACAGCAAAACCAATTCAAAGAATTAACATCTATTGGTTGAAAGTAAGGTTTTTGTTTTGTTTTGTTTTTTAATGAAACATTTCAATTGAGATGTCATATTGAAATTGTATTTCCTTGAAGGAAGGAGTGAGCAAGCCTCAAAGGAGGAATTCTGGTAACTTAAAAACAAGTTGCATCATATCCATTACCAACCACTGTGTCATTGAGAAGAAGTCAAGTAAGGAGAGCGTATTTAAGACCAATTTTGAAAAACTTCTTAGCGTATTTTAGAATTGTCACTGGCGTCAGTGTTTTTTGTTTTGTTTTTTGAAGTGAGGAATTGAGTTTTTGTCCCTCTAATAAGAACAAAGAAAGATTAAGTGCAGTAATACAGCATTTTATTTTATTTTACTTTGCTGAAGCTGTCCGTATCAACAAAAAAAGAGGAGTCTGAGATGAAAAAAATTAAAAATATAGGTATTCTGAAATGTATTTTCATCTCTGGATTAACAAATAGCATTACAGACTAGTAATACTTTTCTTTGGTACTAAGAGCTATGGGATGCCAGATGTGATTCCAGATACTTTTCATACTTGTGACCCAAATGTTTACTAAAATACAGCGCTTACAAATATGTGAAAAATCAGCCCAAAGTGTTCTTCCTTTGGTTTTGTGTTTTTCCTGGTTGCCTCTAAAGAGCACTTGGAGCATACATCGTGTGCTAGAATCTGCTTCTGGGAATTTCTGCCTGCGACATCCACTTCAAATATCATTCACAGCTTAAAAACATTAGAACCACATGGCTTACTGTCAACTTAAAACAGGAAAGAAAAATTGCCCTTAAGACTTTTTTTTAAACTTTGCTTCATTGTGAAAAGGCTGAAACAGCAGATTTTCAGAGCTTCTGTTAGATTCTGTGCGCATACCATGTTTTAGCGACTACAGTTTTTCTGTTTTTTAAAAAGTGAAATATATCTGTTTCTTAGAACCCCAAATCCTGTGTTTTTCTTGACTTTCATGAGAATTGGCAGTGAATCCTCTGTTCCTTCAGCATTTCTGTATCCCCAGCTGAATGTGTTCAAAACTTCCCAGTGGTAAAAGCCTGGATACTCTTTTTTTCCAACAATAAAAAACCTAGTCATGGCTTAAACGTATTCAGTTTTCAATTGACTACAACAGGTTTGCAATTTAAAGTTGTATTATTTGGCACTTCTTTAGTAGCAAAATGATTTCAGTTGCTGAGGTGATGGGAAAGGTAGATACATTGTACTACACTGTTTTCTCCTGCCATTGAAAATACAAACAAATTAGCACACATAAAGGTAAATATATCTGTTTAGCATAATAAATTAATTTAACATTCATTAACCAGAAGAGGATTTAGGGTTGTGGTGAGTTTTTTTTTGTTTGTTTTTGAGAACAGTTCATCCCATCACAGGAGAAAAAGCACTGTTATACTGCACATTTATTCAGGAATTAGGGCGAGAGAAACAGACCAGGCATCACCAGCAGAATCGTATCTGTGTTTCTGAGACTTAGAAATCTGGATGGTGGCTGGTGTCCGTCTAATGTTTTGAGAGTAATTTTGTATTGTGGTACCTCATGCTTCTGGCCACCAGATGGTGCTGTTAAACCACCTAATGTGTGGTTTTCACTCTTCTGCGTGATTGATGCTTGATTTAGGTGATACTCTACGTGTTAGGTCAGCACAACACATTCTACTTTTTAAAAATTCAATTAGTTTCTGGTGGAGGCACCTTCATTTTTATTGCCAGTTTAAGGCTGCAGAGGATATTTCTAGAAACAGATTAAATAATGAAGTGATGCGTGAGGCTTGTTTTTTTTGTTGTGTTTTTGTTTGTTTTTCCCCCTCTTAGATGTTGTCTCCATTAGAAGCTTGAGTGAGGCTGTCAAAATGCTCTTTGCCCTCTTAATATTTTTTGAGAAGACACGGTGGCTTAGCTATGTCACTGCACTGCAGACAATATTTTTAATACTGAGACATAGATTTGACATTTGAGTTTTATTTAAAGTTGGTTAGTGTATGTAATAAACTCATCTGGTAATGCTAACTGTGGGGGTGAATGGATTAAATAATATGTTTGCTTTTTAGCTGAATCCCAAAGGTTGATGGTACCTTTTATCAATGAACTATAGATAATGGGTACAAATAGTTTTGGAAGCTTTGAAAAGGCTTTGTTTTCAGACTGTTATTATTTAAACAGTGAGGGAAATTTGACAGATATTTTCTTGTATTTTTTCTTACAAGTACTTATTTCTTTTATAGATCCCCATATTAAAGTCTCTGGAAAAAAGGAAAATGTTAAAGAAGCTAAAGAGAAAATCATGTCTGTCCTGGACACAAAAGTAAGAAAAAAATAACTTAGAATTTGAGCTCTTAACCCCTAATTCTGTGGTGAAATTGATCTTTTTAAATGAGCTTATTTAAAGAGAAGGTGTTTATGGACGTTCTGAAGCATCTCCAGCATGGTCCTTCTAGGTGTAGATATGTGGTGTATACAAAAGTATTAATACAGTCAACAAGAAAATACTTGCTGAAGGCACTTTGCCATATCTGAACTATATAGAATTAATATTCCAAGCCATGTGGCTTAGAGCATGCACTAGTTCTTCATTGTGATTTTTTTTTTACTTGAAAATCTGAAATATACCTTCATTGCAAACAGATTATATGGCCACTTCAGCAAACCTAAAATTCTGTGAAAATCCTGTTTTCTGTGTAATCATGTTTTATCTACAGTTTTAGTATTAGGGAAATAAAATAAAAATCTGCACATATACAGTCTTTATGAATATTTTAGTATCCTGTTTCTCCCATTTCATGGTTATGCATGTGACTTCTCAAAACATTTGCCTATTAATCCACAGATGTCCTGTAACAAAAAGGTATAATAATTGTAATATTGTACTGAGGATTGAAAGGTAGTGGTGTTAGATGTACCAGTGCATACTCTCTAACTTAAACATATCTCTACAGATCTGTCTTATGATGTTGTGCATCAAATTCAATCATAATCTTGCTTAGATTATTTTTAAAATAAGCTCTCACAAACTCTTGAGAGTCACGGAACTGGAAGAACATCACAGATTTTTTTACTTGTATCATGAGCACTTGAATCCAACTCATATTTATGATAGAAATAAATAAAGGATAAAATAAGTGCAGGAAGTAAATTTAACAAGTAACTCATTAGACAAAACGATTTTGCTTACTGAAGATTTTTCTTTTTTCGGTTATAGTAATTTCTAAGTGCTTTAGCATCAGGTTATCCTTGGGGCAGGTGGAGTGGGGCTTCTTGCTGAAGATGGTGTAGTAAGGACTGGTTCCACAAATGTCGGGCGCTTCAGCCCTTAACTCCCTCTGGTTATGGTGGCCTGCCTCTACACAAGGGACACTGGGGAGTGAGGGTTGAAGGTAGATGACTTTCCTTTGGGTAAAGTGCAAAGGCAAGTGTTTAGGACCTGGTCAAGAGGCAGAAGGCATACATCCATGTCTGGGGAAGACGTAAAGATTGTGCTGTACCTTAGGAGCACTTGCGTGGTCCCCACGCTACTGCAGTGGGAGCAAGCAAGCAGCGGCAGTGGCTGAGTGACACACACCCAGGAGTGCCCAGCAGGGGAGAAAAGTAAAAATAGAGAATACTGACAACTCTGAGACCTACAGAGTCTGAGACCTTCTGACTAGAGCCTTCTAGAATCTGTCAGGTACTCCGGTTCAAAGTAATTTTAACCATGTGAGTTCACATGGTCTATGTTCTATTGTAGAAAGCAGAAGCAACAGGACAACCCTTTTAATCCCCAAACTTCTTTGTAACATTCTGAAAGACAATTGCTCTTTCTCAAAAGGAGAATTTTTCTGATCTCTCTTTCTAGTCATTGTCAATATTGGCCACTTCTGATATAAATGACTAGACACTTTAAAAAAAAATAATAATAATTTTATTAATAGATTTTAAAATGTTAGTTTTCCTTGAAATTGAATTTTAGGAGCACTTATGTAGTTTTGTTTTAACTATTACCACATTCATATACCTTAAAAATCTGAACCAGAATTTCTGAGATTTTTAGAATTTGGCCAGGAGTCTTATACATTCATCAGATTTTCATTTCATCTAATAGCAAGTTTTTCAGGACAGTGTATGTGGCTTCTGCTTGGATGTACACCAACTTTTTGATTCTTTGAACAGATTGCCAAGTAGAGGTCTCCAATGATAGCTGCAGTTTTTTGAACCACTATTAGATCTATTGTTAACATTTAATAATAATGTAATTAAGAATAGCTGTAGGCACTATTTGTGCATTTCAAAAATTGACGTACCAGGAAAATTTGGTATGCTTGTTAAAGGGGGGGGGGGGGGTGGNGGGGGGGTTGTTATTTTTAAGTCCTTTGGCTTTGTGATTTTCCAAATTTGTCGTCATATGAGCCTTTTAGATCAGACAGGCATGTGTGACTGCAGTTGCAACACCACAGGCTTCAAACAAATTAGGGTGGATTGCAGAAGGACACTGAAGTCAGAGTTCATAAAATCTGGGGCATGTTTTAAAAGCTTTGGAGATTTTTTTTTTTTTGAAGATATACCTTCATTTCCATATTATATCCATATTGGAAAGCAAATATTAATGGTTTAGCATCTGACTATGATCCATATTAAAACATCTTACTTGAGTAGAAACTAAGCCACTACAAAAATGCTTGGAAATGCAATTTTCAATGTCATTCTTGACGTTACATTATTATAAAATAGTCAGGTTCTACTCTTAACAAATCTAATCATGAGCACTTGATTTCCAGAGCAATCGGGTAACCTTGAAGATGGATGTTTCGCATACAGAACATTCTCATGTGATAGGTAAAGGTGGCAATAATATTAAAAAGGTGATGGAGGAAACAGGATGCCATATCCATTTTCCAGACTCAAATAGGAATAATCAAGCGGAAAAAAGCAACCAAGTAAGTGTGTGTGTGTGTGTGTGTGTGTGTGTGTGTAGTTTTTATATATATACTAAGTATATACATATAAACTAATAATATATATACATATAAACTAATTTATACTGTAGTTGCTGAGATTATGAAACGTCTTTTCTAAACTTTTGCTGATCTGTTTTTATTTTGGGGGGTTGGGGGTGGTGAATTCATGTTCACTGAAATAGATTTTTGGTATTTGCACTTTTTGGGAAGCACGGGACTTCCTAAATGAACAAAACTTCATAAATAGATGGGAACAATTTTAAATCATTTTAATTTTTTAATCATTTTAAATCATTTTAATTTTTTAGTGGATCATTTTAATTTTTTTAAACTGAAATTATTTTGAGCATACAGAAGTCAACAACTTAATGTGAGCATTCTACTAGAGAAACAGTATGAAAAGTAAAGCCTTTATAACTTTTTTCCTGTTCAAATTCTGACTTATTTATCATAATGATTAATTTCTTGGTCCTTTTGGCTCATGATGCAACTTTTTTGAGCACTGAAGTTGGCGGATAGCTAGCAAAAATTAATGTTCTATTATAAGAGTTTAACTTTATTAGATTAAGTCATTGTACCCAATTTGGACATCCTCTCTGAAACTAATGTTAGTGAAATGTTTGCCTTCAAATCTTTCATCCTAGTATTTAGAATCCCTCTTGTGCGTGCCAGTGGCTGCTCATCAAAACACAGTAGTTTCAAAACATTCAAGAAAACATACTTCTGTTGAGTAATGAGCGCGTGCATACAGTAGTAATTCTATTATTTGATCCAGACAGCTGTATTGATCGTTTGATAAATTTCTTCTAGTTGCTTAAGCTTATGTAACCTAAGATGCTACAATTATTCATAGATTTCTTCTATTTAATGGAATTGTTTAAACACTTAAGATGTCACCAGATGTGATGTGTCGAATCTTAAAGAAAACACAGGAATTTGAATGTATTTTCAGATGCCTCACTTGAAAATGTGATGTGATGTTTTCTATTTTCTTACTCTTCCAGGTGTCTATTGCAGGACAGCCAGCTGGAGTGGAGTCCGCAAGAGTCAGAATTCGGGTAATAGCCTATTTCAGTATAACGTTCCTTTGAAAACACCTTAAAGGAAAATATTGCAGTATAGGTTTGAGAACCCTAGGGTTGTCTGGCTCTATCCTCTGACAACAAAAATACAAGAACAAATGTGGGGATCCATATGAGTAATATGCAAAGGGCATTACAAAAAAAGTGATTCACATTCTGGCAAAATCTTTAACTAGACCTAGGTGGACCTTGAACACAGAGAGTACAGTATAAGTGAGAAGTAAAGTAATCCATACTGTGCTTAAAATTGCATCTTAATTTACTCTCCAGAGATGGTCTGTAGAAGCTCAGGCATCTTGTGTGAATCTATGACTTAGGAAAGGCAGCTGCTGCTGTTTTAATTTTAACTGTTTTTGTGTAAAGTTTGGTGGAGTTTGCTTCCTTTCTCCACTCACAGCACTCTTCTATCTTCACTTTCTAGTTTTGATTTGTATGTGTACTGTGGCATGGATACTAAGTCTAATAAATTGTGAATTTTTTTCCCAATTGTTGTAGTCAGGTGTGTCATTTATATAACTTTGGTCTTGATAGTCACGAAAGAAGCGAATAGTATGCAGCTTTGTAGCTGACTTCAGAGCTCTAATTAATCCATGACAGAGAAGAAGTTTCTCTATGAATGTTTACAAATACTGATCTTTGTAGGTCTGTATGGATAAATACAGGAAACTAACCTGGCTTCATGGTTGCTACATAATTGCACAAGATTCTGCTATTTTGGAACAAACACACAAAAAAAACCCTCTGCCCAAAACAAACAAACGAAACAGCACAAAAAAAACTTGTCCTTGGAGAAGCAGTGCCTTTTCTGAACTCAAGAAAATGTTTGTACAAATGGATGCTGGGTAGAGTGTGTATTATATCAATTTAATTATCACTGACCAATACATTATGATTCAGTAATCAAGTTGTGGTGATTTTACTGAGTATGACCTAGGTTTTCAGTATTTTCTTTTCTGTGTTCTAGGAGCTGCTTCCATTGGTACTCATGTTTGAATTGCCTATTGCTGGAATTCTGCAACCAATCCCAGATCCTAATTCTCCCACAATTCAGCATATATCTCAGACATACAATATTTCAGTTTCCTTTAAACAACGCTCTCGAATGTATGGTGCTACAGTCATTGTCAGAGGGTCACAAAACAACACTAGTGCTGTGAAGGTAATGTGTCTTTCTAATCAGGCTTCTGCATGTTATAAATATATTCATAATTTAAATACTTAAACACTGTATTAATGTTATATCTTGCCTCATCCGTACATGTTATGATTGTATAATCACTTTTAAAGTCTAAGTACTCTTTTTTTCAATTTAACTGGTGTTGGTAAAGTGTAAAAATGTGGAGGTAATAGTTGTAAGTTTAGAATACGATTTTAATTTTTTTAATAGCTTTTAATATTTTTTTTTCTGTTGCAAACCTGAACAGGTTTGCAGCAATTCTGGAATACGTCCAAATCCTACCCACATCCTTTTTTAAAAAAAAATAATAATAATAATAATAATAATAATAATAATAATATCTCAATGTGCAGTCAAATACATAACCTTGAAAAAATTTGCCATAGCAGTTGATCAAACTTGTCTTGCAAAACCAGGATTGGGAGACGTGAATTTAACAGGCGAGTAAAGGAACTGCCATGAGCCTATTTATCTTAATAAAATTAATATGTTTTTGTTAATGACTGGCAGCGTGACAGATTGATATGGTCTTGTATGGGTGTTTCTCAAGCCCGTAAGAACATCTTGGACTAAAACTGAAAGACAAATTTTTACAAATGTACCTACCCACTTATGTCTCAAATGACTTCCTTATTGCTGTTTGTGGGTGCAGAAGTTCCACTGGAGTCAGACAGTTTGATGTCCTCCTATTTGCCTTTAATGATGACAAACTCTGCATTTTGTCATAAAATGGAAATAGGTAAAGTTTAGTCCATCTCTTACCCTGTTACAAATCAATCAGGTTTTTAAACAAAACAGAAGTTTTTTTATCTTGGATGTGAAGTGCTTGATAAATAAGGAAACAATCTGATGAAGCATTGTTCTGTATGCCTGTGAGCACGGTTTCACCAGTCTCTTGTACTTACCCCTGCAGGAAGGAACAGCCATGCTTCTAGAACACCTAGCTGGGAGCTTGGCTTCTGCAATCCCCGTGAGCACACAACTAGACATTGCAGCACAGCATCATCTCTTTATGATGGGTCGAAATGGCAGTAACATCAAACATATCATGCAGAGGACTGGTGCTCAGATCCACTTTCCTGACCCTAGTAACCCACAGAAGAAATCCACTGTCTACCTCCAGGGCACAATTGAGTCTGTCTGTCTTGCCAGACAGTATCTCATGGTAAATACTTTCAGTTAAACTTGCTTGTAGAAATGCCAGATTCTGTGAAAAATATGCCAATTCCGCATGTATTTATCGGTCCGATGTAAATTAGTTTTTAGAGAGGAAGGTTTATTACTTACATTGCAAAATGCTGTATCACTTGAGTACTCTAATTTTGTCAGTGTTTTGTGAGTGTTTGTAGTTATCGAAAATATTTGTGATCTGTGGTAGCATGATTTGAAAAAAGGCCTTGGCAATATAAACGCAGCATAAGCAATTTAAATTTATGATAACAATGTCCTCCTGAGCAGGAAGCAGATCTGAGGAGGGAGGAGGGGTATTATTGTTGTTGGGTGCTGGGTTGCCTTTTTTGTTGTTGTTTTTTTTGGCAACTTGCCTTTTCCCTGTTTGTCAGGTAAGTAGGTTCCTCTTGGAAGGAAGTGGCAGGGTTCCCTTAGTTTCTTTGTGGGCGAGGTTTTGATGAAACAAGGGAATTGAAGAAGTAGTTTACTTATTCCACAGTCTTACTCTCCTTCTAGTACTATAGCCTCAATACTATAAGCCCTTTTATAAAAATAACTCTGGTGATGAATATTATTACTTGTAAAGGTTTTTGTTATATTGGTCTTTAAGCTTAATAGGGGCTTTTTGGCATTGTTGTAGTACTAATGCTTGTAAATGTTTTGTTGTATGGGTATTTATGAGCAGCACATGGGAGGATTGGACTCAAATCCAGTTTGAAGCTGGTATCAGGATAAACCATCATACCATTAAGTTTCAAAAGTTGACACCTCTCTTGTACTGCACAGTGCTTCACTGTATGTGGAAAGCAAAAACATGGCACCTTTCTGTTTGTACAGTTAGTCGTGATTATTATATTCTGGGATGATATTGTCTATAAATACTAAGAAATAGTCTTATTGTATGTATTTCCTGAGGTTTAAATAGTGCTTTTACGTACGTTATTGAAGTGGAAGGAAATGCAAACAAGCTGTTGTGTAAATAACAAAATACACCTTTACTCTAGAAACTTTAAATTATGCAAGGGCCATTTTATGAGAATGGAATATTGAAGTTTGAGTTGTTAATTCCACGTGCATCAGAACAGCTCCGTGTCCCAAATCACACCCACTCTATCACCCTTTAAGTAGCGTACTGACATAAGGACATGAATAAATTGAGATTTGGTCTGTTTCAGCTCGTATGGGCTACATGTCCAGAAGCTGCTGTTGTTGTTTCCAGTTTTGTAGGTAAAGCAAACTTTAAAAGCAAACTTAGTAAAGAAATGTGTTTTCAAACAATAAAAATTTGAAAAGCTGAGGGAAGAAGCAACTAACCAGATCAAAGCTTATCTCCAATTCCTAACTTTGTAAAAGCAGTGGGTTTTGTTCAGCTTCAGATTAAAAAAAAAAAAAAAATTAAATATGCCAGCTGTACTAGCTACAGATAGATAGCTGCAGTCACTGTCAGCTTCTTTTGAAGTACATTTTGCTTGATTGTTTTCTTTTCTGGCATTGTCCAGTGGAATCAAATTTCTGTGTTTTGGAGCAATTTCCTGCAAGGTGTGACTGCATGCTGGCCTTCTCTCCATGGTTGTGTTTGTTACTGGCTCTTTCCAGCTGCTCTCATTCAGCCAGAATAATAGCTGATGCTGTTTCACAGCAAGGCAGTAGAAGTGTCCTGTGGAATTGGGTTTGAGATTTAAAAATAAAATAACAAAAAAAGGAGGAAAAAAAAAGATTTGATTTTTACAGATGTCCTATAAATAACTATCTAGAAACACCTGGACATTGATACCAAGGAAAGAAATGCCACAACCTTTTTCTGAACTACTAAATTGTCATTTGCATGTGATTCTGTAATTCTCATGAGACTAATATTTGTGGCAGAATTGACGATATCAGCAGGAAATGTAAGATAGTGCATAGAGAGCATACCTTAGAGTATGCCATGTAATGTAGTGGTGCAACTTTTTTTAGAAGTTGCTTAGCAGTATGTCTAAATGGAAGCTTTAATATTAACTAGTAACTAATTTCATTGGGAAGGTTATGTGGTATATGAATTGTGAATATCCATCATCGTATGAATTGTGAATATCCATCATCTCTGACAAGCATTGCAAGTCTTAGTTTCTAATCATCAGCATATTGCTTGCAGGGATATATTCAGTGTGATTAAGGCAACGTTCATAGTAGTAAAGAGGGCAGACTAAAAGGAAGAAAGAACATGTAGTGATTTTAAATTAAATACTTAACCGTGTAACAGGGTTTTGGGGTTCTGTTAAAATGGTCATGATCTATGTCTTTCCTTCATCCTAAACCCTTTGGTTTTCTCCATATTTTGATAATCACTGAAAATATACTGAGACTTACTTTTTGTTAGTTTTGCATATAACAGTGTGGGCTGTACTATATTTAATTGCAGAGGACATTGACAAATCACTTCTGTTCACTCATGTTCTATCAAAGAACGTTACTTGCTTGTATTCCTCTCCACATCATCATGTAGGTGCTCTGAACAGGAGAGAACAAAACTGTAGTGCAAAAATCCAGCCACTTATGCTTATAAAACATGACATTCTAATTTCAAAATTTTACATTTTCCTTTCTCTTGTTAACCTTTCAGTTGCATTTTCATTCAACAGGCATTTGATGAAACTTTGTCATACTGCTTTCTGTGATTTTATGAAAACATTTGGAAAATCCATGTATGATATGCTCTCAGCAGTTCTGTTAAACTAAAATCCTTTGTTGGATTATTAATTTCAGTGTTTTTTTTTTTTTTTTTAAATAAACTCCATTTATAATTCTTTTTTTTTGGACAAGTTCATTTAGTGAAGTTAAGCTGTGTTTGTCAGACTTTCTAAAGTCAAAATAATTAAGATATCTTGCTTTAATTTTCCTTAAGTTAAAATTACTTTAATTATTTAGGCTTGGAAAGTACTCTGTAGCTTTAGGTGGTACTGTTGAGAAGGGCTGTGTAAATACAAAATACTGAGCTAGTGATCTGAAGAATATATCAATTGGCTGCTTTTTGTTCTGTAGAACAAAACAAAAAAGCAAAAGCTAGAAACTAGGTAAGGCCACTTTCTCAAATGTACATTACTGTTGCTTTTTTCTGATACTTGTGATATTTACTTTATTGTGAATCTAAATTCACAATAAGTAGGATTTGTTTTTTACTGACTATTGCTCTCTGTTTTTATTTTGAGCAATCTAATAATCCTGAGATACCTTGTGAGGGCTGGGGTGGGTTTTCTGTTGTTTTGGGTTTTGTTTTAGTTGGTTGGTTTTGGTTTTGTTTGTTTTTGTTTTCTTTTATTTTTTATTATTATTTGGGGGGGGTTACTTACAATTTTAGTATTTGAAAGGTTTCAGAGTTGTCATCTATATCACTGGAAAATACTGATGTAGGTACAGAGGGCAGGGGAAGAGAAAGGTAAAAGTTGAGCCTTAGACAACAGTGACTTGCAGAGACATTTTTTATCCTAAACTTATTTAATGTGGACCATCTGCGTGCTACTATCTGTTCTTGACAATATTTTATTCTGATTTGATATGTAATAATTGTTTCTGAATTTGAATCCTCTAGACACGCTTAATTCTGCATAGGTAGCTAATGTGGGGCATTTATGCATTTCCTGTGATTGTGAAAATATTCAACAAATGGTTTCATCCTTATACCACCCAATTGGTTGTTCAGAATCCCAGGGTAAAAATACAGAGTAGTACTGTTGCAGGCAATGAAGTGGCTTTACTTAAAATTTCTTCTGTACTATTTTTTCTGCACTTGCTATGTCATGATGTACATGTGTACAATCTATGTATATTTCAATTCATTGCTAACGTTAATGTGGGAAAAGCATAGGTTATAAGTTGTATGAAGTTTTTGAATGTCTTTTCAGGGTTGCCTTCCTCTTGTGCTCATGTTTGATATGAAGGAAGAAATTGAAGTAGAACCACAGTTTATAACACAACTAATGGAGCAGTTAGATGTCTTCATAAGCATTAAGCCGAAGCCAAAGCAACCAAGCAAGGTTGGTGAGAAGCTAATGTATTCTTTTTAGGCTTTCATGCCAGCTTTTCAGGGCTGATGAGTTGACATGTCTATCCCTCCTCCCTGACTTAATGGATTATAAACTTGTAAAATGCATATATATATTTTCTGCTTGAAATATTGATTTAAATGTTATAACAATTCTCTTTTATGGCAGTTTGACTTTTTCATTAAATATTTGACAATACAGAGATTGGCTTTTGTATGGAAGATACTGATTAAAAAAAAAAATTGAGGGGGCAAACAAACTGGATCTCACTAGAAACACTCTTGTTTTTAAAGAAATTTGTCTTGAATCACATCTCCCCTGCATTATTGCAGTGTTCTTCAGCAATCAGAATTTAAAAAAGAAAAAAAAAAATCTACTGTGAGAAAAGTTTGTCTGCATGAGAAGTTGGGGAAAAAAAAAGAGCACAAGAAATAAAATTGCAAAATACTTCTAGGAAGAGAGATTCATTGAAAAAATACTCAAGTGAACATGAAGATGAGACACTCTCAGTTATCTGCATCATTATCTGCCTGCTGTAACAAACAAATTTCAAAGTATTAAGTGACCGTTCCATTGTGTTAGTGGTTTAGCTTCTCTGTGTAGTGATATATAAAATCAATACATAAACCATTGTGTGGAGAATGTACAAGAAACAAATAATGTTTCTTTGTAACTTAATTCTTCTTGTGTTTCTTACTTTTTTCCATATAGCTGGTTTAATAGCTTTTGTATATACCTCTCTTTGTCCACTTTGATACGTAGACCTCTGATAAAAGAGAATATGAGACACTAATTATTGGGTCACTTCTCTAGATCTTGCTAGTCACTGATTTTTTCCTTGCTTTTTTTCTTTTTTTGTTTTGGTTTGGTTTTTCTTCCCCTACAGTCTGTGATTGTAAAAAGTGTTGAACGAAATGCCTTAAATATGTATGAGGCACGGAAATGTCTCCTGGGACTTGAAAGTAGTGGAGTCACCATAGCATCAAATCCCTCTACCGTCTCATGCCCTGTTGGTCTTTCTTGCCCTGGTTTGGATATCTTGTCCTCGGCAGGACTAGGACTTACTGGACTTGGTATGCATTTTATTATTTTTATGTATATATTTGTGTGTGTGTGTGTGTGTGTATATACATATATATGCATATATATTTACATGTGTGTACATATATATATACACACGTGCACACACATTTGAAACTTAATTCATTTGCACTTAAAAATATATATATATTATATATATACATATAATATATATTTTTTTTGTGCAAAACCCAGATGTATTTTTGCATAAGGATTTGTGTTAAAGCATTAGAGAATTCCAAAAGCATCTGGCCTTTGAAGGGCTTGTTGTTGTAAAAACTTCCTCCAAGGCTTTCATAATCAGCAGCGTGACTCATCTCTGTAGAAAATCATCCGGAAGCTTACAAACCACTCAGCTGAAAATGAGAGGAAGGGAAATGCAGGTGAAGTGTAAGACACTGCTTTTATGACTTTAAGAGGAATCTGTTTCAGTGAAATTTTCTCCTTTGTCAATATTGTGATGTCTCAGGTTGCCCTGAATTTGGGTAGGTACTTAGGCCTGTCAACTGTAACATTAAAGTTAACATACCTAATACCACATTTCAGTTCTGGCTGCTTCTTGCTTTAGTTGAGGGATGCACATGCTTACTTATAAGTATAAAATTTAGGACAGAAATGCTTAAGCATAGTCCAGACTGGAATAACCATTTTATTTTCAAGCTTTGCAAATACCAGAAACGTAGAAAACCAAAGAATACCAGAAGAATTTAGTGTCGAATCTTGACACTGGTTCTTGAAATCTAGAGTTCTAATGTAACTACTTTGCAACCTGCCATTCAGTGGTGCTGTGTAGTTCCATGTCAAATGCTTTTGTGAGGGTCACACGGGTGCAAGTGCTTGTGCCATTTGACTGTGGCTTTTAATGTGGCTCCTGTTACCATTCTAGTCATGCCTGCACCTTGGGGTTGTTTGGTTTTTGTTTGTTTTTTTACCTTTTTACAGTACAATGCTGAACTGACTTATGAATCTTCATAGATGAAGAGCTGGTTTAAGGAAGCGCCTTTGGAGGATGATTTGCCATCAGTATTGAAAATGCAAAAGGAAATTAAACAGTTCTTAGTGTAAAAGGAGTTGGTTCATCCATATGAGGCTTTCAGAAAAAGGCTATTGTTTGAAATGAAAGTAACGTTGTGAAGTGTGGTTACTTTCTTGTTTTGCAAGTGATGCTTCTATGAAACAAACTGACAGAAGCAGTGGAGGGGATACGAGAGGATCACAAGGCTGAAAAGCAACCAATGCAGACTCTTTGATATTACTATAGTTAGTCCAGTAGGTGGACATAAAGGATGCTACAGTTCTTCTTGTATTTCCCTTGTTTGTATTTCTGTGTTTAAGAATCCTTGTACTTAATGTGCTCTCTGCACCAAGTTAACAGCAGGTTTAATGTTAAAATATTTGTCTGTAAAGTGTATGCTGGTGCTACTTTGTTGTTTTTTTTTTTTTTTGTGGTTGTTTTGTTTTGATTGGTACTTAAAAACTTGTAAGAATGTTTTTCATTAAGTATTAGTTGAATATTCACATATGCGATTTTCTGCAGGCCTTTTAGGTCCGACAGCCCTGTCGGTCAACACTTCAACTACTCCAAACTCTCTGTTGAATGCTCTTAATAGCTCTGTGAGTCCTCTACAGAGTCCGAGTTCAGGCACACCTAGCCCCACATTATGGGCAACATCTCTTGCTAACACGAATGCCACAGGTTGGTAGAAGTTAAATGTAAATTAAAGAATTGTTCAACAGTAACTTGTAAGAATGACAACTGAAAGTCCAGAATCATTCATTTTTTAAAGCCTTAATAATTCTTAAGTTTATCTTCATGCAATTAATAAATTATATAAAGTTATAACTTTATATGCATTTATAGCATGCTGTTGCATGCAATGTTTTGATCTGTTTTATGTAAGAAACTGTTAATTCATAAAGTAATGTTTAGAGCATTATGTTTTTGGCATGCAATTCTAAAGGAAACTTCTTTAGTAATGTGTCAAAGCTACACAAAGATAGACATTTATTTGAAGCATTAAGTACTAAGTTAAATGAGAAAATTAATTAGAACATGACCAAATTTTGTTGCAGGTTTCTCTGCTATTCCACACCTAATGATACCATCTACTGCCCAAGCAACTTTAACTAGTATTCTGCTGTCTGGTGTACCTAATTATAGCCAGAACACTCCATCTCCACCACCAGGCTTGACTCCTGTTGAAGTCCATGTCAACGGCATGCAATCAGAGAGTAAAAAAGGGTCACCTTCCTTAAATGGTCATGTGAAGGTAAGTGACAGGATCTCTGGAGAACCAGATCTGTTTGTAATGAACCTGTTCTAAGAAAGTCTGAAAGAAAAAACTAGATTCATTAGTAGATCCTTAAAGCTGCTAAGTTTTCAAATAGAACGGTACTGTTTTCAAAAATATAACATAAAGGTGTCCAGTGTTGAGAAATGGGACATTAAAACATACTGTTCTCCTGTATCAGAAATGAATCTCTTGCTTTCTTTCACAGACAAAAGCTAATTTTTCAATATTTTCTTAAGCATAACAATCACTTGCATGTTTGACAATCATTTCAGACCTCAAATATCAAGTATGCTGCACTGTCTGCCACATCACTGGGAGAAAATGTGTTGAGCACAAACCACAGTGATTCGGCAAGACAAACAAGTACTCATGGTGCCTCAGAACAAGTAGCTGCCAAGTCAAATAGTGCGGAAGGTAAGATTTTGACGTTTTATTCTTTTGTCTGGTAGTGTTTGTGCAGCCTACATACAGTTCATGAAATAAAAATGCACAATGAATACAGTTCATTAAATGAACATACGATGCTTATACGTTGGTTGCACAGCCATGCTGAAGGAAAATATTTCTGGATCTCACAGATTTGTTGTCAAAGAAAGTAAGTTGTGTTACCTGAGCCATACTGGTGATAGAAACACCTAAAGTTAACGTAAATGTGCTTATATCATTTTATTTATTCCCCAATGCCTGGGGAAATAATCTATAACAATTTTAGTATTTTTTTATAGCAGATTAAATTCATTGTTAAAAAGATTCTCTGCTGGTTTAAGCTATGTTTTGTTTTTGCTCTTCAATGAAAGGAAAGAATTAATGCCTTTGAGAGAGTTATTCTTGCACAAAATTATGTGTAGATCAAACTTAGATGACATCCGCAAACAGAATTTATTTGCTATTTATAATAACATTTCAGTTGGTTCCTTTAGCTCCTAAAACACAGCATAATGAACTGTCCCCTCATTTTTGGAGGGAAGGAAAGCAAGTTCCATTTCAAACTTGTGCAAGTTTGTGTAAAGGCCCTGCTTCCCTTGCAAATACTGATCAATAAGAAGATGCTCTTTTCTTAATGCTTGTGGTCATCTGAAATACTGACTTGAATAAATGGTACATTGCCCAATTAAGGTGAGAGATAATTGCAAAAATACATTCTGAAGATCTTTGCATATTGCGTGGGGACCTTTTATTCCAGCTAAGATTATCCGAGCACCTGACAAGGTTTATTAAAACTGGATACCAAATCAAATTCATTTGAAATAATTAGTCACTTCTGATTATCTTTAAATTTGATATTAACTAATAATACTTGGCTTTTACTTGAATAAATAAAGGAAAATACAAGATACAGTAGACACACTACATTGATGCTGATGCATTTTTTTTGTGCATCTGAACTTAACCTCAGACCAAGTTGTTATCCCTGAAGACTAGACTAGTTTTATAAGAAGGAGAGCAGGTTTTCTTTGATAGTTATCATTTCAGTAAGTGCACTAGAATCTAAGAGGGTTTTTAACTATTCTCTTTATTGGTCTTGTAGGTTGCAATGATGCTTTTGTAGAAGTGGGCATGCCAAGAAGTCCATCCCATTCAGCAAATACCAGTGATCTGAAGCAGATGATGAGCTCTTCCAAACAGGCCTGTACGAAGAGGCAAACAGTTGAATTACTGCAAGGCACCAAAAACTCTCACCTACAGTAAGCTAAAAGTGCAAATACAGATTAATGGAACTTTCACTATGCAAAAACACTTAGCGAGTGTTTGTATGTAGAATAAATGTTTCAGTCGGCAGAAAGAGATGGCTTAAATTGGGCTTGATTTATTTTTTTTTAATATGCCCTCCAGTTTCTTTTGATTGCAAATTTTGAATACTTTTTGTACATCCTAGGAATGTTTCTCTTTAGTTTGTACCCATGTCAGAGGGGAGTAA